>JANXJC010000060.1:16886950-16908540 GCA_027564655.1 Leptodon cayanensis
AGGGGGTGGGGGGAACAGAGGCTGCAAACTGTAAGGTTTGAGCATTTGGTGGGAAAGCCGGATCTAAACCATTACAGGGGGCTTTCCAGCTCCACCGGAGAAATTCCTGCTTCTCACCCCTTCTGCCTCTTGCTCATAATGGCTCCGAACAGAAAAGCTCCCAGCAGCGGGAGCCTGGCAGGTCAGAAAGCAGCACAAGCTCCCACGGGAAAGCTGCAAGTTTGGAGACACCCTTCCCCACCTCTCCCCAAATCTCTCAAAGTGTTAGGGTTGCTTTGGTGTTCAAACCCAACCTCTGCAGTCGGGAGCATCACGCGCTGATGGAGCCTCCTCGGTGGTGAGGGAGGAAAAGCCGTGCACTCCTGAACCATCATTTGGTCGGTCAGCAGGGTTTAACTTGGTCTTGGCCAAGCCAACTGAAAACCAAAAAAACCCTGTGATTTCTGTCCCTTGAACTGGGCAGCCCCAAGGGGGAACAGGACTCCTACAGGTTCTGATCGCTGGTCCCACTAATGGGATCACCAATTTAAGGCTCGCAAGCCTCTTAGGGCTAACGAGCTAAGCACCAGCAGGTCTGATGAGGCTTTGGATACAAGAATTTACTTAATCCTGTGATAAGGAAGAAAAACCCGCCTGCGGGGAAGCAAGGTGCCAGCACAGGGCACACCGTGCTGCTCGGGGGTTGAAATGGTGTCCCCAGCACTGCAGGGGTCATCTTGCAGCCCTGGGCATCCAAACTACACAAAACCCACCGAGATGGCTAAAGGATGGACATGGTGCCCTCAGCATTGCCCCTCTTCCTCTACAGATCCTCTTCAGGCGATCCAGCCTGCTGGTTAATGTAGGCAGAGCCTTCGGGACTAGTTGTGTGTTACCTGCCATTTGCATTACAGCTTGTTGTAACTTCTTCCAAAAAATACAAATAAATAAATAGAAAGGGGGAAAAAAAATGCTATTTTTAGGCACTTGAAGCTCAATTCTAACAGGCTTCTCTGTAATCTGGAATTGCTTTCAAATTTCAGAGTCAAGATCAAGTTACTTCAGTTTTCTTTTAAATAAGACCTGTGACACACTGACCAGCCATCACTTGCCAAATCTTTTTACCTCTCGAGCGCTGATGTATTTCACGGGTGGGTGTATGTTCTGGGGGGCATCTCTTACCTTCTCCCACTTGTATTTATTTGAACAGAGATGGTAAATCAAGTCCCTCCCCTCCCTGAGAAGCCAGGGATGGTCCTTCAAGTACAGGGGGGTTTCTCTTTGCTGGGAATGGGTCTTCTGCACCGGGAAACGCGATGCAGCCGGTGCCTAACCGCTGGTACCCCCTTCTCAGCCTCCTCGTCTCCCTGCAGCAGGAAGGAAATCTCTTTTTAGCCAGTCCTTTCTGTAACCGACCCCCCCCCTCCCAGCTGGAGCCAGAGGAGGAGAAGGGAGGCAGCTCCTTCCCCGCACGCAGCCCCCACGACCCAGCACAAGCCATTTGGACTGCTGGGAAGGTGGCCAAACAGGGATCCTGCTGGCCAGCTGCGCCGGAGCGGGTGCTTCGCACCCACCTTACGGGGCAGGTTTTGGTCTGCGTTTGTGGGTAAAAGCTACCTGGCCTCAGCGGTACGGCTCCGTCGTCCCTCCTGCCGCGGGCAGGAGCCGATCCTGCCCTCCTTCGGTGGGTCTCCTTAGGCTTGCGTGGAAATCCTGGCACGGGGCGCTTGGAGCGCAGGCTGTCTGCCTTTCTGCAGCGGCCAGTTTTTCCTGATGCTTCCCAGGCTCTGTGCCTGCACGTGCGAAGCATCTGAATTTGTGATGGCAGCCCCGAGCCCCAGAACTTCTCTAAAAAGAGGAGGGACGGGGCTCCCCTTGCTCTGCGAGGCGGTATCGCCATCCTTGCTTGCTGGTGTCTTTTTGCAAGGTGTGTGTTGTACTATAGAAAGGTCTGCCGTACGGCTATATAGGGTTGTGGGTTTGTTTTTTTTTTTCCTGCATCCATGTTAGGTTTATTGTGATACCGGTCGACTGTCCGGTGAGGTGCCAGCTTTGGGTGCTGCTGCAAAGGAGCTCCGTGGGTCTGGTCAGGTGTCAGCATCGCTCCGGCTGCCCACGGAGAATTCACACTGCTCCTTGGCAGAGGCTTCCTAGCAAAACCACTGCGTCGAAAATCTAACAAGTAAGAAAACTAAAGTGGTCTCTTAGTAGGTCCATGATCGATAGGCAAAATGGTATTAATGATATCATAATTACGTTAAAAATATAGTAAATATAAAAAGTATGCACCAATTTTCTCAGTTTCAAGTACTTTATTCTTAGCGTGCTCTGCTTCTGCCAGTTGTTTGCCCTGCTGTAACATCCCAGCTCCTGTACCTGTGAGCGCTTGTTAGCTATGATTCATCCTTTCAAATGGATACAATCCTGGCATTCCTTGTTTTCCTGGGCTGTGTCAGACAAAACATGTCCCGCTCTTAAAGCTGACTTCACAGTATCAGCCTTAACAAGACTCTTGATTCATGCCAGTGCAAGAGAAAAATCAGGTCTGTGTTATCGCCTTTTTTGCACGTCACAAAAGCATCTTTTCATCCCTATTTGTTTCAAAGGACTCATCTTGTCCGTTGGATGCAAGTAGGAAGCGTCCCCGGAGGATGTCGCTACCCTTCCGTGGGCTCCAAGTGCCGTGGGAGATGCTCTGGGCACCAGCCCACGGGGTGCGGGTCCCCCCCGGCGCCTGCCTAGCACCTGGCAATCCCAAAATGATGACGAATGACTTTTGATGCCTACATGTGAGCAACTGAGCCGAGACCAAGAAGTCTGAATAGGATGAGGCAGGACTTTTGGACCCGTGACGCTGTACTCGTAGGTTGTCCTTCAAGCTTCTAGCCAACCTGCTAGACTTTCGTTTAAAAAAAAAAAAATCTCAAAATGAGCAGTTTGTGTGGCTTTCTGTTTCCTAAGGCATGAACATCTCTGTGGTCCCTCTTGGAAATGCCCTCATGAGGGCTGGTGCACTCTGGTGACCCGTTTTGGGCTTTGATTATGGAGTGTAAGTTTTCCAATCAAAAACCTGATTCCAAGCACTTGGCTCCTCAAAACAGACTCCAGAATGCTCCGTCAGCCGCCTCAGCCCCCGGCCAGCATGAGGGCATTGGCATCTCGGGGCGGTGGGACGGACAGACATCCCATGGGGAGGGGGAGGTTGCGCTTTCGCGCCGGGCACAGCTCAGCATACGGGCTCTGTGCTGCCGCGGTGTTGAACGAGGTTGTTCAAAGCCAGGGCTTATATACGTGCCCTGCATCTATAGCATAGGATGCCTTCGTCGTGTTTACCTCTTTTTTCTGTTCCCTTCAGGTTCTTTATACTTGGTCCTAACGGCAGCAATTCTTTATCCTGGTATTTTCCCTGGGCTTGTGCCAAGATGACCCGCTAAGTTTTGTCTTCAATAGAATAGTGATATTTTTGCAGATTTGTGGAATTTGGATAAATATTACAGAAGTCTGTATGCTACATGGCTTCTGAACCACCTGTGCTTGCAGTTTTTAAAGTGCTCATTGCCTACAGAAATCAATAGCATTCTTGAAAAAAAAAAACCATCCCCAGTCTCTGTTAGTTCTGCTCCTTTTAGAAAAGAAAAAAACATTGAAATGCTTGCCTTTTCTGCATCACTGTTTCAAGGAAACTGAAACAGCTTCAAACTTCTCCACCTAGTGAAAGGTTTTTGGCGTGCCTGCCTTTTATGTGTATCAACAACTGCTTTGCTCCTGAGCATTCTGCTGACCTGCTTATTGGTTCCAGTCAGCCACTCCTTGGTCGGTTTTCTACCTGTTGCAATTGTTAACATACTGGTTGTGTTTCCTATTAATGATATATTCTTTAATTACTACCTTTAATAAGCCAGCGAACTGCAGTGAGCCGTTAGCCAGCTGCTTCTTTCCCTAATTAGCGACACAGCCTTTCGGCTCGCAAATAAGACTGTCGCGGAACTCTTAGGCGGGCATCCAGGCTCTGGGCACCTTTGCTGCCGTGCTGTGTCCCAGCGAAGGGGACATCACCCCGGGTGAGCCGGGGAGCCTTCGGCAGAGCCTGGCAGGGAAGCAGAGCGGCTTTCGCGTAAAGAAATCCAGGAGGAAGGGGGGTAGATGCAAGGGGAGGGTGGGATTTGCTGGTCTGCTAGAGCTGGTAACTGCTCCCGGCTCCTCCTTGCAGCGGCCAGAAACGGGTGTATTTATTCTCTAGTGCCCTCCGTGGCTCTGGAACTCAGCATACGGTTTCACGATGAGCGGTTGAGGAACATCGGGTAGATGGAGGAAACAAGAAAACAAGAAAATAAATCAAATCAAAAGCAGATTGCTGGCAACTCGGCATGGCAGCTTCTTCCTATGAAGAGTCGCCCAGTGCCAGCCCGGCCGCGCGATGAACCAAGATGAGGAGCGAATGAGTCAACGTTTCCTAAAGGTATCCAGCGAGAGTAAACTAATTGGACTAGTAAACTAATTGGACTAAATTCCCTGACGATACCTGGGCCAGCAGACACGCCAGCTCCACGTTTCACCTCCTCCCTTCTCGGGCAGGGACACTTCTGTCCCGAGGTCAGCGGTGGCAGCGGGTTGACATCCGTCCGGTGACACGCACCCTTAAAAGCGGGACGGCGTGTACCGGATGAACCGTCACCAAAACACTTCCCGCACGCGCCATTTAATTTAACGGGGACAGCGCGGCAGCGCTTAGTAGGTAACCGCCTTGCCGAAAAACGTGAAGGCGTTGTAAGAAGTTTAACAGACGTGAATCCTTTAATAGAAAAACAGGCATTAAAATGGAGTTCGAAGACCCACCGTCCCTGCCTTTCACTTTTGCGGACTTTCTCGTAAAGGTATTTTTCGACCCAATGAGGGATTGAATCCCCCGCGCCCCAGTGCTACACAAAATGAGCTGCGAAGCGGGGAGCAGAAAAATAAGCACCAGAGCTGCAGATGACCGTGTCCCTCAGAACAACGCTTGATCCCAGTACTGGCATCAAATAGACTAAACGTTTATTAACAGGAAAATATTTTGAATTTTATTTTTTCACGTTATTATCAAGTACACAATTACAATAATGTCACACATCCCTATATGATTCTATGTATTTTGTTTTTTTCTTTTGTCTTTTTTACAAAGTGTACAGAGGGAAGGACGTATACAATATTTAACAGGGTATTTTCTACAGAACAATAATTTATATTATGTCCTTGTAAAAATCTGTACCTTTTTTAAACATTAAACTGAAACATCCATTTTATAGCATTTGCTAAGCAAATTATTTAAGAATTAAAACTAACCTGTAACTAATGTCAGTACATTAACAATAACTATAATTTCATTTTCTCTTTATACAGACAAATACATTTTACAAAATCCACTTGACCAAACCCTTAATTATAAAAAAAAAAAAAAGTTCCAACATTGTGCTTTAAAAAAAAAAAAAGTGTGTATGAATCCAGGCTACGTAAGAGAAAGCAAATGTGTAAAATTGTGTTCTTTGTCTTTCAGCTTATTTAAAAAAATAAAGTTCAAAATGGCTAAAATCCTCGGCAATGCTATGGGAATTTATGCAGATTTTGTACACTTTTCAGGTTTCCAGTTAGAAAACGCTTGAACGCAAGAGGGGGGGCGGAAAAAAAAGTCACAGGAGGGCACTCAGCGAGACGCGAATGGAAAATCTCTACTGGGTTTTACTGCGTCTGATTTGGCAATCGGTAGGCAACAGACAGAGCTACGGCCACGCAGAAAATCCACTGACTTCACCGGGGATTTCAACGAAGGCACAGTGCAGCACATCTGGGTATTACACACTAAAGGTTCACGGCCCGTTAGTAGCAATATTATACAAGAGCATGTCGGACAAGTCTGGGGGCACTGTCAAGCAGGCATCAAAAGAAAAAAAAACAGTATACAATAAAGGTAGTGACATGGCATTCGACTCTCCTGAACTGCAAACTGAACACAAGTATTTCGGCTTACAGTGAAACAGGGGGGCTGAGAAGTAGGAGCAGGGCTCGGTAACAAAGCAAAATACAAAAGGCTTAGCAGATGCACATCTGAAAGGAAACCTTTGTCCCTTTATCACCCCAAACCTGAAATCATTCCTAACTTTACCTGCCTAGAAACGAGAGTCAACGCTGGGCCAGGCTCTAAGCCCCTTCCGCTAGCGAATTGCTGGTTACAAATCTATCCTAATCCGGCCGGGAGCCGGTCCGAATTCTGCAATCCCTCGTCAAACAGCGGCTTTGGGGGGAATCTGAGCAAGGGGACCAGCGCCGGGTCCTAAAATCTGGCATGTAATTAAATGGTTGGGGTTTTTTGCTCCACAGTTGTTGTTAAGGTACATGACTTCATGCTTGGTACATTTACGCTGTAATTAGCAAATGCTACGGTGCTATTTTATAATAGTCTTCAGGTGGCAAAATTGCATATAATAATTGTAATGTTCTCCCAGCTGTTTATAAGCAGATTAAAAGAACTGGGTTAATTCTGGATACTGCACTAATTAATAAACAGCAGCTTAATGCAGCTGCTAATGGCTCAGGAAAAACATTCCATGTAGAAACAGTTCTATCGTAAGTTACTTTTCTTATTGAGGATATCTACATTAAAACATCTCTACTCCTTATGAACACATCTGCTCCGCTCCATCCCCCTCTGAAGCCCTCACTGTAAATATCTCTGTTTCCAGAATGGAGGCACCTCTTGGTCTTAAATTTTATTCTAAAACAACTCACAATAAAAATGTGACTTGAACCAGAAACAGTTCTTTCAAAGAAATACCAATATACATAAAAGCATTAAGTTTGAGGTACTTCTACCAGCACATACAGACAGTTGTGATCTATTAACTCTGCAAATGGAACAACAGTATTTTACGTTTCCAACATTAAGACAGCAGTAAATTGAAAAAAAAACCCAACTCATTCGTAACACGCAAAACCTTTCAAAGACAGAGAAGCACAGAACAATAAACATGTTTGAGCATACTTTTAAATTCGCCAAAGAAAGGTAACAAATGCCCCAAACCAGTTTTTTAAATATTTGTCTCTCTGAAACCTGAATCGAAACGCAGAATAGCTTTCCGCAATAAAGTTAGATGTGTAACTCCTCAAATAGAAAATAGTTAACCTGCCACAAAGTCTGTATAGTCAAAACAAGACAATCAGGTGGGCCCTAGTGACTTTATCTTCAACATCACAATTCCCCATTTTATACACACCCCTGACAATCTTAATCAAGAGAAATTTCCTATTTTTAAAATTCACGACAAAACTGCATTAACATGGACACTGTGAGTATCAACGAGGTCAGTAAGATAAATATACTTAAATAAACTATTACGGTTGAAAAATTCAGTAAGAGACAGGGTTTACTTTATTAAATGCAACTTTATTGTTGCCATCTTTTCTTCATTTATTAAACAAACTGAATAGAATTCAGAACACGCTATTGAACAAAAGGTATAAAAGTCAACTAGAAGCAATAATCCTATTTTTATACAGCAACAAATCAAATGCACAGTATGTTTTTTTTGTTGTTTTTTTTTGTGGGTGATCGCAGGTGATTGGCTTTAAAATAAGCTAACTGCCTGAAAGGCAAAATTCCTTTCTAATTCCAGCCGTAAGTCTGTGAAAGAGACTTTAAGGCAGCCCAACATCTTTATGATGCCGCATAATGTGCTGGTTCTTCTCTGAAGGCCTTCGGAAACCTTTCTTGCAATACTCACAACGGTGAGGGTAGTCTTTTGTATGAATGGAAATAACATGCCGTTTGAAGCCTGAGGCGTCTGTAGTGCTATACTCACAGTACTCACATTGATAAACTTTCCTGCCACTGTGTGTTTTCATGTGCTTTTTCAGCTCGTTCTGTTGCCTAAAGCCCTTTCTACATCTCTTGCACCTGAATGGAAGATCCTTTGTGTGAACTGAGAGTATGTGGCGACTCAGGATGAACGGATCTGCAATCTTAAAGTCACAATGTCTGCATTGGTGCAATTTTTTACCCTTGTGAGCCGCCACGTGTTTTTTCAGTTCCGAAGGCCTGTGAAAGCCTTTATCACACATATCACACTTATGAGGATAGTCTTTTGTGTGGACTGAAATTATGTGTCGTTTCAGATCACTCGAGTTTGAGCTCTTATGGTCACAATGCAAACACTGATGTGTTTTACTTTCTTGATGCATAATCGTATGCTGCTGTAGCTCTTTGGTATCTGAAAAAGTCTGGAAACAAATATCGCACTTGAATGGCGTTTCCTTACTGTGTTTAGTCTTTACGTGAGTTTTCAAGTTAGAAGAGTCGGCAGATCGGTATTCACAATATTGGCACTGGTACGGTTTTTCACCAGTGTGGATTCGCATGTGCTTCTTGAGCTCTGACGGATGGCGAAATCCTTTGCCACACTCCACGCAAATATGAGGAAAGTTCTTGCTGTGGACAGCTAAGAGGTGATGATTCAGTAATCCTTGTTCCGCTGTCTCATAATCGCAGAATTTGCACTTGTGCATTTTATTAACTCCTTTGTCCCTGTGCACCATCTTGTGAGTAAATAAAGTTCCTGCATGAGAGAAGCTTTTCCCACACTCATCGCACTCAATAAGCTTTTCTGTTTTGTTGGTCAGCTTATGACTCTCCAAGTGGTTATGTAAACTTATTTTTTTATTCGTAGTGTAATCACAGTCTGTGCATCTGTATTTCTTCTTAGTAAGAAGGTGCTCCGGGTGGTTTTTCATGTGCCTTTTCAAGAAACCTCTAGATTTAAATTTCTTTCCACAAATCATGCAGGGGTAGACTGTCAATGGATGACCATCAGGGCCAATGATTATTGCTGAAAAACAACAAAAACCCCTTCATTAATATTATACGACAATATTACACTTCAATAAATGTCCTATTTCAACCTTAACAAGAAGCTGAATTGTTAAATAAGATCACACACACGCACACTTTACTATATAACAAGCAAGCTTGTTACTGGGTTAGGTAGAAGAAATCGAGGGAATTACTACTTTCATTCATTTTTATTATCAGGAGAAAGGAAATACTGGTTTTTGATGGAGACAACCAAAGCATCACCCAGCTGTTCTTCACCTCAAATAACTCTATGTGAAGAACTCTGACCGAGTTCACACATTAAATACACGCAGGAACCGACGCTGGTGCAAAGAACAGCAGCCCATTTGTGAAACCGAGTATCGCACGGTAAGCGTAGCACACGATCTTCTTCGACTTTCCACGCATCTGTAGATAAAGTTTAATCTGGCAGCTTAATCACCTACCACTGACTACCATTCACATGTCCCCAAACTAACACCTCCTTCTTGTGCCATCTGTCACAGTTACTATCTGAAGAGGTATCAAGCAGGAATCAAGGAGAACACATTTCACATACAGACACACCTCAAAGCTTTGGAACTTATTTGGACTCATCCATCAGCCTGATTTGTTTACCCTGAATTTGTCTAGGCATGCTAAAAAGCTCTCTTTTCCAAAAATGTTTTAGAAGGAGAACTGACTAGGTAGCTGGAAATAGAAAGCGCAAACTTTAAGATTAAAATTTGCCTGGTTTACTGATTCAGTGCTAGACAAACCAGAACTCCTACAGTTAAGTCACAATTTGGAAAGAAATGTTTAGTATCACTTAAGGCAAAGCTACTAAAGAAAAGAGTTGTGTGCTTTTTCAACTTTATCAGACCAAATAAATCATTCAGACCATAACACAGCAACAGCAGAAACCAAATAATGCCAAAGCAGTGCATCTGTTCTTACAGATGCAAGTAAGAACATTGGCGTGAACTTCAAGGCAATTTATTTCACAATTAAAACAGAAAAGGGTATAGAAGTTACACTACCAAATGTAATATATAATGTTCAGATTTTCCAGTTACTTATTGAGCAGATATAATGAAATTTATTGTTCAATAAAGACAAAAAGGGGTTTTAAAAAGCACTATTGCAGAACACTGTTTATCTAACATCACCTTTAAAAAAGTTACATTAAACATTAAAAATGGTGTGGCAAGTTAAGTATATAGGTTTTTAACCTTTTACTATTATACTGATTTTTTTCTATGTCAGAGACTGTTTCCTTTAAAACAACCCCCACAACCTAAACCAACTATGTATTTAAATTTAAAGTAAAATATGCGCTCGTTTATGATGTAGAAGTGTTGTCAACAAAATAATTCCCAAAATAATTACTGTTTTTCACAAGACATTGCACATGCTATCAGGAAAGTACATCTGTTCATGGATGAGTGCCTAGAGGAATGAGAGTACAGCCAGCCACCAGATACTCACTCACCTGTTTGATACTGCCTGGACTCAGGTCTCCTTTTCTTCTTTGGTTTTTGCTTAGCCAGTCTCCCAAGTCCAGCTGACTCATCTATGTGCAAAAGAGCACTTGCAGTGCCATTCCGACTTTCAATGCCATCGTTATTATTACCTAACAAGGTAAGTTAAAAAGTTACCTACTGTCATCACTCTAAAGATTATTCGAGCAACAAACTCTACAACGGTAATAAAAGAAATGATAAACTATTATCTGGACATTTAATCAAACCATAATAATGTACAGGATGAGCTGCAAAACTTCTCTGTATGTAAATTACGAATTATGTTTGGTATTATGAACCTGGAAGCATTGGCTTTGTCAACCTAATTTTACAGGAGTACACAATTTACAGGAATTAATGGTTTTCCATTTTGCAAAGAGTTCTCCTTTAAATGCAGTTTTTGTTGCTAATTATCCCCAAAATGCTTAACACCAGTAAACAACAGCATGTCACAACATTTACTGTGCCCGATTTTCTTCACAGTCCTGAAATAAATTCATGTGTGAGCTCCCATTCACTTCTGGACATCTGAATTCACCTAACTGAAGTTTCTCACATACCAAGTTTCAGAACTGGAACTGCAATCAGAGAATCGGTCTGAACAGCCCATAAACTTGCACACAAAGTACACTTCTTACTATTTGCACACCTGATGCTTTAACACTTACAAATTCTTTCTACTGGCAACAAAGAGCATGCTCAGTATTGTAAAATAGAAAGAAGGAAACAATCTTTGCCTCACAGAGCTTCCTGTTTAATACAGAAATGGTATCACCAGATGTAAAACAAACATGAAAATTTCAAGCAAATATATCTATATATTTGGGAAGGTATTTATTGGCAATCAGTTTAACCTTGGTGATTTAAGGGTAAGTAAATTTTAATAACAAATTTTGTGGTTAAGTAGTTACTTGATCAATAGAAGGCAACAGTTCCTAGTGAAAGCAAAGCACACAAATAAGACAGGAAGACTGAAGTGGAAGAAAGTGCAAGATGCTCAATAGCTCTTCCCTTTGTAGAGTGCCGAGAATGAATATTCATGGTTAATGTAAGAAGACTCAGAGCCAGGAACAGACATGTGCAGAGCCTGAAGATTCTGATCTATATGCTAGCTCTAGCGTTGAACAGCAAACGTGGCAAGTGACAAACGTTGAAAGCAAAAACCCATTTCACATCTTAAATGTAGGAAGTACAGTTTGCAACAGGTGCATGATGACTCCTTCTAGAGTAAAACACAAAACAGGCCTCAAACATTTTCTAATACTAGAATAAAATTGCAAAAACTTGCTGTAATATAAAGCACAGTGGGACTGGGCTTTGCTACAGTACAGCAGCAAAACAAATTTAACATTTTAAGATGCCACTGTTATCAGCTCTTAAACCCTCTTTCAGTGGAGAAGAGTTCCGAGAAGCGCAGATAACAAACTTCTGCAATCTTCATGCCTGCATGCTTCATTATTTCTTCCCTTTCCCACCACTTCTCACCTTGCATGCTAGGTGGCTTACTGCTGACAACGCAATCACTCCACTGTTTCCCACATCCTTAAATTCTCCTTTCAATTCTGTCTCTCTGCTCTTAACACACTCTGTTCCACTTTCTCCTCCTTCTCCAAAATCACTGAATGTTCATTCAGTCTACAACTGTTGGTTCAAGTGAACTTAATTTCACTTTTAATTCCCACTCAACCTGGCTTCTGTCCCTCCCTCTCCACTGAAACTGCGCTCACCAGTATATGGCCAAAGATAAGGCTCTGGGTGCACTACCATCCATCTCCTAAACAACTTTTAATGCACACTGCTCCCTGAAATCTTGCCCTCCCTTGACTTACGTCTGTGATTCTAGCCCCCTTTGCATTCTCAGCACTTCCCCACCATTTGTCTGCTGGCACCATGACCATAATCCACATCATGCAGACATGTAACCTAAGTTCTGTCCCCTACTCCACTATTTCTTCTGCTTCATTTAGAAGGAGAAAGGGACAATACGGAAACATTTCTAAGACGAGATTTTGGTCTACCAGTTTACGTAAGTTTTGGATATCAGTTTGTGCACAAGTTGGTGCTCAGATACTAATGATCAAGAAAAATGGTTCTGCATGCTGGAAATATTCTCAAGGTTCTGCTATAATTTTAAGATGTCTCCCTCCAGCTTCTTTTTTGCTAATCAATTAATTATTTTCATTAGTGAAATCACATATTTATATGTTCCTTCTAGAAAGCACTTAAATCAAGCTAGAGATCAGTGTTGCTTTTCACTGTTACACTGAATCTTACATATTCCCATCTGCTTCCTTCCTTCCTGCACCCCCCCCCCAATAGAAATATTCGGTTCTATTCCCAAGCCAGCTCTTAACTGCGTCCTAAAACTGTGAAGGACAGATGTACATGAGATGCAATTTTTCAACTGAAAGCTCGTGTACTTCCCCTTCTACATCATGAAAATACGAAGGAAAATGCCTATTAAAATAGGAATAAGAAGCCTGCCTTACAGCTTCTCTCTTCTCTTTTTAAGGCTCATTATGCCAAGAAACCATTCTTGAACTAAAGCTTTAAAAACAAATACAAAAGCACAAATACTCCACTACCCTCCAAAAAACAATCCCCGACATTTTGCTATAGACAGTGTCACCAGGAAGAATTGAGTATTACCTACCATAAGCTGCTGCCCAAGCTATGGGCATGAAAGTTTTAATTTCAGTGTCATCAATTTGCTGTTCATGGGCCACTGCTGCATCCTCCTCTCCTACAATCACTTCCATGTAAACCTCATCAGCTATTTCTGCAACGTCTAAGAGAAAAAGAAGTCAAGAAAAAATTAATAGGAACACTGCACTGCTGAAAGTGAAAATCCCTGTTCCCAAATGAAAGCCACCTACTTACTTAAGTCTTCATCTTCATGCTGAGAATCATTTACAGTCATGTAAACCATTTTCTCCCTTGGAATACGAATACTGCTATTTTGATCAAGTAATCCAACTGCGTGGTCATTCTCTGGCTCGCTCTCCACAATGTCTACTGTGCCCCCTAATTAGGAAGACCAGAGCAAAATATTTTAAATACACTTTGTTCAAATTCTACGCTAAACTGCAGAAAATTGAAAGTTTGTCACTCTTTTAACATCAGACCCACAGCTCTTTACAGATGACTTGAGAGAAACCACAGCCGCTAATTATGCAAAATTTCCAATGTCAGGTTGGAGTATTCCAAAATGAGCATATTTTACCTAAGTCATCTTCTCCAGGATCTGCTTTGAATATATAGACCTTGATGACTTCTGGACAAATGCCATCCACTTTACAAGAGCCACTTTCTGACTCTGCTTCCATGGTAATTTCAGCAGAACCTTCGTGTTCTATCTTACCAGCATCATCCACTACAAAAACAAGTTATTACAATTACCCAGTCATACACAGACAGACATATATGAAAGACTTTATTACTTTATTACTCAAATTTGGAAGCAGTTTAAAATTAAACAGTTGTGATAAAGAACATACCCATAAATATTTTTTTCATATCCTTGAAAACAATGACAATAAACACCAAAATAAATTCAAGCCGTATCTTCTACTTAAGGGGGATGTGCAAGAGTGCTGCTGTGATATGACTAGAAGCATGAGCACCACACCAGGCAACGCTAATAGGGAAACAGTGATCTGCAGCAAGATGATGGTAGGAAGAAACTGCACATTAGTACTTACTCTGTGGCATAGTTTCACTTATTCTCAGTTTTAATTGCTTTCTCCCTCACAACTAATAACCCATTAACTGTTTTTTTTTTTTTCAAAAGTATTATCTGTTGCTCAGCCCTGCCTCTAATGCAAGCGGTACTATCGCTGCCAGTCAGCCGTGGTTCCTTGCAAAGCGGTGTTATTGATGCTTCTTCAGTTAACTAGAGAGGAAACCTAAATGAAAACTACAGGAAGAAAACCCTCCACTTTTCTCATCCACTCAATAGCTGAGGGATCAAGCACAGCGTCAAAGCGCTGGCCTGACGCTACAGCACTGCTGAACCTATTCGACTGATTGTGATTGTTCATGGTGCCCTTACTGCAAGGGACTTGCACTGCATTTTATGCTGTAGCCCTATATACTCTCCTTACTAGCATCTCAAATTTTGTTCTCTTGCTTTCAGAACTGTACCGACAACCACGCTTCAGTTTGGATTGCCATAACTTCCGAGGCCTCCCACATAAACATGGCTAACAGCCAGCTTTATGAGGAACACATTTCTGATTCTTAAGACATACTCTACACAGGCACGCGCACGCACACACACACCCCATCTACTTTACCCAGCACGGGTTTTCAAGAAAAAAATACTAAATATGCGTTCACAAAAATCAAACCCAGCATCTCAAGACCTTCAGAGAATCTCCCAATTTCAGAAGCCCCAGAAGTCTGAGTGTTGAGATTATTTAAGAATTCCCAACATGATGGCATACTTTTGTAATTTGTGTCTTTATTGTTCATAAAGTCACTTTTGGAGGCTAATATGGCTCCCTCAGAGCCATGCATAACTTCAATTCATGACAAGACGACATGAAATTTATACTAAAGCAAGTGTAAGAACCGTACCATAACTGCTGTTGAATTTTTAACTACCATGCCTAGAACATACAAAATACTTAATGAAGTATGCTCATTTTACTGGCACTCATTAAACTACCCTCATAACTAAATCATAGCTTTACTACTCAGTAACTCCAACTCTTCCATTTCATTTAAGACCTATTTAAAAAAAAAAAAAAGCTCAAAATGTCATTACTGTATTTTCTGCCATGAAGTCAATAAATTAGCCTTTAAATTAGATAAACTAGCACATGTTCTGCCTCATGTATCAAACACAACTGTATTTAAGTACAGTTTCTCAATCAGGCAACGTTATTCAGACAAAAAAATGAATAACATTAAATTCTGAAGCACTAAAATAAATTAGTCTCTCTCCCTCCTCACCAAAAAAGCAGCAGAAGAACATTAAACAGTCTTATGCCACGTTCATGATCAATGGCCACCGTACAGAATACTTCAAGCAGCAAGACGTATAAAAAATTACTTCGTGTCACGGGACAACATAACATCCTGTAGCTGAAACTCCAAAGCATTTCAAAAGTAAAAACCTTAAGATGTTCTTTTGAATCATGTTAACAACGTAGCTCCACAGCACGTATATTCAGTTATTGAGCAGACTTTCATAAATTCTTTGGCATGTGCACGAAACACCAAACATCACTGGAACTCTAACAAAAAAAAAAAAAAAAACCTTGCTTTCGTTCCTACACTAGATTTATGTAGTTGTTCTCCTTTAACTTGGCTGTTTCCAGTGTCACGCACGTGTACTTGGAAGGCTTTCAAATCAGCGTAGACCGATTTTACACCGCTGAAGCCAAAGGGGAAGTCTGCCACCAAGCTGAACTGATGCTGGAACATACTCAAGGAAGGAAAATTATGTCTGAAGCAATCAGAGAGAAAACAAACCTACATGCACCATGTGAAACAGGCTGGTTTCTTTTAACCAAAACAGAGTTTTTTACTTCCATACATATACGGAAGTATCCATTGATAACATTCACACAACAGAAGAAGTCTAGATCTTAAAAAATATGTTCCGTTTACTCTTTGAAAGAAGTTCTCCAAGGTTCAAAGTCATCTTTTAAACAACATGATTAAAAAAAAAAAAAATCATTCCACCATTTAGAGTTTGTTTGTTTATCCCTGATTTCCCTCTATATTCAACAATGTTTTAAAAAAGTAACAACTGGTTTAAATATTTTTTTAACAGTGCCATTAAACTGTAAGGAAATTGATGAGTAGGGATATTAGGCCAACTTTCCTCATCCAAAAGGAAAAAAATTCACTCTTGATAGATGGTAATACTTGAAAAACTAAAGTCCCTGAAGGCCTTGAAAAGTAATAGCATTTGCAGTATAGTAGCAAACAGGTAACAGGAAAAGTAGGGTGGAAAGAAAAAGGTAGAAAAAAAGATAAAAATCAGAAGAGACAAACAAGGTGAAAGAGAACAGGTATCTATCACAAAAAGTACCATTTCCATGGTATTTTGTCCTATGGCTACATAAGCATTTATCTACACTTGATTCATTGATGCTCTGGCAGCATTTATGAAATTTGATTTCTATTTAACACTTTCCCTATGTTTCTGCATTCTCCACATATCTTAGTCTCACAATCAGAGAAAATGATATTCATAAATACTTGACTGATCAATGTTTGAAGCTGGAACTCTGATGATGTTTGAATTTTTCATTTGAATTCACAGCCCATCAAGGGATCCCACAAATACCGTGCATGACTGATCTTCTCTCACGCTGTTCCTCTTTGAAATTACAAAAAAAAACCCAGCCCCAAAGGACTTAAAAGTATTAGTTAAGCTTATAAGAGACCACTTCCTTTCAAGTAGAGAAGCTGGGCAGTTACTACACTCATCACAAGTCACATGCTAGAAAAAATGCTGTCATTCCTTGTGCCTCCATTTAATTCGATATTAACTGAACACTAAGAACTTTAAATGTATGATTATTTTTTTTTCCTCTCTACTAGCTGGTAGCTTTCCTTCAGTAATCAAGTAGACTCAGAGTAATTCTCCAAGTAAAAAAAGAAAAGAAAAAAGGAAAAATTATTAGACACAACATTATTTTACATAAATTGCAAGAATGCATTCTATGGTTAGTTTCCTGACATTCTTCACAGACTTCACTCATTAGAGCAGCCTGCTCTTTGCATAATACGAGCTGCAAGAAACAACTAAAAAACCTATGCGCTTCTCCAATGTTGCAATAATTGCTTCCATACAAAGATAATGCTTAAATTTTTACTAAAAGCACAAACAGATGAGAAAGGTGTCACACAACATGAAAGACATAGCATATTTAAAGCCTGTCTAGTTATCATTTACATTAACAAGGAAAACAACAAAAGGAGAGCAACAGATTAAAAAAAAGGAATAGAGTAAAACAAAGAAATAAAAGATGCAGGCAACATTAACAACAGACTGATTGTTTAATGTGTGTTCTATCACGATGACACCATTTGTCTCCTAGAATATATTACATGTAATAAAAAAAATCATATAATGTCATAAACTGTAATGTCCAATGAATAATTATCTCCTATATCTTTACCCTCCTATTAAAATATATCCAATGGCATTTTTGGGACAGAAACAAGCTCCTGTGTATTGATAATAAAAACAATATTTAAAACCCGGCTGAAGCCAGTTTCCCCATATAGTAGCATAAATGCTAGCCCAAGATCCTGCATACTGCATTTGCTTAAATGGTATCTCTTTTGTTTAACCATGACACATACACTTTCCCCAAGAAGGTGGTTTTAGTTTCTCATATCCAATATTTAATGGATCAGCAGATACAGACTTTGTAGCCTTGCAGTCTTTTACTCCTAACTAGAAAAATGCAAATATCTGTAACTGTCTTTATTTTTTTAATGGTTTCCATAAGCTTTTACACTTATTCCTTCCTACCATTTCTCCTTTATATGGGATTAATGAGGAAAATAAAGGGATTGTGAAAGATAAAATTCACTTAAGCACTAAGAAACCTTCCATCTTTTTCAAGTACATGCTGCTCATTGCTAAATAACACACCAAAACAATTCTTACAAACATTCTAAGAAAAAGCCTGCCTCTACACCAGTTTAACAGATCTTGAAATCTGTCTATGGAGCAATTAGATGAGAATCATCTATTTTGTCAGCCTTTATGTTCCCAAATGATTCTCTTTGCTGCTAAAAAAATGTGTATCATGGGATACTTGCCTGCTTACAAAATAAACAACCCTATTTAACCATCCTCAATGAAAAAGGCCACTGCTAACTATTCTGTTTTCTCTAAAATAGATTAAAAGCATGCTGTATTCCCCAGACAGGCTTTGTTCAGTTATCTGTGATAGAAACATTTCACTTGTACTTCACTTGACAGCAGAGAATTCCTAGTCCACTGAAGAAGTTATTTTTACTGTCCAGTTATTTCTTCAATGGCAAAGCAGGTTTCCTAACCTGTGACAAAACAGAAATCTGTTCTATTTTGATTTCAATGCCATTGCCATTACGCATGAGCAACAGTATACCCTATGCTCCCCTGAGGGCAGCAATCTAGCAGAGGAGAACTTCCTGAGCTCCAAACTGGTATCCAACACTTGTCCTTCTCATCCTGCTCTCCCCAGCACGCAAATCAGACTAAGCTCTGAGGCATCACTCAGCCCGAGGGAACTCTCATCTCCGTCACCTCTCCTGGTGACCTCCTGAGCAGCCTCGGCTCCAACAACTGTTGGTGCATTCCAGTGGTCAGGCAGAAGCATGGCGGCAAGTTCTGTCTCACAGAAAGAAAAACGTGATTCCCTGCATCTTTAAGAGCCTCCGGGGAAAAAGAGGTAGGTACTTATTTATGCAATCATTATTCTCTCTCTTTCAGTACCCTGGGTTCTGGCTCCTGTAATGAAAAGTGTTAATTCAGATACAGCAAAAAAAAGACACGTCTAACTCAGAGCAAAGTAAGGGTATGGATGGACATAACATAGCCCCTGTATTTGCAAACATCATGTAACTTCCTAAAACTGCAGCTTAAACTTTGTGAGGCTACCCTTCACTCTCTCCAGAGTCCCCTTGTCAAACCTCCTTTGTGCCTCACCATTTTTACTGCAATTAAATATGACTATATCAGAATACAACTTTTTGTCTTACGGAACTGGTTCATGCCAGAGGATGTGTCTTACTTTGCCAAACTGAGTAAAATCGGACAAGCAAAAATCTTCACTTCTATCTTATGGCCAGGTATAAGGCACTACTTTCCTTGGTTAGTAAACGCGGAGGGGGAGTGGGTGTTGTTTTGACAAACACTAGCTAATATCACCATTACTATTTAACTTATGGAGAAATGATTTCCCAAGCCTTAAAAGTTGCTACCAAATAATTAGTAACAATGTGAGCCAGCACACAATTTATCCGTTCCTGACCAAACTCATGAACTGGCTTGTTATGGCATACATGAAAGAAAAACTGATTTATCAAACCTTCTTGAATCCTTTTCAAGCTACTAACTAGTAGCAGTTTGCATTCTTTGTTGAATGAATATCTGATTCTGCTCTGCCGCAAGTGCCCCGAATCTACCATGGACCAAAAATAAAGCTTGAGGGCAAAGGCAAAGTATCCAAGAAAAAAGGTGAGTACATCAAAAGTTAAGTGATAATATAAGCTGAGCCAAGAAACATTATCTTGGAAATGAAAAAAGCAAAGGCGTATCAATGCAGAAGCTAAATTAAATCTAAATGGGAAAAGAAATATTAAAATACTGAGCTTATTGAAGCAAAGTCACAGAATGAAACCCACAGGGACTGTACTCTTTGAAAAGACAAACCAGTTTGAAACGAGGAAAGAAGCTAAAAGCACAACATTAAAAAACGTACATATAGATTAGTCATTTCAAAACAGGTATTTTCAGGATAAAGCTAAGAAAATTATCTTATTTTAAGAAAATCTATGTAGACTCAGTTCATTGGGAACAAAAATGGAAATGCTTAGAGAGCCACAAGATAGGAGGAAGATAGCAAAAAGATTTTGCCAGTAACTTCCATTGAAGAATACAGACTGAGAAAGCTATGACAGAAAGAACATAAAGTGTCATCCCCTGCTTTGCAAATGATTACCTAAAAGAAGACACGCAAAAGCATCCTGAAGCACACAGTCTAGCTCCCAGATCTGGGGAGCAGCTACATTTGGCTACTGTAATGGCAGACAAAATTACATTCCAACATCTGCCCCAGCAGCCTGAATTTAGGGGTTAGGATGAAAAAAAAAAAATCAGCAACTAGGCTGATGTTACTACCTTTTAAAAACCACCTAATACTAAGTTCGACTAAAGCACTGAGACAGTCAAACAGATCAATAAACACATATACTGCCAAGGCAAAAAAAAATATGGAAATTAATTCAAATAATGTTTTCCATACAACAAAGAGACTATTTGGCAAGATAGTCTTCACTTGAAGGAAAAGCACTAGACTCTGACTTCACAACCAGAAGAACTTGTTATGCAGGCTTTAAACACAGTAGGTGGTAATAGGGAACTTCCCTTTAAAATGAACTGTAGAACATACTTAATATTTTAAACACAAACGGAAAGGATGCATGTTTTGTAGCATAACGATCGTTTTAAATGCTGGCCCTTTTAAGGTTCTGAATCTAAACAAAGTATATTGCAAGACTATCAAGAAGCATTTAATGTTAAATAAAGTATGAAACTGCAGAAATAGATGACTGAAAAAGGAGAATATCCCAGCAAAACCAAACAATTAAATTCCTTTGTTTTCTGCCAGTTACCACCCACCGACGACTGGTACATCTAAGAAGACTTCCTAGCTGGGTGGGTATTTTAGGGATCATGCAATATGGCATCTACCAAGGCATTCTGTCCTCATTCAGCCACTGGCAATGGTTGAATGGGACACATTATCTACCCACCCCTCTCATGTGAATTTACACAGACACAATTTGCAAAATGTTCCTGCGACAGCAGCCCCAGAGGCCTCACTCTGCTGCTCATGCTGCAGGATGACAACCTGCAGGGAAGGGTGAGCAGAGAGACAGGAGCAACAGCATCTTTAAGAGCTACAGTCAGGGATAAGAGCCAGGTAAGGATCACTACCAGAGTCTTGACACAGTCAGGCCTCAATTACCCATAGGTGGGTTGTCCGCTCTGTTGCCTAACTATGCTGCAGGTGCAGAAGCATTTGAGCTGTTTTCATGTGATCTAACTCGGGTCCAGAATCAGAAAGTTTTATCTGTACCATACTGTACAGACTGCATTTTTATTAGTTTGGATAAATACTATTTCAGAGAGCAGCATCCCTGGCCTATTTCACCTCACTATGATCTTGCAGCTTAATTTTACAATATTTTGTGTTATCCATATTTTGCATTATCCCATTTCATTGTTTTCCCAGATAATAGAGAATTAACTGTACCTCATATAAACTCAAAACATGGCTGCACAAGGTTACTCAAGGAACTCAAGAGATGATAAATTAAGAAATGCAGTGATCCTAGGTAAGGAGAAGCAACATTAAAATCCATAAGTACAGAATATCAAATTAAAACAAGTTATTATACATTTCAAAAAAAGTGTCCAAAGGTAAAAAAAAAAAAGAAAAGGAAAAAAAAAAGAAAAGGAAAAAAAAAAGAAAAGGAAAAAAAAAAGAAAAGGAAAAAAAAAAGAAAAG
>JANXJC010000060.1:16917432-16949359 GCA_027564655.1 Leptodon cayanensis
GGGGGTGGATTTTTAGCGTGCGGAGCTCAGCGCTGGGCCTTGGGCCGCGGGTGGCGTGGCCTGGAGTCGCCCCGGCGCGGGGGGGCGGCCGCCAGTGGGAGTTATTGCCAATAATAACAATAATAATAATAATAATAATGACAACGGGGCTCGGTGCCGGGGAGCCCCGGCTTTCCAGGGGGAAGGCGGCCACTGGCGCTCGTGTGAGGGGCTGTGGGAACAGCGTTTTCTTCTCCTTAATCAGAATTTAATTTTTTTAATTTTTTTTTTTAAAGAAAAGAGTTGCCATTGATCCATGAAAGAGGCCCGCTAAAGTTTTCGAGATGTCAGAAGTGACGTGCCATGAGTAGTAACCTCATGGAGACGAGGAGGTACACTCAATTTGGCTGGAGTTCTTGCGTAATTGGGGGGCAGGGGCTTGAGGAGGCTACTCCGTGTGCTGTTCTTACCAGTTAAGTAAACTGGAAGGAAATTGGCTGTTGCGCTTATCATATGACGCAAACGTGACTTATCTGGCCATGAACAGCCTACGAGCAGTGTTTACGTTGCAAATGAGCCTTCAGGTTCGGCTTTGACTCGGCTGTAATTTCAAGCACTAGTCTTTTCTATTTTAACACACAGGCTTAAAAAGTAATTTGGACAGTGCTTGTAGTTTATTTCAGTATAGCCTATAGTAAACATGTACTCTGCACCGTGCAAATTTTAACCATGGTACCGAGAACGGAGGAGGAACCACAATACTTCAAAAATTAATTCCTTTTATTTAATTCCATGAAGGTCATAGTTAAACTTTTTTGTAGAATCAACCCAGGCCTGTATTCAGGAGAGGGTCCTAAAATACTTACCTTCAAAAGAATTGCTGACCTTGACCATACGTGTGATAGTAATGTACAACAGACTTAAGTAAATGTTCTTGTCATTATGAAAAGGCCAAAAGAACAAGAGAACAGAGAAAGATGATGGTAGATTCATAATCAACAGCAAGGTAGATCTAATGTAGAAAAGTAAAACACCGTCAAACTATTTGTTGGTTTTATTTACGCATTGGTAAGATTCTTGGTTGGAACATGTCTGTAACAGCTTGTATTATACAATGCTTTCATAGGAGCTGGGCCATTAAAATGATTAAGGGTCTGGAACATCTGACATACAAGGAGAGGCTGAGGGAGCTGGGACTGCTCAGCCTGGAGAAGAAAAGGCTCGGGGCGGATCTTACCCACGTGCGTAAATACCTGATGGGGCAAGTAAAGATGGCTGAGCCAGGTTCTTCTCAGCGGTGTTGAGTGAAAGGACAAGAGGCGATGGCACAAACACAGGCAATTCAGTTTAAACGTAAGAAAAAAAAAATTAAAAAAATCCTGTGAATTCATTCAAACAGTGGAACAGGTTTCCCAGAGAGACTGTGAAGTCTCCGTCTTCGGAGATGCTCAAAACCCAACTGGACACAGCCTTGAGCAACCTGCTGTAGCTGACCCTGCTCTGAGCAGGAGGGTTGGACTAGACAATCTGCAGAGGTGCTTTCTAACTTGAATGATTCTATGATTTTTACACTAGTTTTTTCAACAAACATAAAGTGCATAGAAAATTATAATGAACAGCAGGACATACTATAAGCTCTTTGGTTCCAAGGACGTTTTAATCAATCTGTCATTCACGTAGGGAATGGAAGTCCGGAATACAGGACACATCATTACCCTCAAAGAGTCAGCGTATCCAAATGTTAGCTCATTGGAGGGGGAGGCCTCAGAAAAGATGTGATGCCATTGAAGGGCAAATGGCAAGATGTTTTGCGAAGACCTGAATTTTAACTTCTTGACTAGTTGGCCATTCACCCTGTCTGCGTGTAACCGTTTCACCTCTATCCCCTTGTTCTTTACTACTCAGGAGCCAGAGAGCAGCAGCTTTTGAGTCATTGGAGAGACATTTTGTCCTGATGCAGCCATCACCTAAATGTTGTCCCCAGCCACCACGGTTTCCAGTAGGCCACAAACACCCTGGTATGATCAGGAACAAGGTAACTCCCATCAGTGGAGCTGCCAGAAAGGAAGCCATGTTTACAACTGATATTCACAGCCATTTCTGCTCTCACAGCGAACGGAGGAGTCCAAGGGCAGAACGCACTTGAAAACTGCACATACGATAAGTATGCTTGCACCACCTTGGAACAGCATAGGTTAACTTATTTGCACAAATGTTTTTGTAACTTGCGCTTTTTGGAGTGGAGCAGGCAAATGATAAAAATACATTATAAGCAATAGGATTTCTGACCTTAATTAGTGATTAGGTTGGGTCAGATTTGATACACCAGAGACAGAATACAGCTTGTATATGAAAGTTTATATAGCTCAGTTGTTCACAGTCCTCTGAACAGAGCCCTTAACTTCCAACTCTAATTTTGCCTGTGATCCCGTGTTTCTTTATATTTTTCCCAAGAGCTTGTTTTAGTGTCACTCAGCAGTAGGTACCATGCTGTATCTGATTTTGCCCTACAAAAGCAAACGAGGCTGGTGGCTTTTGCTGAATGTCCTCTTAAAATTATACTCATACTTAGCAGTCACGGAGTTAGTTGTGAAGATACGTGCTGGTAATTTCTTACTTGGACACTTAATGATCACATTGGCTGTTAACGATGTTACAATCAGGTTCTCTCTAGGCAATCTTAAAGAGTTAGCGTGTCCTTCAAGTCATGAAAAATTGGTACGGCCGTAAGTCAGTATGGCCGATAAAGTTTGCATACATCTCACTGCTAATAATTTACCTGTGAATAAATTGTAAAAATCAGTGAAGAACCATTTTCAGTCACAGTTCCTTCCTGTTTATCTTTTGTCTTATTTAGTTCCTTTCCAGCTATTGGCAACATGCTTAGCAAACACCAGTGTGCTGAGTAACATTGCTAGATTTCTCAAGCTCTGGCTTGAAGGCCTTTAGGTAAAGATGTGTTTGCTTCCTGATCTACAATGAAATTGAGTTATTATCAATCCAGTTACATTATCATGTTTCCTTTAACAGTAGCAATTTTTTCAGCCTTGATGAACCCATCAGCTGGTGATGAGTGGTCATTTTGAGTTGAATCAAGGTCACTTCAATGCACAGTAAACATACTGAACCTGCTGAAGTGATCCGTTCATGGTTTTCCTATGCAGCTGCAGTAACAGAGGGAGATTAGAGGCTGGGTAGGAAAGAAAGTGTGTGTGGGGTTGTTCTAATTTTTCCCAGAATAGTCTTCTGTTAATATATTTTAATGGAAATTCTACGAATAATTTTTCTGTCTTCCAGCTTCTGTTTGAAACTTGTCTATAAAAAAGAATTACTGTTGTCTTATCCAAAGATCTAAAGTCCTCCATAACTTCTTCTGGTTTAGTTAATAATATTGGCGCATGCACTGATATTCACCTGCAATCATTTGATTAAGAAGGAATGACTAAGGAGGATTAAGATTGTTCCTAACAGTGGTAAAAAGGTTTACTTCATAACTGTAGCTGCTGACTTACTGTAAGGAAGAGTTGGAAAAAACATCTTTTTGTTTTAGCTGTCTGTGGTCCACCTTTGAAACTAACTACACAAGAAACAGAAGTTTGATGTAGTTAAATACAAAAACTTGCACATGCGACTCTGAGGCAGTGCTTGTAATACTATTGTCCAGTAAACCATTTGTGATGTCCAGGAAAAATGAATTACCTCTACTAGTAACATCTCGGCTATTCATCCAAGCAACACATGATACGTATCAAAGGCTGCATGCGTTTGAGACAAATGAGGATTTCAAAAGAACCCAAACACCCGAGTATTTACTATTCTTGTTTTCATACTGCTTGTATCGCCACTAAAACTGCCCCTGACAAGGACTGTCGAGGACAAAGAGCTTTGTAGTGTTTTAGCAAATGCATATTTGCATCGGGAGATGGAAAAAGGGTGGTGGAATATGTGTTTCTGTTTTCCATGTGACAAAACCAGCACAATGTGTTTGTAGTTCATGGAGATTAAATAAAGCTGTTTTCAGTCTACAAGTGACTCTGCAAAGTTTAAATTGTGAACTTTTGCTGGGATGGGTTTGCCAGCAAGGTCAGTTCCTTTATTAGAATTAATTTACTCAGGAAGAAAGGAGTGTCACATAAAGCATCTCAACTAAAGTGGTGGGTTGTAGTATAAGCTACAACTGTACTAGGAGCATTTTTTCATGCATAGTGTATTTGGGGCAGTTACACTGAAAAGGAAACCTTGTAAAAATACGTTCCAAAGTGAAGGAAGTACGAGGGATAAGCAGTCATTCTATTGATACTATTTAATCTGCAGGTCCAGATAACCCTGGAGTCTTAAAAGTAAACATAGCAAAGGAAAGGCTGTCAGACCAAAAGTCTGCTAGACCCCATAAGCTGTTTCTTGACAGCAATCAGTAGAAAAAGCCTGGTGAGAAGTACAAGTATAAGGAGAATGTAGAGTGGTACATGCCTCAAAATACACTCCTGCCTGCCTTTGTCAGCAGAGGAGGTGGCTGGTCCATTTACAATAATAAATGTAAATTTGGAAAGGTTTGAGCCATTTCAGAAGGAATGGTATCATCAGGGCCAGTTCCCATTTGTCTGAGCAGGATGAGTCAGGTACTAGTAAGCCAGCCTGTCATGTCAGTCCTCAGCAAAATAATGGAAAAGAAAACACAAGATTTCTTTGATAAAGAATAAAAGGAAAAGAATATAACTAATACCAGTAAGTGTGGCTTAAGGAGAAAAAGATCTTGGCAAACACACCGAGCTTCATTACTTGAGTAGGTGAGAAGCTTCAGCACAAAATTAATGGTGTAGGTGGAGTAGACTTCGGTAATGTGCTTCATACTACATAGCAGTGAGTCTCACTTTCAGTATAATATGCTAAATGGCTTAAAAGCTGATGGACTGACGGATCCGAAGAAATAAGTAACATTACAAAAATAACCCAACAGTTGGATTGTTCACAGAAGTGGAGCCTTAGTTACGGCCCAACACTTCCATCACGGTCTAGAAGTCATCGTAGTATTGCCACTGATTTTATTTGTGGCTGTGACAAAGATGGTGGAGCAAGTAAGTACAGATGATGAGGAAAAGAATAATGCAGAACAATTGCACAGACTGGATTACTCTGTAAATGAAACCACTTCAACTGAAGTTATGTCTTAATGTGTCCAAAATGCAGGATTATGTATCTAGGATTAATGAATGCAAATCATGTACCTAGAAGATATTACTGAATCCTGGAAAGCAGAGGCTTTAGAACAGATTAAAGGGACGCAATCACAAGACACCTCAAAAAGAGTCTGCTATCTATACACGTGGGACAAAAAAGGCTAGTGCTGTTTGGGGATGCTAACAGTGGAGTAGGTAGTAGAAATAGGGTGAGTTTATATCTGCTGGGTCCCCTTTTCTAAATAGACCAAAAACTGGAGAGGCCATAAAGAATCAAAAGGATTTGGGGGCTTAAAAGGTCTTTAGCTGTTTAATAACAGTAGGAACAAAAAAATAGAGATACATGAATTATATAGTGCTTTCCTGGTAATGGGAAGTCACTTTAGTCTGGAGAAAGACATAACTGAAGTTTAAACAAGATGGATTCAATTTAAAAGCTTAGACTTGACTTTCCAAATGGTAAAAGGTGATCAACCACCAGCCAAACATATGGGACAGGATGGGTTCTCCCCCACTTGATGCTTTCAGCTCAAGACTGGATGGCTTGCTGGCGTTTTTGCTCTGTCAGAGTCCTGTGGTTCACAAAGGAGTGAGTGAAATTTAACGGCTTATACCATAGAGAGAGTCATATTAGGCCATCTGTGGCAATTCAGAAGGGGAAGGAAGTATAGGTATCTAGAAGAATGTAATTTCTTGAAGTCATATTTTTTAGTATGCTGATGTTTTCCATTTAAGAATAGTTTCAAATCATTCCTTTTGCTCTGTCAAGACATGCTCAGGCCCAGTTGCTGTGTAGTAGACAGTAAAATCTTTTTGTCCCTTTTTGTAGTCTCCATAGGGCTGATCAGAATTACTAAAGAATTGTCCAGATGTTAATTTGTGTTTGTAAGTTAAATTAATGTAATTATCTAATACAAACCCATGGAGACCCTTAATTCTGTAGAGTCCTCCAGTGCTTGGGTGCTTGCACTCAGCCAGCAGTGCCTGTTTCTCCCCTCTCTCCGGTCTCGGATATTAGAGGATCGATATTTCTAAATATTGCCAAGCCTTTTACTGGCAGACTGAGACCCTATTCCTGTTTTAGATTGCTGACTGCTTTAGGAAAGGGTCTTTCTATGGCCGCCACAGGAAGATATTGCCACCAGGTTGCCATCGCCAGGCCTTCGTTGCCTCCTGGCAACCACTTGGTCCTTCACCAAAAATGTCCCAGGGTAGATGGTCTCAAGGGTTTCCATGCAGGACCTGGAAACACCCAGTGAGAAATGGGCTGTGACCCACAGAAGGAAACCCGTCAGAGATTATTTGATCCCAGCCCCTGTGCCCAAAATGGGTCTGAAAAGGGGTTTCTTTAAATCCTTTCGCTTGGGGCACAAATCCTGGCAAGAGAGCAGTCGCTCTCAGGAACCTCCCAAAGCAGTGCTGGTTATTGCTGTCTGCTGTGACAGAGGCACGTGGCCATGCACAAAATCTCAGTGGATGAAGCAAAGTCCTTTGAAACCACCTACGGAAAAGCAAAGACAGCTCAAGTCATCGGGAATTGACAGGATGCTTTATCCACGGTGTGAAGCGTTGAATCATATTGTGGCCAAGGGACCAACATCATCAAATTCAGTGAAGTCGCAGCATAGGGCAGGTGCAGCCAGACAAAAAGGACACGAGGTTCCCCAAGGTGCGAAGCGATGTTGGGGCTTGGCATTCCTGCTGGACAGGGCAACGGGAGGTGTGTATGATTAATCTTTTTTGTGGGCAGGAGATCACAAGCCTGTAAAACGCCCAGATCTCACTACGCGTATGTGATCCATAGGCACCAAAGGGAAAGTGCTTTGTAACTGAGCATTCCTCTCCCAAGGCACGGTTCAAATGGTTTAACTTTGTCGGGCACTAAATTGGTCACAGGCTGCGAGTCTGAAATTTTCCATAAGGGGTGTTGGCCTCAAACTGAATTTTTTGGGGAAGATTCCAGACACAGCTTTTTTCAGCTGCCTGAGATCAAAACACAGATTATTTGCCCTTGTTAAAAAAAACAAAACAAAACAAAAAACAAAGGGGTTTTTTAATTGAAAAGTTAAAGAAAAAAATTTACATTTAAACAGCAGGATGGTCCTTGTGTTGAGCAGGGGTCCCTGGCATCCTCTGGAGAACTGCCAAGTTATTTGGCTGCATTAAAGTCTTGGAAATATCTTGGTTTACAGATATTCAGTAGACTTCTAAATACTTAGTTGTTAAAGGTAGGGTTTCACAGGCAATTTTATTTCTAGCGCTTCCTTATTAAGTGCTGTGCAAGCTTAAAGGAATTTTTAATTGGGTTGGGAGGTTAATTATTTATTCTACCATTTCAAATAACATCCTCTTAGTTTAAACTCTCATTGGCTTAGGGGGAGAAAGGTAAAAAAAAAAAAAAAAAATCCAAGACTTACCGTATAACTCTCTAAGCTCACATTTCATTTGCCTTATTTGTCCATGAATCAAAGATATCGCCTCCAGAGTTGTTGGCGAGTACATGTAATAAAGGTAAAAGGACTACTAAATATTCAACCCGATACGTTGCTGGAAGTCAGCACTGACAGATCTTGAAAAAGAAAGGCTAGAGAAGATTCAAAGAGTTAAAAGGTATTTCTGTTTTCTCTTTTTGGCTAATAAAGTTGTAGATGGCCCTGAGGGCTATCTGCTTCAGTGACTACATAAGCATTGCATTTTGAAATAGGACTGCGCCAGCCCCACCCTGTTTCTCCAATAAATAGTTTAACAAGACAGCAGAGCATTACAAAACAAACCATTACACTGTGGGACAAACCTTCTTTCCAGTGAGACTTTAATAGAAACAAAGTTTGCTGCTAGAGTAGCAGTAAAGACAACACTGATTTTTAGGGTTGTATTTCTTGGTTCAAAGGGGTGTTATTTGCCCTCTTTCCAGCAAAACTCTTCAGTAGCTACATTAATGGTGCTCTGGGTGAGCCACAAGGCTACTTTGAAACCCTTCGGTGAAAGATCCTGTATAAAACTGAAAATTGAGTTCCCGTGGCACAGATACGAGCAGCCTTTTTTCTCATCTTTACATAAAAACACATAGAGGATTCGACCAACAGGACTCGAATGGAGCAAAAGTAAGAAGCAAAAGCACAAATTAAACTTCTAAAAAGTCAAGGGTTCTCTGAAGCAGCCCCTCGTCTCTCCCTGTCCTCACCTGACTTGAGGTGCGGAATCTGCACTCTCCTTTAATCGATAGGAGTTTGTGACCTGCTTATAGGAGAAGCAGCGTTTCAGCACTCCGTAAGCTGCCCGGTTGCACAGGTAAGTACTGAGAATCCGCTTTTCCGTGACATTACATGGCAAAAGGGACACCTTTCCATAAAGCTCAAAATCCTTTCAAAGACAAATGCGAAGTTTTAACTGCAAAAGTAAATTCCCAGCGTGAACATACAAATCAGTAGAATTGCAACAGCATGAAGTAGCCAGTAACATAAAGGAAGAATTAGGCCTTCAGGAAAATGGAAATAACTTCACATCACAGTTTCCAAAACACTTAAAAGCACAAGCTTACCTTTAAGTGGATAATGGTCCCACTGGTGTTAACAGGACGATCTGTGTGCCTAAAGCGTACAGGTACATGGTTTGCAGGGCTGTCCTGGCGTTCGCTGGCTCAGCACGTTTAACACGTGTATTACCAGACAACTAGGCGAGAAACCAAAACCATATGGAGAATACGTGAATGCTTGCGATCGCTGTGGAAGGACTAATTATGCTCTCATAGCTGGGTTTTTGGTGAAAAGTGTGGCTCCGCTTCAGATTTATAAAGGATTAAGTTGTATACGGTTACTGCCAAAGGAATAAATGGGAGACAATTTAAAGAAAAATACTTGTTGCTAAACTTCATGTTATCAACAGCATGTTGGCTGTAGCCAGGAAAAAGTACAAAAGAAAAAGCATCCTTCTGTACACGCAGTGCTAAGTCACCGAGGTAAAAAAAAGCTTCTTCACTGAAAACCTGCAAAAGCTACAACTTAATTCTGCATGTGTAATAGTTAGGACTACGTTGCAAATGAAATATTTTGAGATTCGTAATAGGTTTCATAGTCGAACATATGATAAGCAAAAACAGGAAGAAAAATGAATCAGAGAACCTTACGGTACATTTGCAGAAGAAAATGCTTTTCGGATCCTCATCATAAACTAAATAAACTGAAATAACTAAACATAGAATTATGTAATGTTTGGCAGGGGAAGAGGATTTCTCAATAACATGAGTCCTGTCTAGTACATTAGATTTCTTTACAAATGTCCACAGAGAGGCAATAAAGAAGAGCTGGTGCCCTGATTCGTTTGAATCCCTAGGATTGCGGAATATGAGACTTAATTTGTGAATCTTTTTTTGCAAATGTACTGAAATATTAAAAAAAGGTATACTAGGCTTTACTATAGGTATAGTATACTAGGCATACTATACTAGAAAGCAACTGCTTGAACTGAGAAGTTGGTGTCTTATAAATGCATACTCTGCAATTTCTAAATGAAGCCTTCCTCAATGCAAGTAAATACCATATAAACATTATTTCAACTAAAATATTTCAACAGTTTTCATCCATGCTTGAACATGGTGTTCTGGTTCCTTATATTTTATGAAAGACATTGAAGAATATGTATTTATTTGAATATTTGAGGTAATTCCTTCAGCAAGATGCCTGTTCCTTGGCACCAAGAGTCTCTTGCCTATTCCTTCTTCGTTGCACACTGCCCACGTTAGGAGACTTGTTTGTTTGGTTGTTTGTTTGGGTTTTAATTCTTTCAAGGTAAGAAAGGAGGAGAACTTATTTATGTGCTTGTAACACTTACATACAGTTTTTAACTGTCACAGCTGGTATGTTCTTCCCCACATACCAAAGCCTCTGTAAAAATGTTTATTCTACCTGGATTTAGTCTGGAAAGGCGTGAAAAAAGCACTTCTGCTATGCCAGCAGGATGGACTGGAGACATATAGGAAATTAGATGCACACGTACAGACGTAGCTTTACAGAAACAAGAGCAGCGACACAAAGCCAGAGCACATTCGTCATTTTAGCATCACGGTAAATGAACATCAGCTATTAAGCCAACGGTGCCAAAAGAATTATGGCAACGGAAGAACCGATGAATGACGAGTAGCGTACGCAGAGAGCGGGGATTGCAGTAGAAAGGCAGCTGAACATAGCGTGCACGCACAAGCACCATCGTATGGTCAGGAGGTGACAGGGTCTGGAAACCAGCAGTTTGTGCAGTGCTGCTGCTGTTATTAAAGGCAGGGCAGCTGTTGGAAGCTTTGTCAATGTTTAGCCCCGGCCTTGCAGCAAGAAGTGACCCAGAACGGCTCATGGAAAAACAGTAGAAACTCCTTTTCCAGCAGTGAACTAGAAGGAACTTTTGAAAGGGCTATAAAGCTAGTGCAACAAACCCACAGTTTTAAAATGCTTTTGGATTTTGTATATACTAGAACAAAATCAGCAAAGATGTTAATTGAAAATTCATGCTTCACCCCTCCAGAACAAAATCTGAGATTTGGCTGGAAAAGGCATTTCCCAAATGCATACCGAAGTCTCAGAAATAATTTCCAACACAGCGCCTTAACTGTGCACCATTGCACAAGATATCTACTTATTTGTATTGAAGAAGCATGATGTATTACATCATGCTGCCTTCTTAAATATTGAAGTAATGCAGCCTGGCACAGCAACGTCTTCAGTCAGCATTGTATCCTTTAACAATGCTTTAGTTCAACTTGAGCCAATACAAAATACTGTATGAGAGGTCAAACCTCCTTCCCTGTTACACTGTTCAAAACCACTCGGTGCCTCAACTAGGAAAACAGAGCAAGACAGAAGCTAACGTAACAACTGTTGAACTAGCAGAACTGCTAATCACCCTCCTTCCCCCCCCCCCACCGCATTTTATTTTGGCTAGTTTAAGGGAGTTCCCTGTGAGAGTGCTCTGAAAAATTAACTATGAAACCGTCCTCTCACCCGAGTAGCTACCTGCTCCACCATTACGTGTATTTAACTGCTGCAACAACAACCTTTATGCATCAGTATATAACCGCAGGGCTCTGGCAATTATGTAGAGCTTAAACTTTTACTTTTAGGAACTAGTCCTGCATGTTAGAGCCAAGGTGGTTGAAGACGCAATGTCTTTTTGCCTTTATAGGTACGAATACAAATCAATTTTTCCTAAACCCTCTTCTTTTTAAGGTATACAATGCAACAAAATAAAACATCATCCTACGTTTTTGCTGGGTCTAAGTCTACCCATCCTTTGGAGACTTTCTATTTTTCTCAGTGTTCTATAGCCGTTTCTTCATACAATGAACCTCAATAAGCATCATGCACAAGTATAAGCTCTTAGCTTTCTGCAGGTACTCCACCCGTACTCTCAGCTGTGCCTCCTTTCTTTAATCAGCTCACCAGAATAACTCCTAAAAATAACAAAGCAGGGGAAAGTGCCAGAATTTGGGGGAAGGAAAACCAGAGACGTTCGGGGTTTATTTCATCCATCATTCACTTGCATTTTTACTGCTTGGAATTGCAATATTACAGTTATAATATCCTGGCTCGAACTGCGTTATCGGCGTGAATTAATAGATCTATAGAACTGATACATGCACGCAGGCTGGGATATAGTATTAGTTTAATGGAGATAGAGTGCGAAGTCGTACATATGAAGTCTTAAGTTACATTAGGTATCTGAGAAAACATAAAGGTTATTTTCTACCTGGGGAAAGCAAAATAGAATTCCCCATATTCCCCATCACCTGAAACCTTATAACAGAAATTTCATTTTAAATCCAAGCTGCCAACAGAAAAGACTGTCTCATCTACACCTCTCCCTTCATTTCCAAAAAAAAAAAAAAAAAAAAAAAAAAATCTAGTTTTTTGAACCTGTTCCCTCATCTGATTCACTGCACATCTGTACAAGCACTAGAGCCGATACAACAGGTACGGGGGGAGCAAGCACCCAGGAGCCGGACAGGTCTAAGCTTCAACAGCAACTCAGACTTCTGCTCCTTTAAAGCAGCTATATGACTACCCTTGTCCTTAATCTGACATTTCCCTGTTTTAGCAGGTTCATGCTTCTACAGAAGTTATGAAGGTGACTGACCGTCATTTTAAAGATTCCAGTAAATGCATTTTTCCCACATTTTTCTTTATGGTAAATTTAAGGTAGAGGGTGATTTTCTTGCCTGTTACCCAGCAAGATCTGAATGGAAGAGAACTTGGAACAGGGCACTGGGGAGACACTTCTATGTCTTTTGTCACTGTTAGTAACTCAATGCTAGTTTATAATACAATGAGACCTTCTGTACAAAAAGGGATCACTTTCACCTTTCATTTTCACAGAGAGAACTGGTGGGAGCACGGGTAGGGAGAAAAAGAGAGGAATAAACCGAACAAGCTCTCCTGTGGGTGTTATTCCACTTTGGAGTAAGTTGAGTTTCCACCTGGAGTTAACTACAATCACAGTTCTGAACACTGGCCCTCCAAATCCCTGTAGCATCCTGACAGTTGTTGCAAGTCCCGTGCCACGCAGAGCGTACAAACAGAAGATTCAAATCCACCCGCGGTGCCCTGAGCGACGAGGGCTTCAGCATTCTATGCTGATGTGGAAGAGGTGCGAGTCCTCGCTGTGAGTGAGGTATGGGACCCTTGATAGCGGGAATAGGGCGTTTCTGCTCTCTTAAAAAATGCTTTGCTCCATTAATACGGTTTTCACACTTACCTGGATGGGAAGCAGAACCATTGGGGAAAAAAAAACAACAACCAAAAAACCTAAAACCAAAAAAAACCCCAAACACCAAAAAACCCAAACCAAAACAAAACCCCAGAGGACTATCTTCAATGGAAAAACTGCTTTTGAACAACCTCTAGCCATGAAGGCTCATCAGATACACAGTGTAGTGCTGGAGAGCTACTCTAGGTCAGGGGTTGCACGCACACCTAGGAGAGCAACCACTCCTTCCTCCTCTAGCTTCTATTCAGTTTTAAACTTGACTTCAGGTCCATCAGAAACAACAGGAAACTAGCATCCACTTAAGAATAACCTCATTTCCGTGCATAAAATCAAGTGAAGCAGCAGTTACCCCACTGGCATTTACATAAAGCTGAAGCAAGGAACTACTTGCAGTTTTGTCCACCTTTGCTTCCTTAAAATCTAATTCCTTATACTTAAACTAGGTAACCAACCTGAATTTTAACAGGGCAGTACAGTATTTATGATACAGATAAACATAATGGAGAACTCGGTTTCTTAAGCAGCTTGTTTAATTTGAGCTAACCAGCAAAAACTCCCTGGAATGACAGCCAGCCAGCATCTCTTGCTAGTTTTAATACAAAACCAATCACAGCTCAATCAAAACAAAACCAAACCAAAACAGGTAGTAGCTAACTTACACTGGTCTGGGAGGTTTCTTAGATACCAGAAGTCTTTTGCAAAGTATTTGCTGAGGTAATATACTTTCCTCCCCACAGTGAAGAGGTACCGCTATACTAGCACCCTCCTAAAACCAACTACCAAGATCAGACAGATAACTGGAAGAGAGCGTTACCTCGGTGTCGGTACTGGTGCCGCGCGAGATGCCCTGCTCTAGCCAGCTACCACTCCAGAATGCGGCAAGTGTGACAGCTGCCCATTCCACACGTGTGCCCTGGCTAGCCAAGCCCTTGGAAATGCAACTGCACACCTACGCTCAGGGAGCTAAATCTGACCAATGAAGGTTAAAAGAGTAAAAAAAAAAAAAAAAAAACATCACTGAAACAAATCAGAGCGCTTACGAGTCATCTGTTACTATTTTCATCCTGGCCAAGAAAATCAAAGTAATTTTCAACTTCCTTAGTTTTACACGGTATTTCTTTCTCTCGACATTCATCTGAATCTCAGCATCACAATTCAGTGAATGCAGAGTGGGTGGACACAGACACATCAGCACATAATTTATTTACACTTACACTGTTCATACTTGGCTCTCCGATGCTGCAGAGTCATGTGCTTCACGTGTTCACTGAAGTCTCAAGAGGTTCCCATTATTCTTCACTCATGCCAGCAGCCAAAGCTTTCCAGTTAGAGGAAATGTAACATTTTGGTGGTAAAAAAAAGAACTTGGCACTTTATCTGTCCCCCATCCCCTACCCTGGTGTGATAGGATATATAGCAAGCTGTTTATGTCAGCTATGACTTATACGTGACACCTCAGACTACCTATACGTGCTCCTAACCTCCCTTCTTCTCTTGGGAAGGATCAGGAATAGACTTTGGGCCAGACACACTATTTTGTAACAACCGTCCCACTCTTAAGTGACTCTTTTCTGCACAACACAGCACACATGCACAAATAACAAACCTAAGCCCACTGTCAGAAGGAAGTGGCGAACACTTCAAAATACAAGAAACTGCTTTGGGAGAGGGCTGCAGCTGCTAAAAAAAACCTAGCCCAGCCTGGGAGAGCCACTGTGAAAGCAGGGTGATAGAAGAATGGGCCAGAAGCAAAATTCGCTACCCTAGCACCTCATTGCCTCTATTCTCTCTCTAGTTCCCACCAGTTCCTGTGCGTGCCATCAGAAAAACAAAACATTACTTAACATTTCAGAGGGAACAAGACACTTTCATAAAGCATTTCTTAATGTTACTGGTAACATACACCTACCTAATAAATCTGGTATCAACTACAGCAGTATCAAATCATGTTTTAGACCTAAATTAAGTAATGACCTATGGCTACTAATCCTAGCACTAAGACAATACTAGTACTTCGCATTTATTACCTACCCAAGTGAAGGAGTACATGACGTATTTTGGAAAGATTATGGCACTTATTTTTTAAATTGCAGATCAAGAGATTAAGGCCCAATCTCCAAAATATCTGGATGCCTAAAAAAAGCCTATGGGTGCTTAACCAATTTCTCAGAAGCATTTCAGCATTTCTGTATCATTAAACCCACACATTCAGTGCATTTCAAAAGAACTCTTTGGACTAGATTTCACCCTGGTGGTGGTGTCATCCTAGCACTCTGCAGTAGCTTACTTTCTCTTCTGTGCTCACCCTCATGATCCCAAACCAGGTAAGACATAAGTTTATCCAAGTTCCTAGAATTACAGAAATTAACTTCCACAGCACAGAAGATGCAGTCTTTGAAACATACATTGAAGACTATACTGGTGAAGTACTAGGAGAATCAGGAAGAACTACAGCTGACTCCCTTTCTTTTAAGAAGGAGAAGCAGTATACAAAAATTAATGTATTTACTCTCAACACCACATGAGGTAGAAGTACCTTACAAATGGAGAAACTGAGTACAGGAATGTAGATGAAATAAGGGAACACAAAATACAAAGCAGAATCAGGAACAAAACTCAAGCTGCTTCATCAAGGTCCATTTTGATGAGTGAAACGGTATTTACCTTTAGAATGCCCTTGAAGATATTAAGTACAACAGAAACCAGGCTTTGAAAATAAACACAGTACTTTGTATAAAAAATATGGAAAGTAACATGACTTGCTAGTCTAGTATCTAAAATACCTAGAACTATGTACATCAGCACAAATGAAGAAGTAAAACCTAAATGGATGAAAGTATTAGCACCCTACAGTAAGTTTATTACATTATGTTTTCTCCTAAGGAGTGTGATTCAGGCTAGCTAAGCAAAGATGGTTTTACACCTTTTTCCTAATCTCATTCCAAATTCCACCCCCTGCCCCCATCATTCCCTTCTACAGACTTTTCCAGATACTTTATAGTTCAAGTTCATAGCTAATATTTGCTCAATATAACTTTGAAATAAGCAGTTTACTCCTACTGTATAAAGAGCTCCCAGGTCACCCACAGAGTTCCATGATGACAAACAGCTATGTTCCAAATTAAATCACATTCTCTTCATAAATCCAATCTAAAATAAGGTCAGAAACAGTACTGCCAGTTCAGATGCAGTTTACTTGTAGTTTTTCTTTGGGGGATTAACCAAAACTTGTTGTAATATTGGAAGTGACAAATTTAAGTCAGTCAACATTGCCATCCTAATTACAAAGTGTAATACAGCTAGAATCCTAAAGTTGGAACCATACAAACCAAGGAAGAAAGTTTTTGCTGTCAACTACCTAAACAAAACAAGATGTTGTCAGAAAGGGTACTAGTCTTCAAGAAGAGTTTGTTTTTTTGCTTTTAATCCTTGTACCGGCTGAACAATCACTGCAGTCTTTTGTTACTCGGAAAGATTGGATGGATTAATGAAAATAAGCAATATTTTATTTCAATACCAGATTTATGGTTTGTGTGTTACACTGGGGCTGGCTTGACTGATATTAAACAGGTATGTCTGAAACACAAAATGACATAAATTAGACATGCCATGAGACATGTACAATTAATTTCTACTAAAATGTGGATAATTAAACCCACTTCTACACCAATTCTTTTACACTTTTAATGGCAAGAGTGACTAGTATTTTAGTAAGAGGGTAAAATTCAGTAACATGTACAAGGACAGCCATACAATTCAAAGATACTGTTTGCACAGCTTCCAATTCCACTGTGAAAATATACCCCCTCCAAAATAGAAATAGGCACTTCATCCTTAGAAATGAAGCACTCTCTTTTGTTCTTCAGTCATCATCAACAGTTGGCTTGATTGTCACTCCTCTTCTGATTTGACCCCAACCAATTAAACTGCAAAAAGAAAAAAAGTTTATATTACTTTTAATAGTAGACAGAAATATCCTGGATAAATCAAGAGCTTCCTGTCATTCTTACACCTTCAGTTCTCACAATCTGAATTTTCTCCACTTGTCTCCCACCCAAAACATCCTACGAGATCTAAGACTGGTTAGTGGAAACACAGAATAAAAAAGGATGAGGGACAGAGAGCATTTGTACGTTTGTAATCAGCTAAGGATGGACCTTTGAACAGTAAACTAAAAATCTGAAAATGTTGTAACTTATGTTGTACTGGTGGACTGTAAATCTATTCACAGCTTGATCTCTTTCACCTGTGCCTGAAGTGCTGCATTACTTTCAAATAGAAATGAAAATGTGAAAATTCAGATAAGATGATAGTAAGATTATAAAGAAAGCTGTTACTCTCACTTAACATGTAACCTATAAAGGCAACTTTTGAGTTATGGCCTAACTGTGGTGATACTGCTCAATTTAGGGTTAAACACGATGCATTGTCCTTTAAGGAGGACCATTACTCAATAGTTTCATTACATAGGCCTCCTTACTTTGTATAAATGATGCAGGCTTTGCCAACTATACCCTTGAAAAAGGAACTAAAGACTGATCAAAAGGAAACATCCTGCTCTAGAAGACACCAGCTGATTGCCAAAGAAACGTGAACTAGGGGAAAAGCGAAGGCGGCAGGGGAGATGGCAACCACCAACTCGATTCAAGACCTAAAAGACTTACCCCCCCACACACTCCTTGAGCATGCGCTGTAGAATAAAAGAACACTGCACTTTTAATTGGAAGTGGAGAAAACCTTAGCCCAGTAGAAATGGTGGCAGATAAGTGACTACCAATAACGATTTTGGGAAAGGACTTTGGAAACTAAGGAGGTGAATCTAAAACTGTATAAATTGCTTGTTTGCTTAACTGCAGGGTGTGCTAGCTTTGTGGGATTACCACCTAGCACCCATCTTTGTGCAAAAATGAAATTAATAATGTCTCTCCTGAGTGTGTGATGACTGGGTCATTGCACACTGGGTAATGAATCCACCTTGCGGACAACAACTCAACTCTCAGGTAAGTTCTACTACTTATATTCAGTAAAATTAAGGCCCCTTTTATAGGCCACTGGTGCCTCAGAAAAATAGGCTTTTGTAAAGAAATTAAGATTATGTCCATTTCCACAGTCAGCAGGCAGCCCATGTCATTAATACAACCTTTAAAACATTCCAAATTTCTGGCAAGGAGATACACAGAAACCACATATGCATCTCAATTTAATTTGCTAAGCAGTAGAGCCTGTCTCTGGACACCAGAAAAGGAACTGAAGTATATAAGCCCAGCACTTCCCACTTTTTAGGACCACATCCATAGGTTATAACTAGTGCACCTTTGAATTCACCATTCCTTGGAATCACTAGTGTATCCTGTTTGCTTGGCCATTTGCTGTTTAACCTCTATGCCTCTATGTATTTACTTTCTATACGTCCTTTTCATCTCTTGCTTTCTCACTTTCTTCCATCTTTTCAGTACCCCACTGCCTCAGGCTACAAGTTCCTTTTCACAGTACCAACCATACATTATCTTTTCTCCAACTGGATTTTATTATGCTGCTCTTCACAGTTTGCCTCCTTTCCCTTTTCTCAACTTTGTTTCCTTATGTTGTCTCTCTATCCTTTTAATACAGCATAGAAGGCAACTTTTTAATAACAGGATCTTTATAGCAGGCTGCCACTACTCGCCCACCGCATAACCCAGAGTCAAGCGGGCTTTCCGGCAAAATTTGGTCATGTTTTTCAAGTGGGAAGTAATATACACACATTAAAATCACATTGAAATTTACACTGGCTAGCAGTCTATAGCTCAAAAAAAAAAAGGCATCATTTCCAATATAAATAGTTTCTCCTCTTCCTTCTGCTTTCCCTGACTTAATTTGGGTCCTGCTTTTTTTTTTTTCCCCTACTGTTCAAGACATGTTATCTTTTTCCCTTTTTCTTTTTTTTTCTTTTTTTTTTTTTTCAGGGAGTAATCTCTTCCATAATTTGTCAGCTAGCTCTGTGACAGCAGGCACTAAATTCCCATCTATGCTTTCTTGTTGATCTGAAAAAGAAACATGCATCCATGGATATTTAAAGTTTGGTTCTTTTTCATACAGTAGACTTCTTGCAGTATAAGGGAACACGGCCATTTTTACAAGAGCTGTGCAGGGTCAACACATCTAAATACCCTTAAGTTCTTATGATACTCACGCAACATGTAACGTACAGTATGCATAATCATCTAAAAAGAAGTGTGGCACTAAGATTAAAATGAATCATCAACCAATTCTGCTCATCATTTTCAGCCTCCAGACACTTCTGTGCAGTCAGACACTTTATATTTGTAATCTGAATGGGTCTATCCAGTTGATACCTTTTTCTTTCCTCTCTGCTCATAGTACATAAACTACTCGAACCTTAGAATGTCCCTCCTCCATTCCCCTGCTATTACTTCAAGGTTGCACTAGGAATCACATACAGCTCCACAGGTAGAACACCATTGACTTAGGTGTGTATGAAGACAGGCTTTGACTTAACATTACCAGAATTTCCAAACTGCTCTACCAAGATTGCCTGCTGTTAGCTCAATTTACAGCATGGCAGTTTTGGCAACAAAACGTGAACCTCAGATGTTTCTTGGTCTGTTAACTAATAGGTATCTACCCAATTATAGTGCTTCTCTAAAAAAAATAGGCTAGTAATGAAATGAAACATTCCACAATAAAGGTGTCAATGTATTAGAGAATCCAGAAGAATTTTTAAAACAGACATACACTTACCTATTCTAGGACAAAATCAGATCCATGTATTTTTTTATTAACAATATAACAACCAGGTGCCCTACCAATTTAGCACCAACTTACCGCCAGTGTTTCTCAACTCTTCGACTCAGGGCAATTTTTTCTCCCACTTCTGTGCATACTGGGTTAGTTAGCACAATCTTCCCCAAATCAGCCTTGACTGCACTGACTCTCCCTCCAGTAGATAAGGATCCTATGTTTACCATCAAAACTTCATTCTTCGATAATTTTTGCACCTGAAGACAGACATACAAAACTCTGAAACGTAAGCTTTAGTATTTAAAAAAAAACCAAACCAAAACACAGACAATATCAAGTATCTTCTGTTACCACATGCCACAAAAAAAGATATAGCTGAGAAATGGAAAAACTGTAAATATCCCCACACACAAACCACGCACAGTAGTGTCAGTGGATAAAGTTTGTATGTGAAAGGACAAATACATAAATATGTTGTGCATATAGTACTGTAGGTTCTTAGTATGATATACTTTCTTGGGATTTCTCTACATTTTCTATAAAACATACTGATGATTGCACATACTGTATTAAAAGTGTAAACAGTCTCAGATATTGCTACATACTGGAATGTTACACCATTCTTTAAAATAATCTGGATATTCTCATTTCCCTTATGCCTACATACATAAAAATGATTTTTCAAAAAATAATTCATTTCACAGGATAAAGAGAGCACCGAAGCACTTAACTTACTGTTGCATGAAGCAGTTTATAGATTTTAATGCTAACGGGGAAAACTATGATCTTTTAGTTTGATTTGTGTAAAATGGACCATGGAACACAAGACTGTGCCATGCATCAAGTTCAGTTTCTTTTCAACTACAGTCTTTCAAAAATACTTAGCTTTAGAAAGTTCTTCAGAGAGATAATCTACAAAACAAATGGAAGTAGGAAGTAGATCAGCATGTGTATAAAACTAATTATTGTACAAAGGAATAGGCTGAAAACAAAGGAAAACAACTACCGGTGTGTTTGGAAGAATACCTAACTTCAGGACACATAAATACTTTACGCTACTTTAAACTACTCTGATACAAATTCCTACTCCTCTGAAAAGCATTATTCTCTAATATTAAATAAGCAGGTAAGTTTAGTGACAAGCCTATATGAACAGGGCGACAAAATTACTATGCAAGATGAAAAAAATGTATATACTAATAAAACTTAGCACAAGAAGAGAAATCAGGAAAAACAAAAAAGGGGTACAGACCTTGGCAGCTTTCTTGTCTCCTTCAGTGCGCACACCTAATAGTCGTCTCAGCAAGAAATAGGAAATTTCTAGCTCTGTAAATATTTCTGGCAGTGCTCCAACTGCACCAAGAACTTGGCCTACCATTCGGTCAGCCCGACACAAAGTTGGATCAATCTTAGTTCCAACACCTACAACACAACAAGGAAAGTCACAAAAAGTAACTGAAAGGTAGCTATCACATTTACATATTAAAATATTTGAAGGAGATTTAGAAACAACAAACTGAGAATGTACTGGCGATTCCCTGTTACCTGGACAGCACTTTCAGAATGTCAGCAAGACAGTGAGCTCTGTCTAAACAAATGAAGAAATATTCATCTTCTGTTAAAGCTGGTACAATTAACAATGCAAGTTGATCTGCGTTGGCCAGTGACATTCAGGAAAATTATTTATTTATTAAATATCTAATTTTCACACCCATGTTGTCTCTCTACATATATGAATTATTTGAAATCACTCATACCCTTTTTGTTTGCTACACTGAAATTCACTGTTGAATGATAACAAGTGTTTTCAATAAGCATAAAGAAATCTTTTCATAAGAGGATATTCTTACCTATAAGACCTCCTGGAGCAGCATATTGTAGATCATTATGTTCAGCAAAGAGTGACACAATTTTGGAAAAGATTGGCTTGCACATGAGTTTTCCTTCACTGTCCTTGGACACAATACCAGGCCGGACCTCAATTTCCTGGCCCACCTAATTACAGAAGTGAAAAAGTGATTAACTGGTTGTTTCACAGGAACATAAAGCTAACTCCTAGTCACAGATAAGACCTACTTATCCCAAGATCTACTATTTATACAAGTCCTTAGTTCTTGGCTACTGGAGAACTTCTGTTGCACTGTTTACTGCTAACTGAACAATACTGAAAGCTCTGTATCTTATAGCCAATGTAAGAATTTATTTTCTTTTCAATACAATTCTTAAAACTGCTTTAGCAAAGGATCTTTATCAGCAATAATTCCAATATTTAAATTTTATTTTAGTTTTTAAAAATGACATTTCATTTAGAAGTGTTACAGCACTGAGAAAAATTGAGTTAATTTGATCGGTGTAACTGATCAGCATCAATAAACCACAAGACAAAGAAAATACAAGTTGTATAAATGTTCAGGGGTGTAGTTTCCTTTCCAGTCTAGCAGAGCAACTTTTAAAGTTTCCATCTATTGACAGTATCCCACAAGCAAAATAAAAATATACAGAATACTTAAATGGGGAAGTGGTACCTGTGGGAACCCACACCCATTCCTGATGTACTTTTCAAGTTCTGTTGCTCCCCTCTTCCCCCCAATAATTCAGCAAGTAAAAGTGGTAGGACAGAAAAAAAAAAGCTCCCTAGGTTTTTGTGAGCAATGAAATCAGTATCATGGACAGCAGAAGTTAAGACTACAGTAACAAAAGTATATTTAAAAAATAAAAATCAGTGTTTCTTGTTCTGGTATTTTAAAACAGGAAGTAAAAACAAGACACAGACAGAAAGAGTAAGTGCCACCTGACTGTATTCTAGTTTAAAAAGAAATTGATTATATAGATTCATTTTGTGCTAAGCATGGAAAAACTCTACTCAACATTGTAATTACAAACCTCCAGACAAGAAAGGGGAAAGGTTACCTTTAAAACACCCTTTAGAATACTGCCACCAGCTACACCTCCCTTAAGGTCATCAACTTCACAGCCAGGCTTGTTGACATCAAAAGATCTAATTACTGAAAAGAATAGACCATAATCAGGTTTATATTTAAGATCAGGTTTTTAAAGAATTAGTGTCTTTCTTCAGCAACTTTGACTACTTCCCTATACTTATGAAGGTATACATGTATTTATAAATATTATAAAAATGTAATTCAGGAAGAACACTAAAACATGAATATTTTATTCTGAATTTTTAAGTATACAGCTGATTTTGTTCTCAAAACGATTTAAGCTGCTCATATACCTAAGCGTTTTTTAAAAATGTTTCTGAATAGCAGAAATTAAGTTATCAAGATCAGTATTTGAAAAAGAACGCAATAATCAACTATATTACAAAACCCCTTCAATATTGACAATGTCAGTTGTGAACACTGGAACCTTGTTTTAATGTAGTCATAGTTAAAACAAGGTTCCAGTATTCATGTGGTCAATTTTTATGCATTCTGAACATGTTTTGTAGGTCTCCCATGTTTTATGAGGAAAAAAGGGCAAACAAATAGATCCATCACAGTGGAACTGAATTTTGTAATATGCTGGACAAGAACTGAGACTTTGACAATTATATCCAGGAGACAGGAGACTAACACAGAAAATCTAACCAGGCTACCTATAAGAGTTTCATGGAAATAATTTAATTTTCAAATTCAACAGTTTGTCAGTACTTTGTTAAATCGAATTTAAATTCAGAGCAACTAAAGGAAATAAATTTGTTTTTATTGCATTTTAGTGCTGTCATACACATAGAACATACACAAAATCCAGCAAGTACCTCGAACAGATTTTACTATAGCAATTAACTATAAACAAACAATACAGCTCTCAGAAAATATGCAAGTTTTAAAATAAGAGCACGCTAAATGCTCCTTTTAAACCTACCTCTTCTTAAAGCATTCAGCAACATGCTATTCTAACTGTCGATACCCGTATTAAATGGTTAGACACAACAGCCCAGACCTAAGCATTTACATACCAATAAGCCTTGGTTCAGATGTGAAGTCTCGCAAAGGGACTGGGATTTTCTTCACTATATACTCGCAAACTACCTCAATGTTGTATTTCAACTGTGCCGAGATTGGAATTATTGGAGCTCCTTCTGCAACTGTACCTAAAACAAAATCAAGTTCAACACCAAGCTTTAATATAGTATTTACAGCAACATGACCAAGTGTTCTGTCACTGTTAAAAATACTAATGAATTTCAAGGCACATTTTATGCGTATTTCCCAAAGCAGTAACTATCAGAGTATGTACCCTTTGCTTCAACAAAAGTCCTAATTTTATGGAAGGGTGCATTTAGTTATCAAGGCTTATTAAATATTATTAGTTTTAATTATGTCTATGCTTCTTGTGATAACTCTGGTTCTCAAACTCCAAATTTACACATCAAGCCACTCTGACATAGCTGTTAGGAACAGTGTATGCAAGACAACAGCTCTGAACTAATTAAAAAAAAAAAAGACCCATTGGCCACTTTTGATGGCGACAATCTAGCTCTGCAGCTTTTCACATACCCCAGCTAAAACAGATAAGCAAGGAAAACAGTGGAACCTCCTGGGAAAGATGAAACTCAAAGCATTACATTGAAGTTGAACAGAACTTCATGGACAGAGTAGGATAACACTGCCTGAACTGGACTTACAGAGGGAGATAAAAGACTAATCTTTTGTGATTCAGTAAGAGAAATGAACACTTTTATACCTACAAGGTGCCCCTAACAAGCACTGCTTCATTCTCTCCTGTACTACAGTAAAATCTCTACCAAAGAAACAATCTGAGAAGAAACAATACCAAGAAGAAACCACAAATTCAGTGAAAGCTACTAGAGAAGAGTTATTGCTATTAGTTTTACATCAAGAGCTCTGACCAACAGCCTTAACGCTATTGAACATAAGCAGTCTGAAACGGGTGAGAAGCAAAACGCCAATGGTCTGTTTTTTCAGATTAACAGACTATGTACACTAGCATTGTCTAGGTAAAAGAAGCTTCTCTATAAAAATATAGAAAACCACAATGTCCATGTTCCAACACTGAAGTATTTCCACCACTAACTGGATTTCTGCTGTTGAAAACTTACCTTGTACAAATGCAAGAATCTGTTCATACTGTTCCTTAGCCTGGCTCTCCTTCACCAAATCAATCTTATTCTGTAGAATCAAAATGTGTTTCAGTTTCATGATTTCTATAGCAGCTAGATGTTCTGAGGTCTGGGGTTGAGGGCATGACTCATTACCAGCTGAAAGAAGAAAAGTGACTGCAATATAGAAACTATAAAAATAGACAAAACTCATACAGTTAGGACATCTACTTTCCATTGTATCTTTATAAAAAAAAAGAAAAAGACAGTCACCTCTCAGTAAGCTACCTGTGAAGCATCCAAGTTAATAAGCATCTACTCTTCCCCAGAACAGCAGCATCCACACAATATATGACAGATGACAGGTTGCAAGAGTGGTTCCCCTATTCTACTTGCTCCCAGTAGAAACACACATCTAAAATTTTCAAAGATACTGACAGCTAACTTGTGTCTACTTGACTTATTCCATCCTTTAGATCTCCAGACATCTCAATACTGACTGTAGCATAATGAACATTTCACCTTTCAAGAAGTATCTTAAAATTCTATGGCATTTTCTTATCACTAAAGCCATAAAAATGCCAAGATCCCCAAACTCTGTAATGCACTATAAATATATCAAGTACGTGAATACGGCAGTTATCAGCACGGTTTGGATTTCAGCCATCCAAGAAGCCAACTTTGGCCTGATGTGCCATTATAGTGGTTAACCTCACCTGAAGTTTGGTCTATCACGCTTTCTAGATCTAAACAGGCAGAAGGAACGACAGCTCATCAGCTATCTCAGACTATTTGAACTACAATATCTGAAGCTGTTTTTCTTGTTTGTTGACATGCCCTATTCTAGGTAAGATAATTATTATTTATCACTGCACAACACTGAGTTTTTCTATAGACATATAAAATCAGTTTTACTCTCTTCCTGTTGGTTGCAAATCAGAACAAAAATTGTCTGAATCAAGATAAATCACCTGTACATTGATTTTGCTCATATTCATCTGGGTTTACTGTCTGTACTGGTGTTTGTGGACTCTCCTGTATGGCAAAGGCTACATACTTACTTAAAGCAAACTGAAGCTCCAGAGAAACTCAAAATGGACCTGTAGCTAATCTATTTCCATAAAACGATATAAATTTTACAGTACTATACCACTACAAGGTTTCATCTTGCCTAGCTAATCTTCTATCAATTGGGCCAGCTATCAGACTAATGAATATGTATAGCAACGTTTAAAAAAATCCCAGCTTGTTAGGGCACATTTTCTTTGTACCATCACTTTATTTTCTTACACACATCTCAAAAGCATTCACTTGTTTTAATTATTCACCCCGCCCCACTAAATTTTAAAACCCATATAAAGTTGCTTCATGATATTAAAAAACAGAGCTCTGCTTTTGTGTAGCAATCATTACCTATCAACAGTAAAGCTGCATCCATTACTGCTGCACCGTTCAACATAGTAGCCATCAAAATATCATGGCCAGGACAATCCACAAAAGAGACATGCCTGTTGTAGAAGAAGGTTAAAAAGAAGTCCAAAAGCTAATTATCAACAATTTCTCTGACTGATTTATGTGAGTAGCTAGGCAGACAAAAAAGTTAAAAGCATCCTTAAAACAGATAGATAAACAAAACATTTAAAGACAGATGCTGAGAAGCAATACCTTAAAACTATTTTCAAAAAAGTTCTAAAAGAACACAAAGACTACTGAATGGCTACTGAATAGTTGTTCTGAGTTTTCAGATTTGATAGCACATATCCATATTAGGTACTGCTTTAACATTTCCCAAATTTACTTGTAAATTAGACCATATTTAAGTGCACCAGAATAAAATAAAAAACAACCAAAACCAAACAACACAGACACCACAAAGGATTTCTCTTATCTCTTTTAAAAGACATCTCCCATTCTCCAATTTTAGAAAATTACGCATCTTTAATCACATAGTTATAACTGCACTTCAAAGATTTCTCTACAGTGTTACAGCTCTTAGTTCCAACTTATGATTTTATTGTGCAGACCATAACAGTCGATTCACTACATTCTTGCCTGAACCTATTCAGTGAAGAATCCTTGTTTTCTGGTAGTATGCCACCAAAAAGCAAGGGACTAATTTGCTGCTTCGCTAACAATGTTAAAAATCTACTACGAGCAAATAAATGGTAAGACAAAGAATCCAAAGCTTTTAACCAATAGTTTAACAATGGCTGCATGACTGTCACACTCCAACAGCAGTTTCTGTTAGAACAAGTGCTCTACTGGGAGTCTGAGGAACGGAAGGAAATAGGTGATTACAGCACTACGTGTATTTTATACATAACCACGAACTAGGAATCTTGTCGTACAACAGCCTTCGTGACTACTCTAATTTGAGCAATCATTGTAAAGACCCAAGTAACAACTGTTGTGGTTACTATGCCTGCATAGTGACCTTGCTATGCTTTATTAGAAATGAAGTCCTGGTTTCAGCTGGAATAAAGTTAATTTTCTTCTTGGTAGCTGGTATAGTGCTGTGTTTTGGATTTAGGATGAGAATGTTATAACGCAATGATGTTTCAGCTGTTGCTAAGCAGCGTTTATACTAAGTCAAGGACTTTTCAGCTTTTCATACTGCCCTGCCAGCAGAGGCTGGGAGTGCACAAGAAGCTGGGAGGGGACACAGCAAGAACAGCTGACCCAAATGAGCCAAAGGGGTATCCCATACTGTATGATGTCATTCCCAGTATATAAAGTGGGGGGAGCTGGCCAGGGGGCACCATGGCTCAGGGACTGGCTGGGCATCGGTCAGTGGGTGGTGAGCAATTGTATTGTGTATCACTTGTATATTCTATTATTATTATTTTCCCTTCCTTTTCTGTTTTATTAAACTGCTTTATCTCAACTCAGGAATTTTACTGCCCCCCCCAATTCTCTCCCCCATCCCACTGTGGGGCAAGGGGGGAGAGTGATCAACCAGCTGCGTGGTGCTTAATTGCCAGCTGGGGTTAAACCACAACAAGTTAATAAAGAATACCTGGCCTCCAGTTAGAGGCCTGATCTCACATTAAGCATCAGGCTTTCATAGATTCATTTTAAGAACTTTGAAAATTTTTCTGCCTCTAGGAAGAAAGAGTTTTTCTAGAAAGAAAAAGTTTAACAAAGGGCACCCTCCAGAGAGGAATTTTAAAGGTGCATTTGAGAGGTCCACATTAGTTCTCATTCTAGTGGCTCTAAAATGTACTTGTACTAATACCAGAAAAATTTCACTTAACAGTCCTGCAAATACCCAAGGACAGAAGACACAGCTGTGCTCTACCATGGACTGTGCATCATGACTAATAAAAACAAGGCAGTTTGGATGATACCTTAGATCACGGGTGCCCAGCGTCTAAGAACATGTGGTCTGCCATAACAATTCATTCAGCTAACAGCTCAATCCTGACCATTTTCAGTTATGCAAAAGGAAGGAAACACAATTTATACCATTCATTTTACAGCAGTTACCTGACTAGTTTAAAGTTCCCTTTGGTGCCAGGAATATCCGTAGGGAACTCATCTGGGGTGCTACTTCCACAGGATCGGTAACACTCTGGCCGGGAACAGCTTGGGTCATCCAGCTTGTAAATCTGTATGTAATTTTTAAAAATTGAGAAAAAGTTTAATTCGTCAAGGGTTAGTTACCTATAAGTGTACATCCATCCTGAAATATATCAGCAACATATTTGCTAGATTTATAGTAATGACTCACCTTTGCATTAGCATAACCCAGCTTGATTGTAATATTTCTTTCCAGTTCATTTTTAAATCTGACAGTATGAACTCCAGATATAGCTTTGACTACTGTCGACTTTCCATGGGCTACATGACCAATTGTACCTATGTATTAAAAGCAAATGTTTGTCAATAAACCATTGTTTAATTATGATCAACACATAAGTACCGCAAACTCTCCGAAGCCAGTTAAGTCCAGAGCTCCCATCAGAAGCATGTATGGGTTTCGTAATAATTTTTGTTTAAGCAAACAAGATGCTCCCAATGGACAGATCTTTGCATTTTCATGAAACTCATTTCAATGCTTAATTTTAAGGTAAAATAAACTTTGCTTTAGCAACTATACCCCACCTCATTCAACAGTGTTTACAGTGAAGTAAAATCAATGCTTTTCAAGTTAAAAGGGTTTGACAAGTCTCTTCCTGCACCTTGATAAAATTTATTATGAAAACACTGTATCTGTATTACTGTCTGTTTCAGTAAGAATTTCTTAAAGATGTTCTCACATAGGTACCATATGCTACTGTATGAGCACCAGAGTCACATTAATGCACCCCTCTTTTTCAGAAGTTTGTTTTTACCTATATTAATCGTTGCTTGTCTGCTGATGACTTCTGGTGAAAGAGGCGTCAACTTGGTAACATCCTGTATGAGGGAGATTTTAGAATTTATTCATCTTTTATCTAAATGTTTAGAGAGTACTATATGTATTTTCTTAAAAATTATCCAGTGGTTCTATTCAGAAAAACCCAACCAAGCTCATTAAAATAATTCTAGATATGCATTCCAGTCTTTTAAGTATCTGAAATAGGACAAAAAGTGAACAAAATCCTGATTGTAAATCAGTATAGGTTGCAAATCAAAACACTGGTTGTTAAATGGTCTAGGCTGCAAGGTGCTAAGGATGGAAGTAAACAAAACAAAAAACTCAAAAGAAGCTCTAACACACAAAATTCCCCTTACCTACCCCTAAACTTAAATTACACATAACAAGCAAATTCATATTAACTTTCCTGGGGCTGCATGGTGAACTATGTTTTAAAAAACAAAGGTTTGTCAATAAACTGCTGTTTAATCAGTATAAGGTTCCATTAGAGTCAATATATAATTACAACTAACACTTTGGAGTCAGGAGGTCCAGAGATTTCATTAGCACCATGGATTATTTTTTTTTTTTCCTAAATGGCTACTTTTTCCTCAAATACTGTTATTGCTACTTTAGGTACCAGACAAAAATTCTGCTGTCTTAAATAGCCTGTTGCATGAACCTACTGGTAGCACCTGGCAAATCAAAACACCTACAAATACATTTCGTATAGTTCGAAAGCCAACTATGAAAGAGATGTTTTGGTTTTTTTAAAGCTGTTTGTCCAAATATTGGAATCCACTGTAATGTTCTGCTGTACTGTTTTTGAAACTGTTTACAGTTCATTTCCATCTTGCACTGAATTCATACGGATGAGCTGCTCAGTTCAAGCAAAGATTCACAATGCCAAGAGTCCTCAGTGCAGGACAGGATATAAAGATTTTGCTAAGATACAAATAACACACACACACACTAGTTTACATTAAACCATATATGGTTTAAACTGTTACATGCAGGTTCTGTGCATAACAACCAAATAAACTTAAAACACATCTGTGCAAAAATGTAAGCTCACTCATTCTGTTCCCAAGTATTACATGAATAAAACAGTCACGTTCGATACAAAACAAGTTTTGTCCATCTAACACAGGCAATTACATTTATAGTTCTTGTATATCTAACTTAAAATGACTATGCGCACCAAAGTCAACGATGGGAACATGACCTGCAGATGGCACCATCTAGTAGGGTGACTAGCACGTAAGCGTGATGCAAATCCTGCCATCAAGAGAATTGTTCCTGGTGCACACGATTATGCATGCATGCAAGTTTTTCCTCAAGACTGGTATAAGGCTAAGTTAGCTATAAGCTCCAGTCAATTGTAAGCATTCGAGGGCCAACTGAAAACGTACAGAATAGGCCTTAAAGGTAATAATTCTCACTGACCTCCCAACTAGGTTTATCTGTGCTCTTTCCGACTGACAAATGCCATGGTCAACAATGAAAGGAAGTAAAGAAACTTTCTGAAATTACTAACGTGCTTCACTGATGAATATCAACATGCTTAGCTATAACACAAAAAGAATCCTTGTGCTCAAACCCCAAGAGTATCAAATGTTATTGCTGTAAAGACAAACAAGCTCTGCTAGTTTGCTGAACACCAGGGAGGCAGCAATAGAACTTTCGACTGGTTTTGTCTGCATACATGAGTCTGGTTTTGTCTGCATATATGTGCGGTAAGTGAGACAGCCCAGGCGAGACATTTAATCGGCCACACTGCCACAGCAAGAGACCACTGCAACTGGTTTTCTTGGGGGTCAAGAAAACTTTCTTGGTAGAGCAACCAAGACAGGGCTGGCAACCACTTCATCTAGCCCGCTGGGGAAAGGGAATGCCAGTTCACGGTTCTGCTTCGGAGAGAGAAGAGCCTTTAACTTCACTAAGCAGGCCAGCCCTTACAAGGAGCAAACTGCACGTCTCCACCACCGTCAGACAACGGCTTCCCTCGCGAAGCCGGCACGCCAGCCCGCCGAGCCTCGGACTCGCCCCACTGGCAAAGCGAAGCGCCTCATCCAGGCAACCCAAACCCGCTGCGACCGGCCTGGCCAGCTCCCGCCGCCGCTCAGGCCCCGCGCCTCCCTTCCTCCTTCCCTCAGCCCCGACGTGCTGCAGTTCGCCGCCCCCCTCACACCTCACCGGCCCCAAGGGCCGCGGTGGGGCCCGGAGGGAGGCCCAGATCCCCCTCAGCCTCCGGCCGCCTCTCCCTCTCCCCCACTCCCACAACGGCCCGCCCGGCCGCCCCGCTGCCCGCATCCGCCCCTCCTCGGCGCCCCCGCCCGCGGCCACTCTCCCCCGTCCCCTGTTCGCCCCCTCGGGCGGGTCTCACCAAGGTGGCGAGGTCCTGCCGGCTGAGGTGCGGCTGCCCCAGAGTCACTCCCGCCTCATCCCCCGCCATCTTGGCCCGAAGAGGAAGCGAAGACGCCCGGGTGGCCGCCTGACCCCCGGCTCAAACCGCCACCGCTAACCGCCACCCCCGCGGTACCCGGCACCCACCGGCCGCGGTGCAGACGCCCGTCTCGGGCACCCGCCGCGGTGAAGGGTACGGGACCGCCGTCAGCCCCGCCGCGGAGCGGCAGCAGCTCAGGCGCGCCGCGGGGCAGCCCCGAGAAGGACCCCGCCGTGGCCCTCACAGCCGGATGATGCAACCGGGCCTGCCGCTCCGCGTAGCGCCAGCGCCGCCAGCCAGGGGCGGGAGGGCCGTGCGCATGCGCGGGGCGGGGCCGCGGCGGCGGGAGGGTGCCTCGCGCCTGAGAGCGGGTAACGGTCGTGGGCTGAGGGGCGGCCCTGAGGTGGCGGGGGAGGGGGGGGGGGGGG
>JANXJC010000060.1:16953532-16967696 GCA_027564655.1 Leptodon cayanensis
GTCGGGGGCGGGCGGGCGGGAGCGAGCGAGCGGCAGGGACCCCGCGGGCCTGCCGGGCCGGGCCAGGCCAGGCCAGGCAGGGCCGGGAGCGCCGGTGCCCGGGCGGCGCGGCGGGGGGGCGGCTCCCCACCTCCCCCCTGAGCACGGACGGCGGGGAGGAGGGAGCCCAGGATCCCCCCTTCCTCCTCCTCCTCCTTCTCTGCCGCCGTCTCCTCCTCCTCCTCCCGGCTTTGCCTCAGCCATTGCCCCTCTCTTCAGCCCCCCGGCGCCTCCCTCCACCGCCGCCCCCGGCTTTATGTTACACAGAGGCCCCCCTCGCCGCCGGTCCAGCGGGAAGAGCCGCGTCTTCAGCGCCGCCGCTGCCGAGAGGTAGGTGAAGCCGCCGCCGGGGTCCCCGGGGCCCTCCCGCCGCTGCCCGCCTTACCGAGGGCGGCCCGCCACCCCCCACCCCCCCGCCTCTCCTGGCCTTCAGGGACCTTCCGCCCCCGGCCGAGAGCAGGCGGGGGCGGCGGGCCGGGCTGGGCGCCGTGAAGGGCTTGGGCGGTCTCCGACAGGGCTTGGGGGGTCTCTAACTCGGAGCCCGCCAGCCCCCCCCCCCCTTCGTCGGGGAGCTGGGCCTGGGAGCTTTGGTTGGCGGGAGGGGTGCTAAACGTGTCAAGCGGAGGAGCTGAAGTAGGTCATCTGAGTTCCTACCCCAAGAATGGCTTTTTGGCCATCAGCGACGTTGGGGGAGAGAAAAAAAAAAAGTATCTGTGAGCTGAACGAGCAGACTGCCGCCCAGGATTGGTACTGAAGCTTTGAGCTATTTGGTAAATACGACATGACATGTCGCTTAAAAAAAAGTTCTTGGGTTTTTGTTGTTTGGGGTTTGTTCCCCCCCCCCCCCTTCCTTTAGAAGAAGAATAGGGGAACCATCAAGCTGTTGCTGGGTAAAAGGGCAGAACTACTGGCTTCCTGTTGACTTCTTTGTTGTGTATACTCGTCCCTAAGATAACAACCCAGCTCTTTGACCACCATTGCCCCAGTTCACATGCAGATCCCCTCAGCATACCACCATGCGCCAACATCCTTTCTGTCTTTTTCCTTCCAACACCTCACCAACCTGTTTAATTTCTACCACATGTCCTATAAACTTTCCCACTGTCACTCATCTCCTTTCACTTTCCTTAATTATACCCTATGGCTGGTTTGGATCTACGCATGTGTTGATTTGCCTTTCAGCAAGCAAAGCAGAACAGATAACTGTTGAGCTCACACCGGAGACACCAGGTCTTTTTCATTTATCTAGCTGCCAATTTGGGGGGAAATCTGTAGAAATTTAATATGTTTGAGATTTCTGTCTTTCTGACAAATGAGGTTGACATTTGGGAATGAGGTCAAAAGCTGTGTGTCTTGAACAAAAGGCGCAATCTCGTTAATCTCATTTTCTCAAAAGATGCTAAAAGTATTAACTAAGTGAGCAATAAATATACAGATAATAACAAACAGGTAATTGTAAGGGGTAGTTCAACTATCTCAATTTAGATTCGCATTATTTTTACTAATAGAGTTTAAATACTACATGTAGCTCATTACCTTTTTATTATGCTAAAAATTTATGTGACAAGAGTCCAAAAAAGTAGGATTAGATTTTTGCTACCAAGAAGTAATTAACTTGCTCCTTTTCTGTATAAAATACACCTTGATTTTCTTGGTAAATATCTTTGCAATGAGAAAATCACTCTTAATTAATATTTTTTTCTTACATGTGGAAAAATTAATCATTATAGAAGCCACAAATACATATATATACATATATGTATATATATATATATAAAAAGGGAATGTTGGCACTCAGGATAAAGCAGTGCTGTCCACTTTGAGAGCTGTGGCAAATCCGTAGTTTTCAACACTGCCATCATGTAACTCTTAGGTATTAGTGATAGAAGTTTTTCTAGTTAAAGACAATTGTCATTCTTACGGATATAATAAAAATATTTTATACTTGGTGCCTGTTCTGGTATCCATAAATGGAATTGGAAGAGCACTGAGCTGAGCTTGCTCTACGTTGGGCAGCATGTTTTTCTATACAGGTGTAGTGATGCAATGATCTTTTATCCAAATGGTTTAAACTATCTTAATGTCTGTGAAGTGCAGTTACATCATCAGCATAATGGACTAATACGATGAGAAACTAATGTATATCTCATTGATGTTAATTCATGAGACAGAAGCTGAATTTAGATTCAGTTAGGTGAAGTTAAACTGGTCAAGTAACTACAGCTGATGCATATGTCTGGCAGTCTTAAAATGCTTGTCAAGCATGTACTTTCATCAGAATCCTTTTGATAGTCATCCTAAAACTTGATTTAAGGGCTGAGCTGGGGACCATATTTTATTCTCTGGTGGCTAGTGTTATAAAATGGGAAGTTTCTGACATATAATTGATTAGCATTCATCTAAATTAAATATGTGAAAAATATACTCTTCAACAGTATTTTAAAACAGACTGGTTCTGATCTTTTGTGTGTGTGCTTCTAACATCTGGATCTTTCTGTGCAGAAGGACTAAATTGGGTTATGGTATAAGTTTTGAGGAGCAGAGTAATATGAGCTGAGAAGCCTATCCATTATGAATACGTGCATATGAGAGCACCAACACATCTGCTTGAGTGTGAGGTTTCTGAAAAAGAAAACGGAACAAAACACTCTCTCCTAGTACTGTACTCTGTGAAGATAGCTAAAGACTACTCAGCAGGGTTCTAGCATACTTACAGAATGACGTATAACCGTACCGAGCTGAGACGCAATTCATACTGAGTTTTGGTATGTTTGGTTGTAACTAGTTCTGATAATGCTTCTAGCATTACCATAATGACCTCAGAGACACTGAGGTGTTATAAAAGTGCCACTGTTGTTACGAACTGATGCAGATTGCTCCGAGAGAGCAACATGGGTAGAGATTGTAAGAGGAGCTGTCATGGTCAGATGCGTGCCCCTAAGAAATTCTTCATGCAGTGTGGACAGTTTTCAGGAGTACCCAAGTTTTGATTTCTAGATTTCTGGCAGTCTGGTTCTTCCAACTGGCAGCAATCGGTGAGCTCTGAACTCCTTACTTCTGAAGTAATCCACTGTTTTTTGGAATTCTCGGCATGGATTGGATGAAGTCTTTAGTGTGAACCTACCAATGCATTTAAGATAAATTGTTTCCCAAGCTTAGCATATTAATTATACAGGATTTTAGAGAAAACACATATGAACTTGATGTGTTTCTTTGTTTCCTACTGTTGCAATTGTAGCAATGGAAAGTTTCAGCATCTGCTGGTTATTGATCTAGCTCACTTTCACCTCATTCCTTCTGTTGCTGTTAGTGGAGAATTGTGATGAAAAATGGTGGTTCGGACAAGGTTTAATGGTTTTAGTGTCAAACCATGTAAACAAAGGTTTAATTTGGGGGATAGATTATTTATACTGTGTAACTGTATATTTATACGCTCATTACATTCTCGTTCATTGCAGTACACACTGCATTCAAAGGCCCAGTTTTTAGTGGTGAATATGTGCAGTTGTGAATGTTTTGCTTGTATGTGCAAATGCCAGTGTGTATTGTATTTTCATACATGTATATAACATTTGACTATAGAGAAACATCCTATTTGTGCAGGAAGATGTTTGTTTTAACAAATTTAGGGTCAAAGAATTCTGTTCAAAGCAGTCTTCGTTATGCACCTCACGAAATAAAGCATATGTAATGGCTTTAAAATTTGCATTTAAATGCACACATTTGATGGATGAAAGGAATGGGGTAGATGGAACAGATTACTGGATTTTAAGCTTTACTTTAGTACTTTGTGTAACCAAAGTATGGTTCTGTATGTCTGGTGAGATATCTTTTTGTTTAACTCATGGATACAGTGTTTTATTATGTGAAAATTTGTTGTTCAGCTGTGTTCACAGAGGTGGTTTCTCAGAATTTCTATGAGGTAGGTAGAATGAACAATTACTTCATAATCTGCTAACAAAGGAACTTGCTAGTTCTGTCTCAGCATCTCAAATGAGTTGTTAAGGAACAGCAGTAAAGGAAAGCAGAAACCTGCCTTTCAGCTGGTGTGCTAGAGTTGGTATTGTCAATACTTTCCTAGAACAATACATTTCTATCCCTAGAAAGTGCATATAAGCTTACATATCACATAAACACACTTATTTAAAAGGGTACTTTTTTGGGAAGTACTGCCTGGATAGTACTGATTTTTTTAATGAAGCAGGGCATGAGCCAAAAGCGGGTATTCCATAACTTCCTTCTCAATAGCCTGTGCCTTTAGACTCCCATTTCTTCTGCCTGTGACTAAGAGCCTCAGACACCCCGAGGAAAGAAGGTTCTCCTTGTTTAGCAAGAAAAAGCAGTCTGGAACAGGGTTTTCAGACTTTTATTACAGCTGCAGAATAAAGATGAGAAATCAGTGTTCCAAGTAAGTGCTTTTACAGTCACAGCAGAGTAGACTCTGTAATGCGTTATGTGCTAAAAGAGGAAGAAATGTCAGGAAAAGCTAATAAGGTTAAGCATATTTCTCTTTTGGCTTTTCAAAAGAGACTCTTACGTCCTGTGCTGCATTATACTGATCAGCTCTAGTATGCGCAGAACAATGCAGAACGTCAACTTTGATTTTTTTTTTTTTTTTTCCCCTTTATTGTTTATACATTGGAATTTTTTGTTCCCATTTTCTTATAGACCGCTGTAGGCTACGTGTCTTCCTTAGGATTAAGTGTGCTGTTGTGATTTGCATGTGTGAAGAAAGTCTAACTCTGAATTTTGCATTTTTATTGAAAATACGGAAAAAAATCGTTATGTTATTGTCCTCTGGGAAATAAGCTGCAGCATTTGAATAGTGCATAGAATTACATCTAAGATTGCAAGTGTGTGTGTGGGAGGAATGGCATAGCTATGCTTTAGAAAAATGACTTCATTTGAGCGTATTTTGTATTGCTTTTTTAATATTTGAACTACCACATTGCTGTTTGCTTTTGACTGAGGATATTAGCTGTAGAAATGAAGATTTTTACCAGTTGATCATAATACGCATTTAACTATCTAGATTCCCAGTTTCTGTGCTGTTTTAACCCCCTTGTGTATTTGCACTGGCCAATATGTTTGTGTGTTGTAAAGAAAAATATATCTGCTGATATTGTGTATGGGTTTATGCCAAAAAAAGGGTATTTACTCCTTTTATTTAATGGAAGAAGACAAGTAGTCTTTTGCTTTTCACTCATAGAATTCTGAAGCTTCTTTAGTTGGTGTTATGGAGAAGTCTTACTGGTTTTGTCTCTACTTAAATAATCCATTAAATGCTGTCTGATGTTTGGGAGGAAAAATATTTTGAGATTGAAAACTGTAGATTTACTAAAAATAATATAAGCAGGGATGTGAAAAGGAGGATTAAGTGACTTAAACCCCCGCGTTTTTAGAACCTTCTGAAATAATAATTTCGGAGTGTTGACCACTTTGTTACCATTGTTGCCTTTTGCAGCTGGCTTCTGGTTTTAATATATTTTTATGGAATAGCCAGTTTTAGGGAGATGTGAAAACTGGAACCCTAAAAGGTGTTCCCTAAATGCAGGGGTTTTAAAATTTATTTTGGTGATTCCTACCACCTAATTTTTGATAGATTTAAAATTTGAAGGGTAGTAGCTTATATCTGATTTTTTTTTTTTTTTTTTTGCATGTGTGTGTGTCTTATTTCTACTTAATCAGAATTAAAGGAATGGTCGCAAAAAAACCCCAAAACCCACAGTGCAGTCTCTACGTAAAAGCAACTTGATCACAGAGTAGCTGAGGTTGGAAGGGACCTCTGGCGGTCTTCTGGTCCACTCCACCTGCTCAGCAGGGCCGCCTAGAGCTGGTTGCCCAGGACTCTCTCTGATGCTGGTTTTGTGTATTATTTATTTGTTTTGATCCTTAAAAGGCACACTGGAGGTGCTCGTCTGGATTTGACGCATTTACCCTTTACCATTTGTGTCTGCTTACCTTCACTTGCCAACTTTTCCTTTTTGCTTCTTTGAGGGTGGCGAAAGGGGCCTTTTAAAGCAGTCCCATGTAAAAGTTAATTTCTCACCTTGTATTTGCAGAGTACCTGTAATGTAATTATCTTTCTCAAGTTAAGGAGAAAGACCCTAGTATGTGTTTGGAGCTTACTGGTATGGTTCTTCTGTGTTGTTCATGTACGCAGTAATGTATGTACTGTTCTGAAGAAATCCCTTCCATGAGATTGCTGCCTGCATGAGCCAGTGTGATGGGAGATCCTGTTATTTTCAGGTTAATATATGTTGCTTCAGTCACCTGGGCAATGTTGCTTCATTTGTGACTTTTTTTTCCCACTATATTGTTGTATTACTCTGTTCATGTCTCACATTTGCAAATTCTAACTGTCCTGTCCTGTTTTTTCCATTGATCTTGGAATTGAAGGTGAGCCATATGTCTTAGTTGGTCTCCTAAAGAAATGTAACTTACACAGTTGTACTGTCTGAGAATCCTAATAACCTTTGAACCTCTTGGCCAATTTCAAACAAAATTGAGAGAGAGTTGTTTCAAGTTGCTATATATTTTATGAAAATGGGTGGCCCATTTAAAGGCAAGTGACCATTAAATCTCTTAAACAGGAAAGACTGAAGGATGAGCTCAACTATTATTGAAGATCAGAGAACTGGGGGCGGGAGAGGGGGAGTTACAAGTGCTCTAGTGAAAGAAGAAAAAAAGCTAGTATTAGTGTTTACCTTTTTATTTGATACCAGAAATCCAGTTAGAAAGCAAAATGCTGTGAAGTCAGGCTCTATTGCATCCTCTACAGTTTGTTGCTGCTTTTTGAGGTGGTAAGAGTTAGTAAAGTAATTCTTTCCTTGTCTGCTTTTGTGTAAGAATTGGCAACAACTAAGAAGAATATTTGGTGGTAATTTTTCCTTCTGGTAGGCACATGCTGTGTTCAGGAATAAGGGACTCACTATATGAAGCTCCAGAGCAGTTTGTATTTTCTCTCTGTCTTCAGTGACATTGAGGGGAGCATGCTATCATGGGTACTGGCAAGAAAGCCATTGGATTGTCAGCATTGTTCTCCTGCTGTTGGTCTTACTTTCAGGAATTTGGATTTTGTCATAAGGTCTTAATTATCATGAACACTCCCAGCATTGACTCTATTGTGCACAGAACCTGTCAGCAGGCTTCAACAGTGTGGGAACAGTGCTAATTCCATGAGGTGTGGCTACAAACCCCCACTCACCATTTTAGTTTTGCATAGACAGAGAGTCTCTCCAGTTTTGTTTTCCAGGATGTGTGCCGATGAATTAAGGAGAGGAGATGATTATCCGTTGATGGAGACTAATAAAATACGTTCCAGTTACAGTGGCAGCAATCAGGATGTGGTGCTTGAGGAAATGGGAGTAACATGGTAACTGCTCCCTGAAGTTGTGAAACCTGGGCCAACCTAGAGTCACTTCTGGGTCCATATACTGCTGTAAAGTTCTATAACCTTGAAAATCAGCATTTTCTTAAATGTGTCGGTGTTATTTAGCTTTTCATGTAGGTCACCAGTACCAAAACATTATTAACTTTAATTTTTATAGGAAATTCGGAGTTAAATGCACAAATAACCGAGCGAATGCTGCAGTGTAATTTAAGGTGGGATAAAGCGAAACAAAAATGGTTGAGCCAATTCCAGTAGCTGATTAATGGCAAAAGGGGACAACATTACTCTTTTTCCCTGTTCCTGCTCAAGTGTGATGTCCTGCCCTTTGCATCAGGTTGGTTCTTGTGCCATACCCCCTGCAGCGTCAAGTCAGAAGTCAGCTCACTGATGAGCAGAAGGCTCTCTGGTTTTGAGGTTTTGTGTGTGCTGGGGGCTGGTGGTGTTTGTGTCGTTGTCGCCGCCCCCACCCTTCGTTTAGTTTTCTGTCAGGTTTATGAGTTGAATTGGCTTTCTAGAGCAGTCCAGTGAGCCCCAGAAATGGCTCAAAGTAGGCAGCAGGAGCTCAGACCCGGGAATAAGGACAGAGAGGGAGAATGGAGTGCGCCATTGCCCTTCGACTAGTGATAAATTGTTAGATTCGTTCAAGCTGCCTTGTGCAACTTCACCCTACCTAAACCCAGGGAATTGAGAAATTCCCAGGTTTTGAATAGGTTTTGGTATAGATTTTTATTGAATATTTATCTTCCTTAACTTTAACAGGGTAGGATCCTGCTAGTCTATAATTTCTTTTTGGCTTATTTACAGTTTGACTATAGCTTGCACGGAAGTAACACTGCATCTGCAAGTGTTCAAATGCTTAATAAGCAATTAAACTTCACTAAACCCAGTATACAGAATATTATTTATTGTGACCTAATCTTGTTAGTGCTTCCTATTGCCTTAGTATTTTGCAGTTTATAAATCTCATCACCTAATTAATCCCTTTAGTAAGAAACAGGGGGGGGAAAAGGGAGGGAGATGAAGGGGGGAATGACTGTGTTGTTACAGGAGAAGTGAAACACACAAACTTATATAGTGTCTCTGAAAATGTTCAATTTCCTAGAAATAACTTTTGAGTAAATTGACATATGTTTTTAAAGAGACTAAAATTTTTTTAGGTTGTACCTTGTGCAGATCAACTGGAGCTTGTTTCTGAAGTTAAGGAAGTTTGTCTTCCTTTCTGAAACCTTTGCTATTCAAGAGTGGGTGTTTTATTGCTCCCCTGAGATAAATTCTTTAGAAAGATTGAGGGGGGGCAGGAGGAGGAAACCACGACGACCATTTTAGCATTGCATATTCATTATCTGACCACTAAGTAGCTTGGAGTGAGGAATTGCTTCAGCAGTATTGCACAGTTATTCTTGTTCATTAGCCTTTCTTTAAAATGAGGGTCTTTTGGGGGGAGAAATATTTAAAGTTTGTGTTTTAAGTTGTTTCTTAAGTTGATTTTCAGCTGAAGAGAAAACAAAAAGGATGGTGAAGACTTTTAAGTCTTAATAAAAGCAATCTCAGTTAGGATTTATCAGGAAGGGCTTGTGATATGTTATTAGAAATAAATAAATAAAAATAAATTGTTATTTTTTCTTCCCCCCAGGTGATTCATGGCAGGGGACGTGGAAGGGTTTAGCTCCTCCATCCATGACACCAGTGTCTCTGCTGGATTCAGAGCACTGTATGAGGAGGGATTGCTTCTTGATGTCACACTTGTCATTGAAGACCACCAATTTCAGGCCCATAAAGCACTGCTTGCCACCCAGAGTGATTACTTCAGGATTATGTTCACAGCTGATATGCGGGAACGAGATCAGGACAAAATCCATTTGAAAGGTCTGACAGCTACAGGCTTCAGTCATGTCCTCCAATTCATGTACTATGGAACTATTGAACTGAGTATGAACACTGTTCATGAAATCCTTCAGGCTGCCATGTATGTCCAGCTTATAGAGGTGGTAAAGTTTTGCTGCTCTTTCCTCTTAGCTAAAATCTGCTTAGAAAACTGTGCAGAAATTATGAGACTTCTGGATGATTTTGGTGTAAACATCGAAGGAGTCAGGGAAAAATTGGACTCCTTTCTGCTAGAGAATTTTGTGCCACTCATGTCCAGACCTGACTTCCTTTCATATCTGAGCTTTGAGAAGCTCATGTCTTACTTGGATAATGATCATCTGAGCAGGTTTCCAGAGATAGAGCTGTATGAAGCTGTTCAGGCCTGGCTGCGCCATGATAGAAGACGCTGGAGGCATACGGACACCATTATTCAGAACATCAGGTTTTGTTTGATGACACCATCCAGTGTTTTTGAGAAGGTTGGTGCATTTGAAAAGCAATAGACAGGATTCATCATTTAGCTAGGGCAGCATGCCATTAAATAGGTAAGATTCCCAAACCTATTAGGAGGAACAAAAAGATAGCATTTATTTTTCTAATAAACCTGTGGAAGACAAACATCTAAGAGTATTGTCATCTGATTATTAGACAATAGTTGGTACAGTGGCTGGAGAACAGGTAGGTTTACAGTACATATTTTTAAGTGACCTCATATGGAAAGGACATTTTAAAACAAGGTCACTTGTATCAAGTTTTATTTCAATCGTTCTCACTGTTTTCCACAAGTTGCTTCTTGCTTTCCAGAGATTTTAGAGCTGCATACAGTATGTAAGCCATATGTCATGATAATTGTTATAAGTGTAATCAAAACATAGTGACTGTAGATTTTACGTGTTTTAAGTGCATAATTTTTTATTTACAAACAAAACCCAGTACCTGCTGTTAAATCTGCAGGGTGTTTTTGTTGTTGTTGTATCTTCAGTGCTTGTGCTGTTACACAGCAGTTGGAAGTAAGCCCTGATCCTGCAAAGTTACACATACATTTGGCTCTACACAAGGCACATAATACAACCAAAATTATTGAGGATGTGAAATGTAATGATTTACTTTAAATATCAGAGGAATCTTTGTCGATCTAAAATTCAACTGATCATTGTATGTATTAAGAGGTTGAAAGAGAACTTGCTTTTTCTATTGTTTTGTTGAAGAATAGACAAAAAATGTTGTTTTCTAATTCCTGAGAATATCTTAAGTATTTGCCAACAATAGAGAATTACAAAACTTTGTAAGCAGCTCTCTTGCAGGCTAGTAACAGTAAGGGTATTCAGGTTAGGAATTACTTAAACTGTGCTGATTTCTTTTAACAATGTTAATTTTGTATGATAAGATACAACTTTAACTTGTGTATTTTCCACCTCTCAGTGAATTAATAGGATTTAACACCCTGTGTTTTTGTTGGGATTCTTACAAATTAATTTACAAATTAATCTGGTATCTAGTGAATATACAGATAAGGTTGTCTTGTTCTTGGTGGTTTTAAGGGCTACTGGATCATTTAAGCAGTAATATTTACACTTATTTGTACTTTAAATTATAAAAGGTATTAATTACTTCAGAGACTAGTGAGTTTTTATATTTTGGATTGTTTTTGTGTGTGTGAGTTGAGTAGAAGAAGTAATAGTACATAAAAAGTATTTGTGATCCTATATTAGCCTATAGACATATTTTAGAACAGTAATGTAATGTTTATATTGGGTTAAAACATTTCCAACTAGTAAGAGCTGAACTCAGCCAGATACTGTGTAGTGTCTTGTTTTTAATAATGCTTTTACTTTATTATTACATCATTTAAGCCCTTCAGTAGGAAAACTGGTAGGATTCACAGAGTATTCTTAAGGTCAATCTAATAGGGTAAGACTTGTCTGAAAAAGTCTGCTTCAGCTCTGAGTTTTTGGGATGCAAGTTCAACTATCAAGCTGTTTCCAGTTAAATTTCTGTAAGCGCAAGTGAAAAGTATATGTTGGTCTTCAGCATTATATTTAGGTCTAACTTCTGGAGCTGATTTTGGTATCAGTGGTATAAATCCTGCATACAGTGCTTCTCATGTTTTATCTTGACAGCTACCAAATGGCCAGATAGGTACCACTTAAGGAGAGAAGTAATTTTCAGCATCACAGTTTATATACCCACATGTAAAAGCTTTATCTGTGAATACCCTTGCCATTAATTGTATGCGGGAACAGAGAGAAGGCAGTGCAGATTGTGGAGTGGGACAGCTCAGCAGAGGGAAGCACAGCTAAATAAATATGTCATTTGTTGCTGCAGCTAGGGGTGTATTTGTGTTTTGCCCTGGCTAGAGAGCGTTGAGTAATCCAGCATGGCAAGTGACGAAGAGCAAGTACAATTGGAGCTAACATCAAAATATAGACCACGGTTTTTTTTAAGTAAAAGAGCATGTATGTTGGCTGTTCTGGAAGTAACCTGAGGAGAACTCTCTTCTGTGTGTAGAAGGGGGGAAATATTGGTAAAACTGCCCTTTTTTTTTTTTTTTTTTTTGAGATCCACAAACAGAATTCACCCTTTTCCCGAAGCCAGCACATACTAAACGCCCGTGTGAATGTACCAAATACAATCTGATGCTGAGTCTTCCAGTTCAGCGAACTCTGTATTCGCTAGACGCTGGCTGGCTTGTCATATGTACTCTTATGTAATCTTTCTAATACACTTTTCTAAGATGCCTGTCATTGTAGTATATAAATAACTTCTATAACTGAACTTTGCAAGTCACAGTAAGGATGCTTTTGGCCTCTTAAGCCATTCTATTTCTTGCATCATTATTTTGAAGAGATTTGCAATCTGAGTGGGATGGCTTGTCCTTTTAAAAATGAAATTGTGAGTGACTCTAGATTTATACCTTGAGGCTGATGTGCATTTGGAGTGCAACAAGTGAAGGTGCAACCCGTTTGATTGATTACTCTATACTGTCCTGGAAGAACTACTTCTGAAGTATGGATGCTCCTTTTGTTCCTCAGCCCTTGACATAGATGTACATGTATGAGGGGAAGATGGAAAGATAAATGAAGTAAGGATTTGGGGAATAGTTAGAAAATAAAGGCAAAGTGTATGGGGAGAAGCACAAGTTCCACTACCCATGTTACACTTTCCTTTATCTGAAACATATCCATGGCTCTGTACGTCTTGAGGAAGGTTGGAGATAAAAGTTAGAGGACATTTCTCCTAGATCACCGAGTTCATCTCTGTTACTGGAGGCAACCATGTCATGATTTCCCTTCATATACTGTTAATGCTCCATTTAGTTTCTGCATACTACTCAGATTGAAATGTTGTCAAAACCTCCGTCCTTAAAATCAAAAGGGTTTTTTTGATGCCCAGTCTGGTTTGTTACGACTAGCCCATGCTGATTTATAAATTCTCAGCTTAAATCAGAAATTTACTAATCACTAGGTCCATCAGCTTATGCTGTAGAGGTAGGATGAATAGCACATTATCTTTAAGTGTGTGCTTTCCTGTGCCTAGAAAATAGTAACGTTTGAGAAGAAGTCATTGTAATTTTATGTCATTGTGACTTTACCTTTGATAAATGTGTTGAACTTGTCTTTTTTTTTTTTTCATTTACCTCTATGTCTAGTAATTCATATATATCTACTTCTGCAACTTCGTTTGCTGAAGCTTAGAATAAGAAGTGTCTAGTGGATGAGGTTAGTGGGTCCCTCTTATCTTAAATAGGTGCCGCACTTGATATTTTTATGTCTAAAGATTATTGCTGACTTGGATAGATTTTCTAGCAGTATTTATTATGTGCTGAGCATTTCTATTCTGGCATATAGATTGTCAGCTCCACCCTGATTTGAGAGGTTAGATTTGAGTTAAATTCCGGCTTGATTGTGATAATTTCTCTTGCCAGTTTCTAAAAAGGAACAGCAAAATACTCAATTTGAGCGCATTGTCCTTGCTGCACAGAGGCTATGTCATCTTGTCTTTCTATGGTTGGGCTGAAAAATATCAAGTGATTTGTAGCACTTGCAGAATAGCCCTTCAAAGCCCTATACTGGTACTGACTAGCTTTCATACTGGCCATGGGATGTAACTAAGTAATGATCAATGCTAGAAAAAGGGAAAAAGTTAAGTACAGCAGCTTGTGCGATGCTATGTATACTGATGTTCGGTTGCAAAGTAATTGTGGTTGCTGCTGTTTTAGACATAGGTGTGACTTGTTCTATTTGACTGAATTTTGATTTGGAGTATGCGTGTTAACGTTTTGATAATGTTTGTTGACAGGCTTAGAATTGTGCTTAGAATATGTCCAGAGATAAGTAGATGTGAAAATAGTAAGGATCTGAGTTAGTAGAATTGATGGATCTTTAGTTTTGATTCAGCTTAATCTCTAGGAAAATAACAATTTTTTTTGCAAGTAAAAGGAAGGAATTGCTCTCTAGATAGATGCCATCATTATTCATTGAAAAGGTGTAGCATAGCTTCTGTATTCCTACTAGTTGAGTTTGAGTTGTATTACTTACATATTCAGAATTGGGAGTTTTAGAAAACATAAGTAAGCACAATTTTATAACGTTTGAAATAGTTCTCTGCTTATGTGGCTAGACATGATAGAGTCATGTTACGAACCATCCAGATTCTTCTGTGGTTTTTTTCCTAGTTCTACAGAAGGAATCAAGGTAATATCTACCCCATATAATAACATGTTAAGATTTAGTTACCAGGTGTACAAATAATAGATGTTTAGTTTGGGCACTTCAAAAGTAGCCTTTCTGTATGGTTTTGAAAGTTTTTTCCTAAAAGCCCAAGTAACAAAAATATAAACAGAGCAATATGGTGGGGGGGGGGGAA
>JANXJC010000060.1:16967760-16986883 GCA_027564655.1 Leptodon cayanensis
GGTTGTTCAAGTGAAGTTTATGTAAGGTTCCTGTTGTCTGTGTCTTCAGTATTTGCATTTTTGAGACAAGATAAACATTCACTTTTCAGATTAGAAACTAATGGCTTAAATTTTTGGCTTTACTTTTTGATAGAATATGGATGGAAAATTCTGAAACTTGCATAGCTGCTGCAACTAGAAAAGCATGCATTGCAATACGGCAGAAAAATAGGCAATGATTAATAGCTGCATTAATTTGGAAAGCCAGCAGTTTTTACTAAGTGTTTCACTGGTTCAGAATGAAGAAGAGAAAATGCATTCAAGCTCCACTTTACTATGGCTGGAGGGATGGCGGTGATTTTGGTGAGATCTTGATGCTTTTGGTATTGACTGTCTGGGGGGTGAGTAGAGAGGTGGATGTTTTTAATCTTTTTTTTAATCTTTTTTTATGGAGTGACACGTTTGATTTTGTTTATGCTGTTCCCTGTCTGTGTAGCTAAAAGTCCAACTGTGAACCACTGTGACTGGTAGATGATGCAATGAGATAGTTCTCATTAAGAGTTCTTCGGGGAGCTCTTACATTAGCGCTACGTCCCTGCAGAACCTCTGTTAAGAAGGTTTTGTCCAGAAAACCGAAGAGAAAGAGTTGGAAAGAATGTAAAAAATCACATGAGCAAAGCTTGAGCACTTGGATGAAATTCCTTTTTTACAGTAAGGCTGAGGTTGGTAAGGAAGTCCAACTTGAACTTTGAGAGCCTTCAGCAAGATAACAGAATAGTCTTTTTACTTTGAAAATGCTATGAAGCATTTGTATTTTTCTTATGAATTCAGAGTTGATGACGTACTCTTAAGAATGCACATTTGTTTTACTTCAAGGTTCGTCATGGTTAGTGTGTATTTCCATCTGGTTTGGATGTTTTGCAGAAACTTGTGAGCATTCTCCGTAATTGTGTATGTTGGTAATTAGGGGCATGTTCCTTCTAGAGCTTCTCGATTTGAACTTAACAGGAAGATTGGTCTGTTGGTAAGCACTTAGATATTTGTTGTTCAACTACTTGTTGCTACTTAAGGGTAATGGCAGGAGCATACTTCTGAATGCTGAGGGATTTCCTTCAGCATATTTTGCGTGTCAGACAGCAGTTCCCGCAAAAGGCTTGCTGAAGGCCATGTTCTTTAATCTACTAAAACATAGGCACAACTTACAATCGTGTTTTAATACCTAAACACCTGAATTTTAATGCTTCTCTTTTTTGATTATACACACAAGTAATTAAAAGTTTTGTAAAATTATTCAGAAGTGTAGATATTTGGAGGGTTTTCCTTACTATGAGCTGAAAAGGACTTTCAGATAATTCTGGAAGATTTCATGCAGACAGTGTGTGAATGTGAAAGTGGGCAAACTGACCTACATTTGCTTTGTTTTCATTTGCATTGAGCAAGTGTGAGCAGTCTACTTTCATATAGGCATATCCTAACGTTCATCTTAGACGATCATTTGAGCCTCAGGAGAGGTACCGCTCCTGTAGGGCAGAGGTTGTGCTGGTGAAAGGTGGAAGGCTAGAAACACTAATATTTTTCCTCAACAGCAAAGTCTAGGAAGCTCCCAACTACCTTTGCTTACCAGAATTTAGATAGACCATCACTCTGTTTTGTTTTGTGGTTTTTTTTTTTTTTTTAATATTGTAAGAATTGCTAGTGCTTACGTATTTTCATGTTCATCTCTTCAATATTGTGCTTGTAGCTAGCTTCCCCATGAACTTCAGTCTGAAAGATAACTGGTAGTTGCATTTGCTTCTTGATGTCTTTCTGGTTTAAGGTAAGAGATTGAGGCTTTGCCTTGATGTTAGTGCCTTTGTCAAGATAAGTAGTAGTAAACTACTAATAGATTGATTCCCTGGTCTTGAGATTTTGTCTCTGGAATTAGAGATATTCCTTGTTTCCTTTTGCATGCTTTCATAGGGTGAAATTTAAGCTATGTGAAGGAGTAGAGTGGTAAGGATATATGAGGCTTATTTTAATTCCAGTTTCTGGCTGACATTTCAATTTCTAGATCTAAATACAGAGTTGTAAATGTTGAGGGGGAAAGAAAAAAAACCCAACATTTTCCATCTCTGCCAGGTTTTGCTGGCATGCTTCACGTTGCATGTTGATCCTGTTGTCTTCCATAATCATCCAAGAAAATTTGAAATGCATATAGGTGGAACAAAAATCGCTTATCTTTTTGTTTAATTCCAAAAATGACAGCTGCCGTTTGGGAATGCGTGAAATAGTTGTGCTGTTTTAGAATTTGGAAGTTACTTTTAAGGTTAAAGTAACTCACCCATGATTCTTTGTGCTTTTAATTTCCTGTTTTGTTTTTTGTAACCTTTAAGGCTTTCTATATTTTACCATTTTTCTGTACTGTGGTTCTCCCTGCCACCCCTCCCCCAGGATATTTTCTGGAATTTATGTTCAGTCTTTTCAGTCAGGCGAGGTATATGGTTTATTTTAACAAATGCCATATGAGCAGATCTCCTGTGTTTATATGATATATTCTTTATTTGCAATAAGAAAATAGATCTGTTATTCCCCAGAAGAGTTAGACTCACTGTGGGTGTTTTATAAGCCCTATATCTAAGTAAATATTTTTGCTCCATAATCACCCCTGGTAAAAACGGTAGAAAGAAGTTGGATATTGCCCCAAGGATAATATATACAATCTGCATGTGTCCATCCTCTTCTTCCAAGCACAGATAAGTTGAATTTGTCAAAATAAAGTGAGGGGAAGAAAAAGTGTAAATAAAAACATCAAATCACTATAACCCTTGAGCTATACAGTGTTTTGCAATGGTAGGTTAGTATTCAATGTTTTTTGAAAATCTGGTGTGTAAAACAAATCTCAAAACGCATGTAAATCATGTCCAATAATAACAGTTCAAAAGATTTTTGAAAAAATGTTTATCTGACAGCAGTATGTCTTTAATTACTATAGAAGGAAGAGAAATGATTACAGAAAGCTAACAAAATTTTAATAGTACGTGTTTATGGAACAAGCAACTACCTGATTCACAAGGTATAAAGAACATTAGTTTCCAAATTGCTTTTCCTATACATGAAAACTCATACCACCAGCTCTTAGGTAAGTGGTGGTATAGGCTTTTGTCACTTGGGACAGGGAATAGGAGGAGGTGGGGGAACAGATACTGAAAAATAGTAGCTTCTGGTGTTATCTTGTGGTCGCTTTGAAATTTCAGAGTGGCCCCACGTTTTTTCAGAGCATTGCTTCTCTTTTTGGAACTAGTGAGAACTAAAGGCATGTGAAATGTTTGAAAGCAATCCAGTTTTATGTGAAAGAAACTGGGAACTTAGGATCAAATATGATAGAGGATTTGTGGATTTGGCAATATCTAGTGGGTTTTTATTTGTTTTAGAAGTGTAAATCAGAATGCTGTGTTAGACCAGACTGTACAGGAAGAGTTAAGCCTCCTTGAAGAGAATCACAGGGTGACCTGAGGGCTGCCCGGAGCTAGATTAGTTAAAATGTTCAAGACAGGGATGTGTTTTGGAGTTGTCTCAGGAACTTAAATTGGCTTAGATGGCAGGAGGGGTCCTGGAAAGGTAAATTCTTACAGTCTTCCCCCCACCCCCAACTCCAATAAAACTGAGCAGGGATAGCTGTTCTCAAATTGAAATGGCACCAAAAAGAAGCACTTCACTGCTATGTGGTAATTCAGAGATTGTAACTCTCACCTGGGAAGTGGAAGTTGAAACCTACCTCTGCAATTTACCAAATAACTGCACAACCAAAGGATTGTAGGTTGAGATGTTTTCGTCTTGTTAACAAATGCCTTTAACACATGTGGAGACTCACAGAGGGGAAACCATAAGGTAACCATCATGCGGAGTGGTTAGTGCAATCGCATGTTCTGAAAGAAGGGGCTTGGGTACCTTCCCTTCTCACCCCACCCCAATTAAATAGCCCTGTGAGCAGAGCCTAGCATTTGGGAATACCTGATTGGGCTTGGTTGTGAGAATTCACCAGAAATTAGACTAGAGTAGACCTTGGTAAACACAGAATGGGCTTGTAGAATATTTTTCAAAACCAGGAAAATAATGCATTTTTAGTTAGGTGCCTCACAGATTAAGCAGGAGATGGACAGAGGCTTTTTGGGGGAGAAACAATAATGATTTTTAGACTTGGGGATTTCAGTTGTGCCTAATTCCGGCTTAAATTCTGTATTCTGCTGAAAATGTTAGTCACTGCTGTTAATCACTAAATTGCCTTCTGGATTTTGGATAACAGTGTGTTAGCTTAAGCCTCCACGCACAAATGCAATTACTGTCAAGATTGCCTGAATGAAACTAAGTAAAATAATCTTCTAATGACACATAGTCATTTAGGTTTTCTGGATTGTTTCCTCTTGGTCAGAATTTTAATATCTTTTAAATGTATTCATAGGTAAAAACATCAGAGTTTTATCGATACTCCCGGCAGCTGCGACATGAGGTTGACCAAGCCATGAATTACTTTCATAGCGTTCACCAACAGCCTTTGATGGAAATGAAATCGAACAAAATTCGTTCTGCCAAACCCCAGACTGCAGTATTTAGAGGAATGATAGGACACAGTATGGTAAACAGTAAAATTCTTCTCTTGCACAAACCAAGGGTCTGGTGGGAACTAGAGGGTCCTCAAGTACCTTTACGACCAGACTGCCTTGCCATTGTGAATAACTTTGTGTTCCTATTAGGTGGGGAAGAACTGGGGCCAGATGGTGAGTTTCATGCTTCATCCAAAGTGTTTAGATATGACCCAAGACAGAACACTTGGTTACGAATGGCAGACATGTCTGTTCCACGTTCTGAGTTTGCTGTTGGAGTTATTGGGAGGTATGTTTATGCAGTGGCTGGGAGAACCAGGGATGAAACGTTTTACTCAACTGAACGGTATGATATTACTGAAGATAAATGGGAATTTGTGGATCCCTATCCAGTCAATAAATACGGACATGAAGGGACTGTGCTTGGTAACAAGTTGTATATCACTGGTGGAATTACATCATCTTCAACTTCTAAGCAAGTATGTGTGTTTGATCCCAGTAAAGAAGGGACAGTAGAGCAGCGAACAAGGAGAACTCAAGTGGTCACTAACTGTTGGGAGAACAAATGCAAAATGAATTATGCAAGATGCTTTCACAAAATGATTTCTTATAATGGTAAGCTTTATGTCTTTGGTGGTGTCTGTGTGATCCTGAGGGCCTCCTTTGAATCCCAAGGATGTCCTTCTACAGAGGTTTATGACCCAGATACGGATCAATGGACTATATTGGCTTCTATGCCAATTGGTAGGAGTGGTCATGGTGTAGCTGTTCTGGACAAACAGATAATGGTTCTTGGAGGCCTTTGTTACAATGGCCATTACAGTGATTCGATTCTCACCTTTGATCCAGAGGAAAACAAATGGAAAGAAGATGAATATCCAAGGATGCCATGCAAGCTGGATGGCTTACAAGTCTGCAGCTTGCACTTCCCTGAATATGTTTTGGAGCATGTTAGACGTTGCAGCTAAAACAGAATGAACAACCCAATGAAATACAAAAAGCTGTACCTAATTTGTCAAAAAATACAAACCAGTTGAATTCCTTCGGAGATATTTCCTTGTGTGTAAGAACAACTGCTAAATGCTTAAGAGAAATAGGATGTACAGGGAGTGTACTTAGCAAGTTTATTGGAAAAGCCAATGGTTGGTCTGATATTGTAAAAGCTTTCTTTTTTTTAACAAACATAATTGTAAGTAGGGGAAAGAAAAATATATTTTTGAGTGTGCTTATTTTTTTGGTAACATTTTATGTCCATAATACTTTTTTTTTTTTTTTTTAAATGGCCATTATACCACGATGCTTCTGAAATCAGCTGAGTTTAACGAAATATTTGTGGAAGGAAGAAAGACTTTATTTTCGGTTTTTATTGAGCATCAAAGTAAAACTCATCATCTGTACTAGGGTACAACCAGGTATAAAATAACAGAACTAAACCATTTCTGTATTTTATGTTGTCTTTTGGATGCTTTTCCCATTAATTGCAAAGTATTCTCAAATCTACTAGGTGTTTTTGTTTTCCCTTATATATGTTGAAGAATAATCTTAACCCCTTTGCATGACCTTTTTCCTGGTTTTGTATAGTAGTACCAGTAAGCCTGCCAAAATGCAAATTGAACATTTTCTACTAAATTGAAAACAAAACATTTTTATATTCAAAACACTATTTCTATGCTGCCTTCTATTGTCTGCATTGTGTTTGTTGGTGAGTAAAAAATACATACATACACATGCATACACTGTAAAAACTATATATAAATACATCCTTTTATGTGCAGTTACAATATTATATTTTAACTAATGCACAGATTCAGCCATATCTGTTGAATTTAAGGTCTAGTACTATCCTTTAATGAGCTAAATAATTGAAGTTCTTAAGTAACTGGAGGCCTCGTTTGGTATCGAAGTATCTTATCTTTAGTATATACTGATTGATTCAGTAACTTTAAACTCTTTATATTGATGCTACATAATGAATTGTTGATAATTTGTTATTTTATAAATTATTTTTTAAAAAGTAAACACATCTTACCTGAGTTTCTTTTATGTTTGAATGTGTTGCCCAGTTTTCTTTTTTATGAAAATTGAAAATGTCAATAAGCAAATGCTCAGCACTGCTTCAGCACCCACAGTTATTTTCAGAACTGGATATACTACAGTTTATTCTTAGTACTTTGCTTGTACTCATACTTCGAGTACTTTGTACTCATGTTGAAGTGGTATAATCTTTTTTTATTATTATTTTAATTATCAACTGCTATGAACTACTGTGTTTTGAAAATGTGGAGTTAGGTGGTTGGGTGTTTAGTACGATTTATCTTTCTTTTACAAAAAACCCTACACAACTAGAGCTACTGACCTCGGAGTGCCTGAATCGAGATGTGCGGTCCAAGAGGGCTTTGAATAACTCCATTGTGTTAACTTGCAGGTATTACTGACAGTAGATTGGTAAGAATTATCTGCCAAGACATAAATAATAACAGTAATTACATTCTGGTTATCTTTAATGATGTGAAATTAGCCACTTCTAGAATCTAAGGAGAGAAGTTGAAGGCTCATACTTAGTTCAGATGTGTAGGGGCAAAACGCTGAAACGTGCACCTGCATATTTTGTAAAATCTTATGCTGCTGTGTTTCACTTTAAGCAATAGACTTTACTTTATATGCAGCAATGCAAACCCACTTTATTCAGCATCTTCCAGTCAGAAATCACTGTAGAAGAGGAATGTACAGTACTCAGGGAGTTCAAAAGAATGCACTTACAAAGGGACCAAAATCACCCTAAATTTCCTATGTTAAAAATAACACCTACTTGCCTAAACTACGTTTGAAATAATTGATAGAAGTTAAAACAACGTGTAAAACTCCTCATACTTGTGTATTTTAATATTTTTGTAGTAATTATGTTCTGGGTTGAGATGTGAGGATTTGGAGCTATATGGCAAGTCGGCAGACTTTTTATTTTTTTTTTTTTAATTAGAAATGATTTATTGATAGAGTATTTTCTTTCCATATGTTTTAACAGAAAAAGAGAATGTATGCCATCATAGCTGTAGTGATAAGTTACACCAGTAGTGACTGGACCAAATATTGATATTCAGCTTTCTGATGCAGACTAGTTTATGGTTAAATTTAGGTCTTTTTTAATTAAAATTCAGTTTACTGAATTAGAAATCTGATTTGCTTTCTTAATAGCTTAACTTAAAGCCAGCGTGGCTTACACTAAAACCTCAGTTTCACTGTGAGACTTGTGTGTACATTACCCTGCATGGATGGAGAGAGAAACTGACTCCAGTAGGTGCTGGCTGTGTGCAAGTAAAAAGGTTCTACTGCACATAGTTCATGGAATATTGGGGCACAAGAAGAAAACAAAGGTTTTTTTATTTCTTTTATTCTTTTTGTCACCAGCTCACTTCTCAATAAGTTTACGGGGCAGCAAAAACTAATCCTGCTTGAGTAGGCTTTCGTGGGCATGTAACATATAGTATGGAGTACTTCACTTTTATCTAGGGACAGCCTGGGGAATGGATGTGGTTCTGGATATCTGGTCTTCCATGATTCAAGTGTAGTAAAGAGACATGGCCAAGACTTTATTAAAAATAATGGTAAGGATGGGGGTGTCTCAAGTTGCATTTTTGAGTCTGCATTTAAGCACCTTCTGAAGTTCTGTCTGCTAAGCAACTGCCGCTAAAGTTATTGGTGAGTATTGACACTTGAAACATCAAGAACCAGATCATTTTTAGGTGCTCTGTTTTTAAGTTCATATTCATCTTCAGGCGCACAGTTCTGAAAGATCTTGTTCAGGATTGTAATAGTAATTATTCTTTGAAATTCTAACTTGAACTGTTGGTTTCAGCTTCCCTGAAGTTGTGTCTCCACTGAGAAGCTGGCTGTAACCTTTCAAGCATTAGGAGTGATTGGAATTTGCTTGGGTTTAGAACGTGTGGGGGTATGTGAGAATATTTTGTCAATTTACATTTCTACTGTGCTTTTATCGTTTCAAACATGAAATAGAAAATTAGCTTACGTTCTCTTTTCCATTGCAGTGGAACTTTTGAGGCAGTTGTTTTTGTTACTTTATATATCAGAGGGATATTTTCTTCTTTTTTTTCTTTTTAATTCAAAGTTTCTGTTTGTGTTTGCTTTTAGTATTTAGCTGCAGATAATTTAGTGTTTAAAAAAAACCCCAAAACTAAGCTGGCTAATAAAAATTGCCTTTTGCTGTCACATTTTGAGCATTATGATCAGATTTAAATGTTTTTAAAACTCATCTTAATGCCTCTCATTTGTCAAGGAAAAGGTTAGTTACAATATTTGACTATTAAGCTGGGGGGGCTTTCTTCTTCTATTCCCACCCCATCCATAATGGAATACCAGCAAATCTAATCTCAGCCACATATTTAAAATTTAACACTACCTGCTTTTAAACAGTAAGTGTACTTGCCTTTTCTTAAAAAGGTGGACATCGTGAGTTACAGTCTAGGGTGTTTTTTTTTTCACATTTACAGCAAAAGTGTATCAGTGTCATGTCTTAATTTAGCGGCTAGGTCCAGGAGGAAATTTTATTTTCAAATGAGCCAGAATGGACAAAAAGCATAGTGCTCCTGTAAAGGGTTGGACACTGCCAGTTCCCATTACACATGCTGCTATATCTGTTTTTAGGAGACAGATTATTTATTTCAAAGTACTGCATAAGGAAAGAATAACTGCTTTTTCCCCCACAAAGTGTTGGTAGTAGTTCTGTAGTGGGAGGTATTAGGCGGCAAAAAAACCTTTTGAAATGTTTTTCCTCATTGATTCAGCTGGAGGAAGGCAGTACTTGATTTTACAAAGGCTCTGCTATTTCAGAAAGCGCTGCCAGCAAGAGGGGCTACTGGCAGCACGTGAGCTACCTGGCAACCTGCTTTTATGTTACTTTCTTTTGAAAAGTGTGGATGCCCTACTTTCTGCAGTGTGATAGCAGACCTGTTAGAACTAGCTCTACGGGTTTGTGACTTCAATATTTCTCTGGTTTCTGCGATTTGCAGCCTTTTTTTCTTAAGGACCTCCTGCCTTACAAACCCAAGTGCTGTGGTTTTTTTGTGCTGATAATACGGTAACTACTTGCATCAGGGAGGAAGCTTCATTTGACACTCAGGAGGCAAAGGATAAAATTCAGCAGGTACAAATTCAGATTGGTTTAAAAAGAAGAACGTTGCTTAACTCATTATGTCCATTGTTTTGCAAAAGGAGGATAAGCAGTATGGGGAGATGCTAATGGCTCTTTAAAATTAAACTTCAAGCTTGTGCTAGCATTTATATGACAAAGTATTTTTAGAAATAGTGGCATTTTTAGAGCTATTTTGCCTTTTAAATATATTTTTTCTTACAAAAAAAATAATGGTAGTGAACTGGGCCCCTGATTCTTTTAACACTTCAAATGTGTACTTCACACATGTGAACAGTCCAATATAAAGAAAACGGAAAACTCTAAGGTCCTTAAAAGAAAACATAAAAGCTCAAATGCTGTTAAACCTGTGCGTAAGTGTTTATAGGGTTGGGGGCATCAAAGAAAACATCTGTCCTGCTTTCCTTCCATTAATAAAAATATAGCTGGTGAAGTTACTCGAATAAGCGTGGGCCATCGCATGTGGCAGGGCTCACTGAGGGAGAGTGGGAAAGAACAAAACTGGAACGCACGTGTAGTCTATTTAAAACAAAGCTTGCTGGTGTCCTGTAGCTAACATTTTGAGATTTTAATGTTTGTAAAACAATCCGAAGCTGCTTAAAATAAATACTAATGACTACTTTTGCATCTGTATTCTATTTTTAAAAGTTGGTGAGTAACTTCAAAATTTCCATTTGTGTGGGTAAGCTTCATAAAACATAGTTGTATGTGGCAGGTGGCAGAAAAACTGACTTGTTTTGAGCACAGCTTTCCTGGATTTCCCTCTACTCTTTTTTTTTTTTTTTTTTTTTTTAAAAACTTCCCAAATTTCAACTAATGTTTAAATAGTCTTTTAAAAGTAACTTTCAAAGGTCAATTTCAAATACCTTTGGATTAATATTAAGTTGGTAGCTAGGGGAAAGCCACTTCTATTTGCAGATGGTAGTTTTTATTTACGGCTCTGGTAGAAAACTTTATTTTGAGTCTAGAAAAGACAGTGTTATGTAGTACTGTAAAGTTGACTATACTTAGGGGGCTTTTATTACTTCAGTGGGACCCACCTAACTTTTATGTCAGTTCTGGGAGCAGGTGAAGGGAAGAGTGAGCTATGTTTTTATTTTAAATATTTTTCCCTATATATTGTTATTTTTGTAGATCTTTTTAAAATAAATTATTATATGCTGGAGATTGCAATTCCACTATAGTATCCCACTTGATTCCAGTGTACAATATCAGATTGTTTGTATTGGAAAGAATGTATTTGATAAGTATTTGATAAGTTAACAGGAAAAGTTTATTTTCAAACTGTGCTGTGTTTGTGTCTAGCAGTTGGAAATACTTTTCCTATAGAAAATTAAAAATATATATATGACCTCATGTGTACATTTGGATTAACTGTCTAATGATTACCCCAGGGCTGCTATAAACTTCTCTGAATAATTTAAGAATTGCCTCTTTTTAACTGTTTTAAAGCCTTTTTTCTTGTCTTTTTTTGGCAGAAAGTAATTTTCCCTAGCTATGGATACAGTATGCTCAGACTTGCATATGCGCTCTGTTCAGGTTTTAAACTGAAAAAATGTATAAAATGTGTATAAAGAAAAGTGTAAATAAAATATTTTTAATCTTTAAACACTCTCGTGTAAATTTTGTAATACTGAAAGTGTAGTGGACCTGGATTACTTTCTACAGGACTTCAGGGTTTACTCGGTTAAGCAACTCTTCTGACAATGTTGTGTTGTTGTAATTCATAACAAGAAAAGTTGGATGTCCTTATATAGCATCAAGCTCGTATCTTTAGCTGTATTTTACAGTCTTCCCAACTTTAATTGCTGTAGTGTATTCATGTGTCTACTCTGCATTTCAGGCTTGAAATAATGTTCGGAGTTGACTTCATTGTTACGTTCGTAACTCAGTGTCAAGGCATACATTTGAACTCTAAGACTGAAAACCGAAGGCAGCCTTTGGTGTTAGCCAGGAGCCAGGAGAAGAGACTGTTCCCTGCTCTCAGGTACACGGAATTGAGGGCTCTCAGACAACATGCGTTCATCACCCTTGGAGCTCTAAGTGCCAGAACTCCAAGTCATACTGCTTAATGTTTCCCATAACAGGAAGGAGAAACTTCATTTCAGGATTTAAGTGTCAGATTAGAACAACATTCAATACCAAGAAAAGGGGTTGGGGAGGTGGGGCAGGTAAAACAGGAGGTTAGATCTTATTTTCTCAAGCAGTCCGATGAAAGCCTTCCTTGTCACTCACTTGCCACACTTTTCCTTTTATCTGCCACTGTTTTTTGGCAACTCTCTTGCTGTCAGATCAAAGCCCCTGGTTTAAAAATCTGCTGTCAAGAATGTTTGAAAATAACTCTGGTCTCTCTCCTTTTTTTTTTTTTTTTTTTTTTCCTTTTTTAATATTGAGTTCTAAAATAGCATTTTCATTTTATTTTAGTACTTCAAATGATTTAAAACTTTATTTGCATGAAGTTAACTTCCCTCTCCCCTTTGGTAACTTGACTTCATCCTATGCTAAGTAGTACTGTTTAATGGGAAAATGCTGTCAATGAATTTGTGCTGGTCCCAGGGGGATGCGTCATGGCAGGAAGGGCCTCTCTTAATTGTCATGCGTCCCCACTTTTTAGTTCAAAAGGAGACCAAAGGTATTAGATTGATACAGTGGAAGAAAAGATGACAGCAGTCTTTTCACATTGTAAATGTTATTTACAATTATTTTTATTCACTTTTTTAATTTCCCTTCTCTGTGAGCCAGGTTGTATTTTTGGCAATACCTTTCTTCCATGATGCTACACTGGCTGACTGGACTTACTTGTTAGCACCTCTGTAGTTGATTAGGAATCTCCAATAATGGTTCCATTATTTCTCTAAGGAAAGCGCTCACGTTTTAAGTGGTTCATAGTTGCTCATACCAAATTCTTCACTTTTTTGGAATATGTGGCCTTATTTTTTTTGGCAGTAGTTCAGTCATCTGCATTCACTTCTTTTGTGCAATAGGAAATTAATGTTAGTTTGGTAAAGGTTTTTTTCAGTTAATTCCTTCCAGATTCTTTGGTATGTTATCCATCCTTGTTGACGTGAAATTCTTAATTTCAACAGATGTTCCCCCTTTGTACGGTTTGGGTTTTGGGGGTTTTGGTTTTGGGGTTTTTGTTTGTTTGTTTGTTTCTGATTCCATCAGCTTCATGATATGGAAAGGAAAACTGTTGCTTTGGGTGTTGCAGAGATTCTGTATTAGTTCTGTACTTTCTGAGTTCATAACATTCTCATGGACGTGTGATCCCCCATGCAGCCTTTAGCCTGTTGAGTCTTGCTGATGTTTCAATGTCGTTTTTTCATCAGAGTGCCTTTTTGTCCATGGCAACTTCTTTGGCACGTGCAAAATTTTCGTCCTTTCAAGGGAGAGGGTAGGGAATATGCATAAAGACAGCTTTAATTTCTTGTTTTCATTAACACTTTCCACTTTTCCATTTGATGCTTTAGTTGCACTGACAGGTGCTTTAGGCGATGTTTACAGGTGAAAATAAACCTCATTGTGATCCCCAGGTACCCTGTGACTCTTCAGTCATCTATCCATTGGAATGAACGCCAGCATTAAGCATCACATACTGAGCACCAAACCTTCTAGGCTGATGTGATGTACTACTTGAGGAACTAAAAAAAAATACACTTTTTCCATGTATCTGATGTCTGTCAGATGTGTTTCCTGGTGATGTCACCCTTGGTAGCGGTTCTTCTGCTTTAAGGATAAACGTTGCTCAATAAGCGGTGCTGAAAAAAATACTTGTTTTCTAATGAGATAGATGGCTTTAATGGTTAACCCTTTTATTGCACTATTTAATTTTACCAGACAGATATGTCTTTGACCTAAACTGCCAGCCTCCTTTCCCATACCCATTTCAGTATGTCTGCAGGCATTCTCTAAGCGTTGGTTGGTTTGCCTTTTTTTTTTTTTTTTTTTGTCATGTGGTTCATCTCACAAGTTTGAATTACACCAACCATATACTTCTTTCTATATGTGAGAATCGTTATCTCCTGTGGCGAATTGTGCATGTTGTGGGTCTGTTTATATGTGTTTGAATACTACTGATGAGACACTCTGACTTTACCATCCCATCTTTCTCAAAAGAATTGCATAATGCTAACTGAAACCGCGTATTTCCCCATGTTTAACTTCCGTAGTCTCAGGGGAGAAATTCCAAGGTGGTCAGTGTATTCCTCTTGTGTTTGCCTTCCCAGATTGCCGAAGTCACACAAAATGCATGGAATTGTGCTTGTGGTGGTGACACTGGTGTCAATGCAAGGCACGGCCTAAGCGTTTTCTCCTCTGTTGGTGTAGCAGTGGCCTTCATTTTCATTCCTGCAATGCCCTCTTGGCTGATTTATTCCCAGGATGGAGTCCTAGTCACTTGGGTGTCCTTGGTCTGCCAAGGAAGTTCTGTGGGATTTGCCTTGTGTCACGTGTGCTCTCACTTCTTCCTCTGGCTCTTACAGGCAGTTCTGCAAGGATTTTTTTACCTAACACAGGTGGCAACTTGATACCGAGAACTTATTTTAACATCATAATGAAACCCAAACCATCAAAAATTAAAGTTTTAGAAGAAGGCATTTCAGAATGCAAAACCTTTTATATCTATCTATATTTCTTCTCCTCCTGATTCTCAGTTCATTTATTGCAACTGGGAAGAGTTACTGTCAAGTAATAGTTTTTCCGTCACTGTTTCTCCTGACAAGTTATCCAAAACACTGAAGAGAATTATGTAGTCAGAAAAAAACTAGGTGATGATAATTAACTGAACTATAGCTTTTTAGCTTTTAATTTAATGACTTTTCATGGTCTTAAAGTTGGGAGCTGATCCAGTTAACAACCTTATTGGAAGTGTTTCTGCTGATTGCTGAACGAGCTGGATTTTTGGCTCAGTACTGTTCTCTGAAAATAAGGGGAGTGAGGCGGACCTCTATGTAAGTTAAATAAACTAAGTATTCCAGCAGAATAAATCTCAGTACAAAATTGTTAACACCCAAATAATCCACCAGCTGTACTTTGCAGAAGTTACGAACTTTACAAAATGATCACAGTTGCTCAGTTTTAGTTTTGTCATAGCTTTGCAGTGCAGAGATTTTTATTTTCCCCGTGGTAAAAATTAATTACAAGAATGTATGTTTTGCTAAACTTGTTAAACCAATGTAGGAAGCCATGCTTTCAGATTTGCAGCCTTGTTCAAAGCGGGGCAGAATGCATTAAAGTAACTAGGAGGGTTAGCAATTTTCCAGTGCCTTAACTTTTGAAGATTTATGCATCTGCTGTAGATGGAAATCGTCCAGTATCCTCCAGAGATAATACCTGGGGCCAGGCATACAGTTTGCCTGCTTCATATTCCCATTCTTCTGTAGCAATAGATTGATCCCTCAGGCTTTTCAATTTGTGAAATTGCCATCCCTTGATGTTCAGCGAAGTCGCTCCTCCTTGTAACATTCCGTTTCTGTACCTGTGTAATACCATGCGTTGTTACACATGTACAAGAGTAAGAACCTATTTGATCACACTTGAGAAATGTGACGTTTTTCTCATCTATAAAACTGCCAAAGCAAGCTAAATAATTGTTTTTCACCTGTGCCAGCACCATATTGTACTAATTTATGAGACTGAAGAGGTAGTTCCAAATGCTGTGCCAGAAAGAAATAGGTAAAAGTAAAGACAATGTCAGTCTGCGCACCAGCACCCTGTGCCCCTTCAGTTCCTATGCTGAAGGTGCAACTCTGCCAGCCGTAGCCCCCCTCCGTAGGGTGCGGGGGCAGAACCATAAATGACTTCATGTTGCGAGAAGTAGTAGGTGATAACACATGTTAAACATATGAGGAATCACTGGGGGAAATGATCTAAATAAGAGTTTTCATTAGTGATTGTGGAAGACCCCTGAAACATGTCCTGGAGTTTCCTAATCACACTTCAGGATTAAGCATCTGTAAGGTGAAGTGTTGCTCCTTTGTGGAAAACGCTCCCAGAATGGAAGCAGTAGTTGAAGGTACCAGACACGATGGTTTTTGATGAACACGAGGCAAAGCAATGGAAAGGTGCAAAACCAGCCTGAACAAATGCCGTGGTACCAAAGAGCAAGGAACTGGAGTTGGAATTCCTGGCTAAGGAGTACTTGCCACGGAAACATAGGATTATGTCCTGAAAAGGGCATCTTGCTTCCAGTTTTGCCTCATATCTGTCATTCAAATATACCCTCTTAATTTTTGCTAGCTTCTGTTCAGCTTGAGAAGATCAATACGTTGGCTGCATGGACACTGTGCTGGGCCAGTAAGAGTAAAATGAAGCGCTGATGAATTGTATGGAAATGAAGATCTAGAAAAGAAAAATATTTAAAAGCCAATTACAGGCTTTTCTTCTCAAAAAGGGCATTACTCTAGGCTGAACAAATAAAGCCATGAAACCAAATTCTGCCTTCTAGAAATAGAAGAATAAAGGTTTTTCCTTACGCTCTTCTCCTATTACCTCAAATAATGGTGGCAGCATCGGTGAAGAAGAAATGCGGATGATTCTTCATGTGCCGCTGAGCACTCTCTCCTTGTTCAAGCTGCACAACAAACCTCTGCAGATCGGTCTGCTGCTCTTCTGCTCCCTGGGATCCTGTAAGGCTTCAAGTCCCAGCCTAGGGGCTTAATGGGGAAGCAAGCCAGAGCTTAAGCCCAGAGTTAATTAACAACCTAAGTGTAGGCTTCACTACTCAAGTACACAAACCTTGGCGGATTTCTCAATAATGTGTATTGTGCAGGATGTCGCACAGCAGGTCATGGTACGTGCTGCATTCTCCAGCTGCTCTCCGTGTGTGTGCGTGAGTGGTAAGTCCTATGGACCTCACGGTAACTCCTCTCGCTCTTACAAATGTGTGTGGATACTGTTAGAAATGTTAAAATGCATTTCCTAACAGCAAAAATGAAGACACTAGAATGCTTTCAGTATTAGATTCTAATAATCATGTAATGGTATATGTATATATAGTAAGCATATAAGACATTCTACTTCTCATTCATCATGTGCCCTGGTAGAAGGTAAAATAGGAATTAAAACCCTTCAGAAATGATCGTCCTAAAAGTCAGTTGTGAGTAAGAAAGTAAGGTCAGCATGTCAGTGTTAATTGTTAAAGAGGCAGCCCAGTAGAAGAAGGAATGTGTGCCTTTAATTGGAAATTACTTGGTAGACCCAGAAACTGTCATTCAGGTAAATAAGGTACTCCAGTTAATATATATATTTATGAAGATGCTGAAGTCAATACATTTATAGGCAAATGAGGTTAAGATATTCATGTCATCTTGCTAAGGAAGTAAGGATTACTGTGAAAATAGTTTTTAAGGTAGAAAGATTTGATGCGCTAAACACCTAAAGAGACTGGCAACAGATGCAACACCTTTCACCTTTTAGCCTCAGTTAATTTCCAAAATGTATCCCGCTCGACTGAAATCCGGGATGGATGTGAATTTTGAAAGGAGTTGGACTTTGTTGTGATGGGTGCTTAAGAGCATCAAAAAGGTGTTTGTGTCCTCACTGCTACTCATAGCACATACCTGTGCTTTAGAAGACAATTGCTACCCCGTGCATTAGCTGACATCTCTGTTGGTAGTATCAACAACTTGTTAACAGAAGAATTAATTCGGCAGTGCTGGAAGGGAGTAATTGAAAAACATGGAACTAGAGCTACTGATGACTGCAGCGAGAAGTCAAAGATTTGAATTAGGGAAGGAACGTTTAGGTGTTTAACCATGGCGATATCAAAAGTGAAACTATATGCAGTTAGATTATACTGCTTTTTTTGCATTACATGTTTCTCTTTTCTACCTGTCCCCTGTCTTAGAATATAGGATCTTTATTTGGAAAGCACTGAGCGTATTTTGGATACTGTCAGAACGTGACAAAGCTGATGAGACAGCACGTGCTGAAATTCAAGTGCTGGTTTACCCCAGATGTGAATGCAGTAATGCCTTTGCTGAAATTAAAGGTAGGTCAGTGGGAAAGCACAAAGAGCTCTGCGATGGCATCTGTTTTTAACATTCAGTTTACTTTCTGAATGTATGACTTCAGACCTCGTAGCTGCCAAAATAGCACCTCTGACAGATGTTGAAAAATGACCCACCTTAAGTATGAAAAGCAAAAGCACAAGGTTTAGTTTCACTCCAAATAAAACAGTATTGTTAAATACAAAAAACTGTTCAACCCCCCCCCCCTTTTTTTTTTCCCCAAGTTAAGAAGTGAATGAAGTAGAAATAATGAAAGAATATTCTTACGAATACGGGAGCTACGCTCCCTTCATAAAGGCACTGGGAAAGGTCCATCATCGCGCACCCCCGTAAAAGCCCGTTCAATTAGCTGTTTTACAAACGTGTTAAAAGTGACGGGAACGTGAGAAATGGATCGTGTGCTTTGGAGACCAACCTAGAAAAGCTGTTTACCGGACACGTCGCCTCCGACTGGGCTTTTTGCAGAGCATCGAGAAAGCCGAGCTCACGGCGTTGAGTTTGTTGGGCCCTCGTGGCTGTGCATTTTCTCTTAACTACGTATTTTGGAAAGAACTTGAAGAGAGATCTGCCAAACGGCGTTCTTTTAACTTAAAGCACGACGCGAAAAACCGGGCCCAGGCAGAAGCGCGCTTTATTGCTAGGGGACGGCGACGCCGGTAGGCGGGGCGACGTCGGTAGGCGGGGCGACGCCAAGGGCCGCGAGGAAGGGGGTGTGGTCTGTTTCAAACGGTCCCGCCTCCTGGGTGGGCTGGGGCGGGGGATGTGACGTCAGAGCGCAGCGACGCGGTCGGTGCTTCCCGCCCGTTCGGCAGCGCCATGTTGAAGGTGAGGTAAAGCGTCGCTTCCCCCTACCGCCCCCGGTTCGTCGCTGTTGTTGTTCGCCTCTTCGTTGACAGGGTTACCCGCTCCTCCGGTCCCGTCCCGGGGGAGCCGGCGGAACGGCAAGGCGGCGAAGACCTTTCCCCTCAGGCTTCCCCGCGCCGCCGTCCCGGTCCGCGGCCTCGAAAGGCGGGACGCTCCGGTTCCCCCGGCGGAGGCGGGCAGGGCGGCTGGCGAGGCCGGCAGGGGGCGGCCCGGGAGCGCGGCCCCGCGCTGAGGCGACCGGCCCCGTTTTCCCCCGCTTCCCCTTTGAAAGCAGGTTTTTGTCACTCGGTTGACGGTAGCGAAGTTGTTACCCGCGAGTGATTATTTATATATATATAAACTTTTTTTTTCCCTCCACGCTTCAGCTAAAACCGTTCTCAAATCCGTACGTACCCCGGGCGTTTTGTCTCTGACCCTCACAAACTGTTCGATTTGTTGCAACTGCATAATGTCTTTTTAAAAAATAAAAAAATCACTTCAAAACCGCTTGCCGGCTCCGTGCTGCGGGGGGGGGGGGGGGGGGGCGG
>JANXJC010000060.1:16986892-17039397 GCA_027564655.1 Leptodon cayanensis
CCCCCCCCCAAACACCACATTCGTAATTTAGAAAGATTTCTTGGGTACAGCAGCACGGAGCTGCGAGTTAGCGGTGTGTTGGAGTTTGGATTCCCGCTGTCGTGACTGGCCTCTCGATCGTCTCCCTTTATTGCATGTAGGTTTTCAGCGAAATATCGGTGAAAAGGAGTGAACGTGTGTGATCTGGGCTTAAGGCAGGTAATTCTGTCAAAGGTCTTTGCCTCTGATAAGAAGAGCCCCGGTTCAGGCTAAAAGCAAGTTCTGTGTTTCAGTCACATCATTGTCATGACTACTGGGGAAGCAGGAGTTTGTTTTTTTTTTTTCTTTTTAAAACTGGTGACACTTGATTTTTGACATGCATTCTCTTTTGTACCTTTTTTATTTGTCAAATATTGATAATATATCAATGTATTGATACGCTGAGCAGCCTACGCTGCTTGTACTCGTCGCAACTTTTTTTTTTTTTGGTAATTTCATGTTGGGACAATTGCTGGAATTCTTATGTAAGGATTTTACCTCAGAATCGTTAAGAATTCCATAAATGAGACTGAATTGTCATTAAAGGGGTTATGTGTGAAGCTGTGGGTTTAGGTACTGTGCGTAATATTACTACTTTTATACAACCGTTGAGGTTAGGCGGGTATCAGTGGTTCAGGCTAACCTGACCTTTTGCCCCAAAGAGCAAAAGCGGGAGGTGGCTTCTTGTCCTTGATATTTGTGCTTCAGGGAACAGGAGTGCTCAAGAGTTTGGTTTTGGGGTTTTTTTTAGTTAGGGTGGAGAGATAGGAGGAAGAACGGAAAAAGGAGAGAAAAATGAAGCAGCTTCATACGTTAGGACAAATATCAGCCTTCACAAAAGTATGAGTAAAGATTTTTTTTTCCTTTTGTTCTTCCTTTCCCCAGTTGTGACAGGGTAACAATAATGGTAACAAGTGAACTGAGAAACCACAGACAAGAGGAAAAAAAGACAGAAGTTCTAGTTAATCTTCAGCTCTTTGTTCCCCGGTTTGTATTGAGAACTAATATGGGATTTATTCATTCCAGGGGCATTTTTTAGTTAAGAATTTTGAGAAAGACAGTAAAGCAAGGCAATAGAAGATGAAGTAAGATGGTCTTTTTCCCTCCAACTTCAGCTAGAATTTGCTTATGAGTGATCCGGGGTCTACAGATCAAATTGAAGTCTTCGGCTAGAGAAAGGAATAAACTTGGTATCTTTTTTTACTTAAATGCAGAGCATTGCCTCGAGAAAAGAATGTCAGCTCTACTCTTTTGGTATCAACTGAATAGCTGTAAGATGGGCAGACTGAAGGCACGGCTCAGTCAAACTGTTTCACTACAGCACTTGGTTTAGTAATGGATGGTTAATATAGAGTTAAGAACTGAGATCCTAAAGTGGATTTTTGGAAACAAAAAGTAGGACGGTTAATCTTTCATACTACCAAATAAACCTTTTTAGTGCATGTGTATGTACGGTGCTTTAGTACTGGTTGTATCTGTCCCATAAACTTAGCTGAAGTAGAGAACTTTTGCAGCATAGCTTTAACAGCGCATTTAAGGACAGATTCATCGTGCACTTTTAGTGGTTAATTTAATTTTGTTTAAAATGTAAATATGAAACCTTTGGAAAATGTCTGAACTTCAGTCTTCTGATAATATGAACAGTTGACGTTTTCAGTCTGAGTAGTTCTGTGATCACTGATACCTGTGAAACCAAGGTGCTTCCATTCTTGTGCTCCGTTGTTTGCGTCTTTATATAAAAATCTCAAACATTTAAAGCATTTGGATTTACTATTTCTGCTGGTCACATTTAGCACCATTTACACTGTTTGGAAATATTTTTCAGAATGAAAACGCATTTAGATTTTTGCCTTTTCAGTGACAGAACAGTTTTGCAGTGAAAACAGGAAAGTTTGAGGAAATAGATTCTACAGCTATTAATGGTTAGTGGTGTTCATGTTTTTATCTTGGCTAATGAAAGTATGTGAAAAGTCTTTGTTTAAGCAAACGCTATTAAAGATTATTCATGTCTTTCCTTGGCTGTGAAACAGCTGGTCCAGTCATTGTGGTGTTTCGTTATAGTGCTGTGATAATGAGTCCATAAATTCAAATAAGGAAAAACTTCCATTTTAAGCAAGTTTTTCCATACCTTTTGATCCATCAGATCCCTTACCTTTTCTGAAAAGCAATCCTATGACCTAGTTCTTGTGTGCTGTATCTCTGTAAATGAACATTTTCAGGAAGTTTGACAACTATATAGTTTTAATTTTGAGTTTGAGGAGTCTTGGTTGCATTTAATAAATATTCCATCTGCAAAGCAGTGGAAGAAATTTGAGCTGCAAATGCTGCTCTGTATACCATAAGCATGTAGTCTGGATAATTTTAAAGCTATTTTCTAGCAGTTCTGCAACAGGCAGAAACAAAGTTTCAGAGTAATTGTCCTGTGGCTAAGTCAGTTGCCATCATAACAGGGTGAAGGATGTGTTGGTTTGACCAAGGCTTCAGTTTCACAAGCAGCTAGGTCAATGTAATGTACCCTTACTATTTCTGAAAAGGAAGAGGGCTTGCTGCCTTCTCCTTTTTCATCCCCTCTTCCCTGGCCACACCGTTCCTCTGGTGCTTGTCAGGCTGTTTCATGGATGGGTTCAACTTACTAAGCCCGCACAAAGCTCTCCGCTTCTTTTTCAGGATTAATCTTTTGCCAGATTGGCGAGGTGAATTGCCTCGCGGTGGAAGCATCCGGCCACCAAAGCTAGGGCAAGGTGAGCAGCAGGACTTCTGGGAACCGATGGCGCGAGCAGAGCCAGCCCTCTCCAGTTTGGTGGCCGCAGGCTGTTAGATCCACTCACGCTGTAACCTGATACAACAAAACACAGGCTGTTGTAACTCTGCACATGTTTATCTGGGCAGTAAATGTGAGACGCTGAAAGGTTTCCCATCTGAACTGCCGTTTCTTGAGTTAAACGTTGCTGTTCATAAGGATGTGCACTTGTTGGAAAATGCTTTCTGTGCATTCTTGATTTGCTACGCAGCTAAGACTTTTATCTTCTGGTTTTTAAGTTAAAGAAGTCTCTCCTGTTAAGAAACACAATTTAGTGTAGGTCCTGAATATAAGAAGAATTATATCCACCTTACTCATGGTGGTTGTGTTGTTTGACTAGATTGTATCTGAAATATTCAAAAACAGTCAAGTATCTGTCACAATGCACTGTAATTCATGTTTTTCACAGAAAAGTAGGAGACATTCCTAAAATTCTTAGAAAGCAGTGATTATGTTCTGATACTTTCAACTGTAGGTCTCTTTCCCGCCTCACCTCCCTGCCTCCGCCCTAAATCTAGATGCAGACAATGACTAGAAATAAAACACTGAACTTGGTGCTAACTATGGAAAAATGGAGGTGTTGCATACATTCACAAAGTTGTTTAAAATATGAATATAATGTTGTTAGTATCTATACTGAGAAAGCTAATGAAAATTGTGTTTCAAGTGAGAGAAAACAGAAGATCTTTTTGTGACATGAAAACCGATGTGATTAGCATTTGTCTACTGTCTCCTTTAGCCTTAGGCTTTTCCAAATACCATCAGAATAATTTAGATGTTCGCATTTATGAGTGCCTGAGAGCATTAGCTTGTGTACCACTGACTCCCTTTTCCCCTAACTTCTGAGCATCTTAATATATGACTTATTGCCATAATCGGGGACATAAACATTGTCTACATGAATGTGTTCAAACATATTGCCATTTTGTTTGTACTTAACGATTGACATGTCTTCCTATAATGTTTCTAGGTAATACGGCTGGGGGCCACCCCTGTTAGCCTGAGCTTGCTCTCTATCCAAGTTTATGCTTCCTCTTCAGAGAAGGACACTTCCAAAAAGGAGTTGCTGAAAATTGAGGAGGTAGGTGTGGTTAGAGCCCTGGTGCTCTTCTATCTGTACGGAAATACCTGCAGAATTCTGAAAGACATTGTGTTCTGATGTGTGAAAGCATTTAGGTACATCTCCTCAACTTTTGTATTCTTGCCTTTAAACTTTCTTCTCAATTTTCAGTAACAGAGATATCGATATGGTTTTGCTTCTTTTACCTGAGGGTTGCGTTTGATGCCCTCCGCTTGATAGCGTCAGGCTTGCTTGTGTGTAAGATCGTTTTCCTACATTAAAGCCTTCTTTTCTTCATTTGGAAATTGCCTTTTCATGTTTGTAGATTTACTTGTGGTCATATTTCAAATCCACAGGAATATTTTCTTTGCTTTTTATCCAGGTAACACCACCTATTTTTTATTACAAGTCCTGTTGGCAAATTCTAATAAAATTTCATTTATGTTCTCCAGTAAAATGGAAAGAAAAACTTTTGATTTGCTAAAAATATTCTCTTTTTTACAGGCCAAATTCTTGTCTGGCAGTGCTTTGAATCCAATATAGTAGCCTACAGAATTTTATCAGTTTTCCTTTCTATAAAGCATTCAGACCTAAGCAACAACAAGTACAATAAGTAGTGATAATAAAACCCTGTTACTTTATTGTTTCTCTAAGATGTTACAGATGTCTTGATTATATCACAAGTAGAGCTTTAAAACACCCTGTCAAACTGTAGACTCACCAGCATTGTTGCATAGGCTTTTAACAGTCTCCAACATAAAAAAAAAAAAAAAAATTGTAGTTCATAACTCAATACAGCTTTATATCCATGTGAGTTTGTAGTTGTTTAGAACTTTTAAGTACTTCAGCTCAAGCTAAAGTGTTGTTACACGAGCGGTGAAATTAAATGAAACTTACTTTTTTGTATACTTAGGTCTTTTGGATGTATCTGCATGGGCAGTTTACTTGCATAGTATGAGAGGATCAATAGTTGAAGCAGTCTCCTGGCTTCACCCCAGTGAAGTAACCTTAGCTTGGGCCATTGCGTGCCCTATACCACCACTGGCATGAGTCAGTAATGAGGCAGCAGTTTGAAGTTACACATGTGCTGAATAATTGGCTTGCCCATCAGCTTCAGCAAGGCAGAATGTGCAAGCGGTGGAGTTTTGGCTGCCTTTCTTACCATTCACAGAGTATGTCACTTTGGATCTCTACTCTGTCAGCTGTCTGGTTTCATAAAATGTATGGGCATTTTCTTATCTCTGAGAGTTCTGTCCATGTGCCAGATGTGGCTGTTGGGTTGTCTAACAGGATCAAAGTTAAACTGATTGTGACTATGATTACCAGAGATGACCGGATTTCCTACGGAAATGAGACTTAAAATGCTTGTCTTCCAAATAATTATGGGAAATCCAGCTGCACGAGTTATCGAATCATTTGACAAATTCTATGTCATTATATATTTTGTTATGGTTAGCAGCTTTTTTTATTATGAGAGAGATACAGTTGTTTTCCAACTTATCTTGAAAAGAGGGCTAGCTACACTTCAATGCAACAACACGTGTAAACATCAGTTTATAATAACTACAAAATGTAGTATAAATGTGGTATAAAATACAAGGTCTTTATACTGAACATCAGTGTAGCATATAAAGTGCTAGGAATTTTAACAGGCTTTGTTTTGATCTAAACTTTGCTGTTCATCTTCAACAGTATAGACTTTGGTCTGTTTTTTGCAATAAGAATGGAATTTAATGAAACACAATTTTAAATATGTTTAGGTAATTGTAATAAATACATTGTGATGCTAAACCCTAAATATGGTGTTTTAGTATTTATTATGTGAAGATGCCCATTGCTTTTCAGGTGGATGTTACAGTTCCTATTTGGTCAGCCCCATGGTGCTATTAATGCTGTCAGTTGCTGATGTGGTTAATGACTGCAACATTGGGATGTCATACCATTTTCCTGCTCAGTAACAAACAGACAAATTTCTATCGGATGTTACCTTTGTTGGAAGCTACTTAGACTCTTTAATGATGGCTTGTGCAAATATAGAAAATGATCGATTGTGATTTCAGAGTTGTAGTACATTTAGTATGTTAGCTGGGAACCAGCAGTGCTGATTAAGACCAGAAACGTTTTTCACAATTAATGTTTTGTGTTCTTATTGAACTAGTTTAATATTAATTTATAACCTGTGACTTGGATCGTATAGCAGCTATGGATGAATTGCACAGCAATTAGAAGTCATCTTCATCATAGTATGTAATTAAACTTTGCTCATAATGGTTGTCTCACAGCTGTGCCTGAATTTTTATTATGCATTGTTTATGCAGTAAGCACCGTGTTAGGTATTCTCTGGTTAGACTGTTCATGCCCTGAAGACCTACTTACACAATTACACCTTTGTTTTTAACCTCTTGTTTGCTAATATTCACAGCTGTCACTCTACTCCTCTCCAGCTCGTGAGACTAAATATGTGGAGAATCCACAAACCCAATTGGAAGAGGGGGTTTCACGTTTACGGCATGTTATGGAACCATATACAGCCTGGTGTCAGGTATAATGGTTTTATATCACATCTGGTCGTGGTTCAGTGATAAGGGTTGAGCTAGGATATTTTTTTTTTCGAGACAGATTTAATAGATAGCAGCAAAGTAAAAGTTGATAGCTGTACAAGCATTTTTCCAAAATGCTGCATTACTTAAAATTTTCCACAGTTCTGGTCATAATATTTACCCCCTCCTCACACAAACCCAGTTGTTTCTTTCTACTAGTTTGCTGAACTAAACCCCTGCTTCTTTGCTTTTTGTATCCCTCCAAAAGAATTAAAAGGAAATTAACTAGAGCTTAGAATTGTTATCTGAAATAAACTTTAAGCTTAAAGATACCTAGGGATACCTGGATGTGCTACTGTCCTGTCACTGAGGAAGACAGGAGAGTGATTAAATATGTGTTCTCCATGCTCAAGGAGAAGGCCTTAAATTATGAAGCAGTGCATTTTGGAGCAGCAATACCGAGTTGTCCATGCCACAACTGTGACAAAACACAACTTTGCAGAAGATAAATCAGTATTCACTGAACTGGAATGTTGAGGGAAGGAATGCGGCTCTCTGGAAGGGAGAAAATCCCAGGCCACTAGTAGTGGCAAACCTAACCCCCAGACCTTACCCCGAAACTTTCTTAGATATTTTATTAGGTAGCATGTTTATACTAAACAGTCATTAAATACAAAAATAGTCTTTGGAGCATAGAGGAGAACCAAGATCTTTGTAATCAAACCCTAAATTATTGATAGTAGATTGCAGAGTCATACGATAGCTTTCTTACTCCTTCCTGACCCAGCAAACGTTGAGGCTTACTTTTGAAGCAAGGGTGTCCTTGTCATCTGGTTGCCTCTTGGCAACTTTAGGTGATTCTCTGCTTTGCACTCTGGCTGTTGTGAATCCTTTTGTTAAGCTGCAGGCTGGTTTTCCAGTTCTCCATAGAAAGCCAGGCTGTTCAGATCAGGGTGTCCTTTCTGCCTAGAACCTCTGGGTTGTGATACTAACCTTTAACAGTACTGAAGCATTTTTTCAGAAATACTCAGGGTTACTCAGTCTAGTGATGTGTTTCTAAAGTGCCACCAACAGGAGTACTGACTTCAGTTTTGAAGGAGAAGGGGGATTTTCCACAGTATAGTTAGAACTCTGACCTCCTAAATGCATGGGTTCTATTTGGTTGCCTGCAGTAACTGTAAATTTGAGATGAGGTTAGTTGCCCAGTTGGACTCACTGCAGGTAAGCCTTGAACAGTGCTTTATGTCTCACTGGCTCGTTGTCTTCCTATTTGCTTTATTTTTCTGTCTGCGTGATGATCATTTAAATAAGATGTGCTTTTCTGCTCACACACAACAAGCCATTTCCTGGCAGTGGTTTACTGACTCATTTTATGAAGTGGGCATGTAAACTTCATGGGTTTGGGATCATCTTGCTTACTTAACTGTAGTCAGAGATGGTTTTGGTTTTACACCGCCCCCCACCCCCTGCTATGTTAAAGAAGATAACATTTTAGGTGCATCTCAGTTGTCTTTAAAATTAAAAACATAACCCAGGATAATGAGAATAAAATTGGTTATGTTTGTATATCCATTTTACTTTTTCAAAATTGCTGGCTTAACTGTAGTGGAAAGTCAGTTCAAAACAGAGTTGTAGAAATGAGTCTGTTAATGTGTGAGCTGTGACAGCAGATCAGACTTAGTCTCTGGGGTCTTTAAAGCATGTGCTTTGTGCTTTTTCCTTGGCTTTTAATAAGACCAACATCCATTTAGAGTTATGTTGTGTGTCACATGCGAACACTTTTTTTTCATGACAAGTTGGGTTTTGGTTTTTTTTTGTCACTCTTGCCATTGAGGAAATGAAAGTTGTAAAGATATTATCCCCCATGCAGTATCCTAAACAAATAGTTTCACTTCTGCACAGATACAGCTCAAGTGGTATGGCGAGACCATTCTCTGCTTTAGCTTTGGACATACATGTTTATGAATTTGTTCCCTAATTGATAGACAGCCTTACACTGTCTCTCTGAAGGATTATTAGCATAATAACAATTAGCAGGGTTGATGTTACTGAGATTTTTTTTTTTCCTACTTTGATTAAAGGCAGTGTGAATTCTTTTACTTCCTGCGTATTTTCAGTCTGAGAAAAAAAATATAGAACTAGTTTGTGGGGTTGATGCAGTGGTCTTTGATGATTTACTTTGGACATTGTATGGACATCTCATTTTCCAGGTCACTTCAAAAATGCAGTTTTGTTAGCCTCAGATAGTCTCTTGGAAAGTGGAATTTATCACCTTGCAGAATGAGTCATATACCCCTGTGAAGTGCTAGAAAGGAGTTTATTACAGTGTTGTACTTACTTTCTTTGCATAAACTCAAATATTTTTGCGATACCTACCTACACTGAGAAACCTGAGATAATCCTGAGTTTCAGCTACCTCATCAGGAACTCAATGAAATACTGAAGTTCACTTCTGTATGTTGAGGTATTATATTTCATATGCGTCCAATGACTACTTTGAGAAAAAGCTGTACATTATGCCAGACATAAGGTTGAGCAAGCATAGCCCTGTAATTGAAGGGTGGAAATAGGAATAAAAAGAAGTTATTTTTAGGGACCCAACACTGGTTTTTTATTTCTTTTTTCTCCCCNNNTCCCCCCCACTTTTCTTCATCAGGTCAGTTACAGTCTGTAGTTAATGTTTTACTTACTTGGTATCTATTTACTGTTGTTTTCTTTTTTTTTTTTTTTTTTTTTAGGATCTTTATGCCAAAGCTATACCCAAATTAGAAAAAGCTGTTGAGCATGGTAGAGGTAAATCAGTTTAGTTTTCTTAACCAGCAATTTAAAATGCAGGACTGTGCTATATCTTCTGTTAAAAGGGAATTCCAGTAATCATCATTATATATAATTTCTAATGCATTTAAGACTACTTTATTTGCACTGTATGTCTGTTTAAATTTCCTTTGTAGGTCATTATGACACTATGTTTCTAAACAATTAGAATATGAGACCTGCATTTATATTGTCCAATGTCACTAAAAATGACAGTTATGCAGGAAAAGAAGGAAAAAAAGCCTCACAATTTATTCCCAGTTGGTAGTATTTGCTTGACCCAGCCTAGTAACTGAAACTTCCTGCAATGTTTATTATTTGTTGCAAATGTTAGGTCTTTTGTTTGTAATGTTTAGCCTTTTCATTTTGGTTTGCTTCCTTGGATCTCCTAAGAATTTTGAATTAATCCAAAATAATTTGTATTTATTTTTGGTTTTTGGAAGCATCCTTTCATATTTAGGCTCATGAGGGCTGAGTATGGATGCTAGCTAGAGCTCATTTCAGATACTCACCTCTTTTCCTTAAACTTAACAGTGTCAGTCTTTTGAACTCCTCTGTATGGAAGGTTTTTCATAGTTTTCCATTCCCCCATTGGACTCCTGTCTTTGAGTGAGCTTTGTTTATGCTGTGTCTTTCCTTTGTTCTGTGATTTGTTTTTTGTACAATGTTTCACTGAAACTAATTCTTCTTAACATGTAAATGTAAGAATTCATTTTGCAAAGGTTTTTATCAGTAATTTGAAAAAGATGTAATCGAGATGCAAAGGAGCAAAACAAAACAGATGGCCCAGGAGCAAAGGCAAAAGCTTCTATGAAAATTGGTAAATACAATACGATGTTCAGTTTCATTCATGTGTTACTAGAGAAGATTTCAAAGGCTTTGAATTCTATGCCAGCAGATCTAAAATGTGCATGATAGTTAAATGTGTTTTGATAACTCTTTATGTTTTGTAACAATTGCCAGCATGTATTGATGATTCCTTATCACAAAACCACTTTCACATTACATGAAAGCACTTTGTTCTGACTTCTTTTCAGAGGGCTATGAATTTCTCCAAAACCCCCCTGCTGGATTTTACCCAAGGCTTGGTGTGATAGGTTTCGCTGGAATTGTTGGATTGTTTCTTGCTAGAGGTAAGTGGGAACCTTTTGAACTGCTGATGTTATGATTTGGCTAAATAATTTATTTGTGGTTTTTTGGATACTAATTTTTAATTGTGATGCGTGAGATCTGACTTAACAGTACAAGCATGTTTTCTACAACGTTTCTCCAACTAAAAGGTGTGTAAGAACCATCAGTTATTGTTTATGAATACTGTATTTGTTACTGGAAGCTAGTCTTTGATCTTTTCCAGTTCTAGCTTATAGCAAAAGTAGGAAGGGGTTTGGTTTTGTTTTGTTTTGTTTTGTTTTTTTTTTAAGCCTGCTGTGGTTTAACCCCAGCTGGCAACTGAGCACCACACAGCTCCTTGCTCATTCACCTCTGCAGTGGGCCAGGGGAGAGAACTGGAAAAAAAAAAAGTATAATTTGTGGGTTGAGATAAAGACAGTTTAATAGCTAAAGCAAAAACCACACACACAAGCAAAGCAAAACAAGGAATCCGTTCACCACTTCCCATGGGCAGGCAGGTGTTCAGCCATCTCCAGGACAGCCGGGCTCCATCATGCATAGTGCTTACTTGGGAAGACAAACGCCATCACTCCGAACGTCCCTCCTTCCTTCTTCTTCCCCCAGCTTGATGTGCTGAGCATGACATCCTATGGTCTGGAATATCCCTTGGGTCAGTTGGGATCAGGTGTCCCGGCTGTGTCCCCTCCCATCTTCTTGTGCCCCCCCAGCCTCCTTGCTGGTGGGGTGGGGTGAGGAGCAGAAAAGGTCTGGACTCTGTGTAAGCACTGCTCAGCCCAACACTGTTTCCAGCACAAATCCAAAACAGCCCCATACCAGCTACTGTGAAGAAAATTAACTCTATCCCAGCCAAAACCAGCATATGGCCTAAAAATCTTTTTGATTGCTTAAGTTCTTGATCACGTGTCACTGTAGAAAACTACAGAGGAATAAATTATGGTAAAATACAGAGCTTCCTGAACTATGATACATGTACAATTAGTTGTATATTCAAGTTCCTTCAAAGTATTGTGTGTCCAGGCACAGAGCTGCTGCAGATGGTGATATTCAGCAAAAAATACTTGTGAACTCTGGGTGTACTATAAATACATGCACATTTTGTGCTATTGGAAAATGATACAGTTAATTTCATCACACTAGTTCAAGAAACTAATGTGTTTATGCTTTAATAGAAATAAATGTTATTTTAAGAAATGTGAAAAAGTATTTTGTATTTGTATTGAGATATTCTTAATACAGTGAAACGAAATACCACAAGAATAAAACTTGTAGATAATGGAACTGTAAAGTTCTAGAATTTAAATACTAGTGAGGACTTGCTTTGGATAAAAATAGACTTTTGTGGGACCTGTACATGTTGAACAAGCTGGAAGTGTGTGCTTGGCTATGTAGAAATGGAAAGCACTCTGTGAATGTATGCACTCCTCAAAATATTTGATTTTCCAGTGAAGATGATGAAAGCAGTAATTTTTTTTTCCTAGCTTTTTTTTTTTTTTAATGAAAATCAAGATCTCCAACTTCACCCATTGAAAGTTCTTTCTCTTCAAATTCCTGCTTCTTGAGTTACGTGATTATGAATGAGATAGGTTTCCAGCCTTTATGACTGTAGCAAAATGGGGTGGGGGGGAAGTGCAGGCTTGGGGCTGGATCTGAAAGGACAAGAGGGTCCTAAGTTTAATAAAAATAAAAATCTCTCATAATACAAATGTCTGATTTGTGAATCTTTTAGGATGGGAGCCATAATTTTGAAACTTTCTGTCTAGTTATAATTTACAACACTGGCTGTTATTTCTAGAAAATATTCAAACTGTAGGAGGATAGGAGGAAGTGCCCCTTAACTTTGATGCTACAGAAAGTTAGAACTAAATGTCCTTTTTTTTTTTTTTTTTAATCCCTTCCTCACTTGCTCTCACTGGAAAAATTGTTCCCTTGGAAGGTACAGATAAAACCTTCCAGGTCTAACCATAACACTTGAAGATACAGCTGCCCACCAAGTAGAAAGTACAGTATTTGGAGTTTAATCATGTGAATACTGTGCGGTCATCCGGCTTGGTTTAAAACGCCTTTGGAGATAATTTGTTCTAATCTTGTTGAGTAGTACTGGAATAGATACAGGAGTATTCCTAAACTTCCCTTTAATGGGTATCTCCAGCAGGTAGCAGCCTCTGGAAGGCACTAATACCGTCAACTATTACATTTATTCCTAAAGTGATATTGTAGGCACACTGATAAGCTATCAGTAAGGAAGGTTTCCCCATTCCCAGAAATTACAACAAACATGTAATTTTTCTGGTGATAAAGATGCAGTGAAGCTTGCCTTTTCTGTGCTTTCTTAGAGCTAATTAGTACCAAGTTCCCTCTTCCCAAGACTAGCAACATCACTTTATGAATGTCTCTTGTTTACTGCTGAGTTTCTCATCTCATCATGAGCATATGTTAGTGGAAACACTAAACACTTCTAATATTTATTTCCTCTTCAAAATTCATTCTTCCTTTATTAGAAGCACGTGTGGCTTCACATATAGAACAGGCTGTTCTATGAGGAACAGAACTACTGCATCCTGACTCCTGTACGTCTGTTCTATGACCTTTTTTCTCCTGTACTGCTTGCTTTCCTCCTTTACCTGCTCCCTTCTGTGTTCCTTTCTGACTGGATAAACTGGAGCATGCCCTGTAACTGATTGAGTGATGCATATTGTCACTGGCCAGCCAGGATACACAACCTGTGGCCAGCTGTGCTAAGAGGATGAACTTTTCAGGCAGCTAATGTATTTTAGACTTGTATAATTGAATAGAGAGTTCAGATTGATTAAAATGTTCAAAATTTGGTTGGGCACTGAGCAATAGGCATATAGCATAACTGTGAGTACTTTAATTTAAAAGTACTTCCAAATGCTTTGCAAATTGCTGCAGTGAATCAAGAAAAATTATTCATAAGAGCAGTTGTGGAAGACTCAAGATTTGTGAGTCAGGGTAACTTATAAAGTTTGTATTGGAATGTCTCTCGTTCTGCTTGCTGTATCAAAAGAATGCTATCCTAACCTTTCTTTGCCTGAGTTTTTCCTTTTAGTTTAGAAAAGAGTATCAGTTGGTTTGCTTCTCTTAAATATGTCTTAACTGTGGCTTTTACTTCATTATTCAGTACTGAAAGAAATTATGTATTACTATAGTAAATATAGTTGTAAGGTAATTTTCACTATGGAAAGATGTTAATAAAAATATTCTCTTTAAAAGGTTAGAAGAATAATTACTGATCAGAGTAATCGTGTTTCTAAAGAAACCAGTAGGACTGAACAGAAAATATGCTAAACTGTATTTGATAAAATTGTTTCGATTACAAATAAAAGGTTAGGGCCATTCAGCTGTCTTGGTTAACATAGACGCTAACAATGTTTTGGGTTTTTTGGTTTTTTGTTATGAAACAGGCTCAAAAATAAAGAAGTTAGTGTATCCTGCGGGTCTCATGGGTATTGGTGCCTCCATGTATTACCCTCAGCAAGCGGTTGCTATTGCAAAGGTCAGTGATGATACCTCTTTGGAGAAGTGTCTTTTACTTTGATTTTTGCCTCCTACCTTCAAATTAACTGGTAATCCATTTTTAAAAGCCATGTCAGTGCCAAAGAACATGCAATCTGGGCTCAAAGATGGTCAGACATTCTATTTCTTTTGGTCACTTTTTTTTTTCCTAACATCTGCAGCAGTGTCTTCAGTTAGAGGAACATAATTTTCTTTCTGAATCTCTAACTTCAAGTAATTATAAATTAATGTAAATGTGCTTAGTAAGTATAGTTTGCATGTTTACTTACAATACTAAGGAAGCCTGAAATATCTTGAAAGCAAATGAAAACAGGGTTTGAAAGAAAGAAAAAAAAAAAAGGGGGGGGGACAAGGAGGTTCTCTAGAGAAATCATAGGAACAACATTTGGAGATAAACATTATTATTGAAGTTTTCTGGTTTTTGTTGGATAGAGTTTTAAGAAAGATAGCATGCACATTCTGGAATGAGGTAAGAATTCTGCTGAAAGAAAAGTTCAGAAAGAACTGAAGAGACCAGACAATTGCTCAAAGCCCCTACTGATGTCAGTTCATGTGCCTTGCTGTCCACGCTTAGTTGTACTGGCAGATTCCTCAGTTCTCCACCACATTCTTTTTAAAATCCAGCTTTTAACCACTCACAGTGCACATGTTTTAGTGTGTCAGAAATTCTTTGTATTCCAGGCTTTGGTAAATTAGCTATCCAGTTATTGGTGACTTGTGAATAACACTGAGATGTCAGGATGAAAATATGATATTTTCAAGAACATATGATGTTCTTTGAAAACTGAAAGGTCGTTGTCTTAGGGAGAGTCAAAACGCTGTGTTTGAACTCTGCCAGCGTGGTGATACCCTGATCTTTGATGGAATTTTTTTTTAGTGCTTCCAGGATTCAGATGCTCTGAATACAGATAGTTCTGTTGACTTACTCTCAGGGAGTGAAAATTATGCAAGTGGCAGGAAAGAAAAACATAAAAATTTAAGAAGCTTAGACATTTCTGTGGGAAACTGTGTGTTAAAATTCTAGTTGTCTTCTGAACAGTGAAGTGGGAAGTGATTGAATGGTGTTCAAACTCATGTTATTGTTTTTAAAGAAGCTCAGTTCAGTCTTAACTATGGATTTGCTACTAACAGCTTCACAATAACTTGTTTATTTTATGAAAACTTTGAAGTGCATGATTACCCTTTGATTAATTCACAGTTCTTAGTTTGACTGTAATGAAAAATCTGATATGGGACCATGAAAAATCTGATATGGGACCTGAAACTTGATTGGAATAGGCTTAGCTTTGTTGACTTGGTCAGGACACTAGACATATGAGTTTGGAAACCTCTGTGGAAAGAGTGATATCCTAGATACTGTTTTGGTTCCTCTAATCTCTCTTGCGCTTTTCTTTACTGAAAGAAGGAAAGTTTTAAGTGTATCAGATCTTACTATCCATAATTTTTATGCTTTAATCTGAAACTGGAAGCACTTTCCTCTCTAGTAATTCTTTTGAAATGTTTCATAGGCCTTTCAAAAAATTTCTGTAAGCATAGAAAGGGATGCCTGCAGTACAAAGCTTGCTTGCCAAGTTAATAGAACATTATAGGAAATATTCTGGATCATAAATTTTAGCTTTTTTATTTATTCTTTATATTATGTTATTTTTATTTTTCTTCCACATTTGAGTACTTCATCACTGCTTTTTCATTTACAGTCGTATAGTTCCCTTCATTTGGTAAACTTTCAGATTTGACCATACTTTAAAAGACTAAAAAAGTTTTGGGTGTGTTTGTTTGTTTGTTTTTTTCCTTCCCACCTTTATTAAAGACTTTCCATTGAAGAGTTGCAAATAAACACAGCAAAATATATTTGCAGTTGAGGTACAACACTGGATGCATCTGTCTGGTAGAAGACTTTTTTCGTTGATTAAAATGTATGAGTTGCTAAGTGAAGTTATGGTAACAGAGTTCGTCATTGGTAATAGGTAGTTTTCAGACAGTATTCATCTAACTGGAGATAGAAGAAATACACAGACTAATTTTTTTGTTTTCTGCTTTAGTAATCATTCTAATAAATCACAAATCTGTAAGGGATTTATTGCCTCACTGCTAGTTTTACTTTAATTTGTATAACTTCGAACAAATGGTCAGACTGTGTATGTGGTAAGGGAACTGAATTTAATACTAAAGTTTATTTTGTTCTGCTGGAACTTTAACTAGTGTTTTGGAACTGTATTGCTTTCCAGCTAATCATAATACATTCAAAATATTTTGAAATTTACTGTGGCTTATCTTCCATCTGGAAAAAACATTCCATTATGAAGTTACTTAAATCAGTCTCTTTATCATTAGAATTAATTTTTGTTCCTTGTTATTAGAACTTCTCAGATTTCCTAAAGTAGTGTGTTATGCTTATCTTCTTGAAAGAAAGAAAAGCTTCCTAATATGTAAGTTTATTTATTTCACAACAAACTAAATTATGTCTTTTGAACCTGTACCTCGTCCCTTGCCCAGTTCAGTTCGTAAGGCATAAGCAGTTGTACTGGCAAAACTGAGAGCCTGACATGGTTACAGGAACTGTGGATTGGAAAGAAGGAGTTGGGGTTCCTTGATCCATGTTTACTGCAGAATGAAATGCTTGTGAAATTGCACTATGACTACTTTCTCAACAATATAAATGTAGAAAAGCCAGCAGATCCTCAGTTTAGTTTCTCAGCATGTAGTGTAGATAAAGAATTGCTACCCATAATTCTGCTTGATAATCTTGACATATAACATATGGTGTAGTCAGTATTACACACTTACGGTGTGGAATTAAAATATGGCAGCTTGTTTACATGCACGTTAGGCCTTAGAGGCTGCTGATGCTACCCCAGTAGTGCCTAGTACGGGTGTTTGGGGCCAAAGGTCACTTTCAAACTATTTCAGAGTCCCTGTTGAGAACCACTCAATCTGACTTTTGAACTTGTTTGTTCAAATTTTAGCATACAAAGTTACTTACAGTGTTGCATTGAACAGAGGTGGTATTTTAGCATGTTGTAATTTAACACAAACAAGCTGGAAATTGTTATCTTCCAGAAATTAAGAATTCCAGATGACTGAATGGAAAAAACTTGTCCCTCTTTGAAAGGAACTCTTTGTATGAATGTTTGAGTGAAGACTTTGAACAATTCAATGAACTGTTTGTATTATTGTTCCTTTTACTTTTCCTGGTTGGAACTGCCACTCCCAAGAATAGTGGTGGCAACTGCAGTACTCACCTGCTTCCTCTTCATCTGCTCCATGAGAAAGAGAGATATAAAACACAAGCCTAACGTATGACTCTAGTGTTGTGTTCATGAGAGGATACATTGGGTGGTTATAAAAATTGCTTGGCTGTGTTCCTGTAGACCCTGTAATTTGCAGCTTACAGTCTATCTAGAACTGTATTTTTCAACCCATGTGAATGTGTGCGTGGGTTCCAGCGCTTGGGAGGTGTGTACGGTGTTGAAACGTGGTTTGGCTGTGGCAGACTAAACTATCTGGGTTGCTGTACCTTGTGATGTAGCTACTTTCCTCCAGCAACGTGAATGACCAGTTTCTCATCTAGTACAATTCGTAATTCACTTGATCATATGACTCCTATAGTAAGAACATTTTTAAGTTTGTACTGTTAGGTATTTAGAGTGTGTTTTAAGTATTTTAATGGAGTATTTTTAAGCAGGAACAACAAATGGCTTATGGATAGCTGTTGTTTCTCATTTTGTGTTGATGGCTGTGTCCTCAGTAACATTGCAGACAAACCCCCCTCTGTTTGTTTATTGTGGTTATTTTTCAGTCCTGATAGGTTTGTACTGCTTGCACAACTGATCACGCTATCTGTCCAGGTGAGCCATAGGCTCCTCTGACTTTCAGAACTAGTTTGTTGAAGTACTTGAGAAGGAACGCTCCTGATACTAAAAAAGAAGATAACTGTCTATACCTGTAATGTTTGAATTGAGGTATTTTGGAGATTTAACACATTCATCCTGGGAACAGTTGGTGTGCTTTTTTCTGATGTCCTTTATCACCTTCAAATATAGAGAAAACTCAGTGCATCATACCAACTTGTTTAAAACCAAAGTACAACTGTAATTGTCATATGTGGTGACAAATATGCTAGATCTTTGCATTTAAAACAGCCTACATTTTGGATTCAGTTGCGACTTGGAAATGTAGTTGCTGATTTGGGTTTGTTTTCTTTTAATCCTAATTATTAAATAGCCTCTTCCGTAGAGTAGTAACATGATCTCTGCCCAGAAGCATGTCCATTACCATTGTGGTACGTAACTGGTGTACTTAATTCTGTTCAGACAAACAAAGGGAAGTGGTTCTTCGCACCATGTGTGCCTAGCAGTAGAATTCCCTGGCACAGGATATTGTGGGTGGTAAAAATGTGTGTGGGGTTCAAGGGGAAGTGCAACAAGTTCACAAAAGGGAAATTCCTTGGGCATTGTTATACACATGGAAATCGCCTCTGGCTCAGGAGATCTCTGAGCAGCAAATTGTTGGAGACTGCAAGAGACTCAAAAATTTCATTCAGAAACACCAGAAAACTCTTTCACAAACGTCATTTATGCTTGCCCTGTTCTTATAGTTTTGATTTTCCAGCTTTGCCTGCTGTGGAAGGTAGGGTAATACCTTCTTATTTCTTGATTTCATAAGTCTTTTAGTTTAATAGCTGTCTAGCTGGGCAAATTGTCCATTTTTGCTGTTCTTTATTTGTAAGAAAACTGATAGTGATATGAAAGTGAGTACTGACCTGAGCCTGGAGCTGTAAAAACCTAAGACTCTTGAGTTTTAAACAATGCTATGAATATTACAGTTCCATATCATGTAAGGGGCAGGAGATAGTCTTTTATTAGACTTAGGGATTTTTCCTGTTGTAACATTACCTGTTGGTATAATATAGCAAGCACTGTCTTTCCTAGCTGTCTTCTGTTTTGAGAGTTGACAGCTGGTTATTCATTACAGCCATCTATCAGCAAATTAGGTCCTTCTTCTAAATAGCAAATAAAAAAGAAACAAAGGAGTACTCTTACTATTCTGTCAAAGCAGTGAAAATGTAAAATTGCAAAATAGTGACTAAGTGCAGGGGCGGGGGTGTCTTTAGAATGGGTATGGCCAAATTAAGAAATAAGTTGCATATGTTAAATCTGTTAAACATCGAATACAAAGAAAACCAGAATTGTTTCCATGCAGCATCATTTCACCCCTTTTTATACACCTATATTTTCAGGTAGTCTTCAAATAGTTTTTTAGCAAGTTGGCTTTTCTTACTCCTCATGTGTAATTTTCTTTCAAGATGTTCATTAATGATGTACACCCTGAGCTTGAACAGGAAGATGTTAAAGGTCTTGTGTTTTGAGACTTTTTCCACTTAAACAAGAAGCAAAATTATATTTCCCAGGTTAAGTTCATACCTTCTGATATCTTTTGTTTCAAAGGTTGCTGGTACACACCTGTATGACTGGAGTCTTCAGGGATATATTGCTGTAGAGTCTCTTTGGAAGGATAATCCTAAGAAGAAGAAATCTGGGGAAAAAAGTGATAAGGTAAGAAGTCGGAGGAACTTGATTTCTGAATTTACCACGGCATTTTCAGGCAAAGAATATACAAACCATAGTGGTTTTTTTCCACTCTGACTCAGCTTTTATTTCTGAAGACAAAGATTTCATTCTGTCTTTCTAAGCTGTGGAAAAATATTAAGCTTATTTCAAGTTAAACTTTCAGAAACGCTGTTTGGAAGTTTTCTTTAGTATAATCTACTAAGTGTTTAATAGGAAAGTTGAGAGTATTGTGATTGGGATGCTAGGGATCAAGGCTCTTACAGTCCTGATTATTTAAAAAAACTAACTTTCTTTTTATAAAGTAATTTAATTTGACAAGCTCCATCTTGAAAATCTGAATAACTTTTTTTTTCATTACATATCTCCTCTTTGAAAGAGAGAAGATAGAATCTTGTTTCCAATTTATTCCCTTTTTTGTTTTTTTCCTTTGAACATTCATGAATATTTGCTCTAACATGATGATGTCAGTGTGCTGCTCTATTAAACACTACTATCTAGTCATAAAACCAGCAGCTTATAGAGATGCAGTTCTTGGGGATTTAGTCATAGCTGTGTGGTTTAATACTTACAGCTCTATTTTAGGAAACTATGGTTTAATCAGTTCTCATTCAGAAGACTGCCAATAAAAATTGAGTTTCTTTTGAATCTGCTTTGAAGCAGGCATCCTGGTGAGGTACCAAGCGCAGTCATTGCTAAAGTTTCTGCTTTCTAGATTTCCAATTGTTAAACACTGTACGAGCAGTGAGACTAACATTCACATATGTGAATTTATCTATTTATTTTTTTCTAGTTAGAATAACATTCATCTTTATTTTCTGTTCCACAAGTCACTTTTTTTTCTTTTTGGTCTGAGATTACTCTTCTGTGTTACGCTAAGCAGACTGATGTCTTGCCTTAGAGATGCCTGCATCTGATGACAGAGCAAATGCTAACATAATGGCTTTGTTTTCCAGAGTTTGGCAGGCACTGAGGTTTCTTTAAAACAGCATTTTTTAATTAACATTGCTAATACAATTAAGTGAATGTCTGCATGCTTATTTTCAGTTTTAGAATGGAGCAGCTTTCCCTAATCACCCTATAGATCAGTGATACAGTAGGATTTCCTCGTGTACTTGACCAGAGAAGGGAAGCCTTTTTTTCCAGCGCTCCTGTGGTCCGTGCTTATACAATACCACCATTTTAAGGCATGTGTGGCTTTAGTTACTTTAAATCTTAGTATCTCAGCAAGTGTGCTCTTCCATAGTTGATTTATAGTCCTCAAAGTAGTTGCACTATATTTAAGTCATATTATTCAGTGTACATGAATGATTTTATCCTTGGTTTTGACTTAGTGTTTATATTGGTATCTAACTATTTGCTTATATGTTTGTGTATGTTAAAGCAGTGTATATTAAGACTTTATATTAGTTTTTTATATATATATAATGTATATTATATTTCTATATAAAACCACAGACTGGTTGAGGTCGGAAGGGACCTGTGGAGGTCATCTGGTCCAGCCCCCTGCTCAGGTGGGACCACCTAGAGCCAGTTGTCCAGGACTGTGTCCAGACAGCTTTTGAATATCTCCAAGGACAGACCCTCCGCAGCCTCACCTGTGCCAGGCGTCGGTCACCCTCACAGTGAAAGAGTGGTTCCTGATGTTCAGAGGGAACCTCCTGTGTTTCAGTTTGTGCCTGTTGCCTCTGGTCTGCCACTGGGCACCACTGAAAAGAGCCAGGCTCCATCCTTGCACCCTCCCTGCAGGTATTTATGTACATTAAGATCCCTCTCAGCCTTCTCTTCTCCAGGTTGAGCAGTCGCAGCTCTCTCAGCCTTTCCTCCTAGGAGAGATGCTTCAGTCCCTTCATCATGTCCATGTCTCTCTTGTACTGGGGAACCCACAACTGGACGCAGTACTTAAACTTTGTCTTTTTTTTGGTCAAACACAATATACAACTGTAGTGAATTGTAGGATTTTAGTTTTGTATATCTATAATTGTTTGCTTCTACAAATTGCTAGATGTTATGACGGGATAATAATGTCCAATAGAGCAGTACACAGTGACATCATTATGTTAGAGCAAATATTTATGAATACTCCCCCCAAAGAAATCGGAAATAGGATTCTATTTTGCTGCTTCAGATGCATTTTCCATTCTACAAAATGCTACCAAGTTTCAAAATAAGTGCAGTGTGATTGGTTAATGATATTAGTTGAAGATTATTACCGACTTGTGAAGAAGTAGGAACTTGTTTTAATGAATTGTTACATTATGTAATGTCTGATCATAATTTGGAACCTGCCTGAAGCTTCTGGAGTTAAGTATCTTAATGATGTTTTTGGTTTTTATCTACTAGACATTTCTGTTACCCCACAGGAGCAAGCTGTCTCTGTAGTTGTACCTCTCTGATACAGATAAGCAAACTGACTTCTGGGAAATACGTGTAGATGGCTCAGTGTGGCAGAGTGTACGAGACCGGAGAACGGTGCAAGTTGATTGAATGTGTGCCAAGGAGAGCCTGTAAGGTTTTTAGGGAATTTTTGTAACTGCTACTTAATGAAATAAAAGTTCAGGTGTGTAACGTAAAGCTTCTGTGGTTTTAAATTCACTTCTAAACTCGCTGCATTTTTAGTTCCTGATTTCTAAGCAACTATGCTTGTTCTGTTGATAGAAACTGCTGCCCTAGCTGCAGACTGCTTCCCATCTCTTATTTTAGTTGTTTAATGTAGCCTAGCAAAACTAACAGGTGATTTGAAAACTTTGAACCAGCAGAAAGTCTTGGTCTTTTGCTGTGGACCTCTGGATTGAGCCATAGCTCACAACTGGTAACAGGTCATACTAGGATGACAGTGATGTATAGCTTCTGCGTTGTTGTAAACCAGAAGTCCTGTCTGACCAGAACATAGTATTTTCAACCCAGAGGCCTAAGACGTAAGGGGCATAGCCACTGAGAGAGAGATGTTTTGGAGAGACAATTGCCCTTGAACAGACTGCAGGTACGGGACTGAGTTCCCTAGGTAGGTGTAGGTGTGGGACTAGTTCCAAACAAGCTGGGTCGGAGAAATGCTCACGTCTCCTGTCAGTTGCTGAGTCTTATGGGAGTGGAGACTTTCTTCAGTGGATACTGGTCCTGTATTGGCTGTAGGTGCTTCAGTAAATGCACTTGTATAGCTCTTTGAATAAACAAATGTTGGTTAATTGTACTGTACCTTTCCTAAAATCTAGGCTGTCAAAAATTATCTCAAAAAAATAGGCAACATTAAAATATTTCAGAAAGACAACTGACAGCATCAGTAAAAATTAGCTGAGCTTTTTATTTTATTGTGTTCCAGGCTTTCAAAAGGAAACATGTGGTTGTTATTGGAAGGCAAAAACTTTTGAAGCTTTCATCTTATTATAAGGCTTATTCAAGCACTTGCTACTTCAGCAGAAAAACAAACGACATGCAAAATTGCAGAGACCTCTAAGTAAACACACTTCTTTCTCTTCCTCCTTGCAGATTCTTTAAATCACACCCCTTACTTGCCAAATTATGTTATTCGCACAAAGGAGCAAAGTGCCATTGAATGGTTTCCTCCTAAAGTTCATCTAATTGTTCAGATATTGTTAGTGTTAACTGTTGCCATTTAGCTTGATGGATTAGGCAAGATACAAAAAAAATCCTGTGACTCAAATGAAGAAGCACTACGCACTTGATGAAATTGCTTGCATTTCAGATATTCAGTGATCTCTCACCACTGGAGCATACAGCCTCATTGTTTTCTTGTCCTCTGAAGTTGTTGAAGGGAGGGTATTGCGTCCCTGGTGTCTAGAGAAGCTGAACAGCAGTTGTAAAAAGTCACATGCTTTCAAAGTCACTAGAATGTGGACAGAAGAGTATTTCTAACGGAATAAGTCTGCTCTCAAACTTCTTTTCGTCTGTGTTGGTGAAGCTGTATAAAATACGTAGTTGAGCGTTTGGGGGGGTATGGGTGGGTTTGGGGTTTCTTTGTGGGTTTGGTTTAATTGTTTTGGGTTTTTCTTTAAGGTAGCATTGTGGTATTCTATTAGGATGTGGTCAGTCACAGTTAATAATGAAAACTTCTACCTTTTTTAATACATATAAGCACTGGTATGTCCCTAACATGAGATGCGAGAGATGAAGTCTACCCTAGAAAAACTTTTTCAGTCTATCTCTAATGCTGTGTGGTTATACCAGTGCAAAAAAGTACTTTTTGTTCATACAGATAATTAGAGTCACCAAATCAGTATCAACTTTTCTAGCAAAAGAGTTTCTGTTTAAGTTGCATTTTTATTGGAGCTTCTAATGATACGGAAATGTCATGGAAGAAGATAAATACTTCTAACTATCATGTACTAAAATTGGCAAAGCATTCTAGGATAGATTCTGGGACTTCTGTCTTAATTTGACAGCCCTGTGAAACAATTGGGTTGGTTTTGTGTATTTATTTCTTACTGTTGTACTAGGCAGCTAGATTCCTTAACTAGTGAAGGCAAATATAAATGTTATTCTTGACGAGTTGTTACAGCAGATGTAACCCATTTCGTGAAACCATGCCAGAGCAAAAGATGTTATTTTTTGTTTTTGTGACATTCACTCTAGCATTTTCCTGTTGCTACGCAAAGGATTCTTGCAAATAGTCAAGCAATATATGGGTGGCTCTTCTTGGCTTGTGTTTATTTGTTATGTTGCTCATAATTTGTTTTATAGTCATAGGTACCACAGCTGTGCATAACTTCATGTTTGTGCAGCAATATGTCATTAAAATAGATGTGGTATGTTAATTTTCTGAAGGTTTTGTGAAACAAAAACCTGTGCCAAATCGAGGTCGTATCAGCTGAAATCTAAGTTCTGCCAAGAAAGATGAATTCCAGGACCTTCTGCTGCTACATTTGAAAACACTGTGGCTGGAGCCCCTCCATACAGCAAGTCTGTGTGATCAGGTTTTGAATACGGTGTTTACAGTATAGCATTCTGGTATCCTGAAGCTGGCTTGTTGAAGGAGACAGCTCCTCAGGATGTCAGGATGAAAGCCCTATGGTAAAACTACGCAAGTACCATAAGTAAAAATCAGTGTTCATATCTTTTATTTCCAGAAGGATGAAACATTTTCATAATAAGGGACAGCAGGAGTAGTCACGCAGCTTCTGTATACTTTATCTCGATATAAAGTGGACAACTTTTCTACTTCTTCCCCCAGGTAGAGGAGATGGTAGAAGAAACGTAACCGTCTTGTTGGGAGGCCAGGTATATTTTAAGGGTTTTATCTTCTGAAAATGTTTTGCTTACTTGAGTGATCTTTACTCACAAGAAGTAATTCCACAAAAATGAGCGGAATTAGTATTAACATTTATGTTACCGAGTTGTAAATCTTCAGAGAAAGTCATGGTGAAATGGAAGATGTGTCTCTCAAACTTTTTTATCTTAAACTTAGTGTGCAAAACCTGTAGAGAATCATACCAACTTAGGCCTTTATGTAGTTTTTTAGAATTATGTGTTTGAAACCCTTTTAAGTAGCCCTAGGTGGCATCACACTTTCATCACTGGGGTTTTGCAATTATGAAGGCTAATGACCTGCGTTGCCTTCAGTTAGTCTTTGTGAGTAACGGGTCCCTCTGCTCTGCCCAATAATATAGTTCATGCAAGATTGTCTTTTACTGCATTTCTTTTTTTCTACACTTTTTGCCTTCCAGTGCCTACAAAAGTGTTGAACTAGCTGAACTGTTAAGCCAGTGAATTGCAGCTGCTTTTTTTTTTTCCACATCAATCTCTGTTTAATACTGGCTGAGTTCATCGGCTTTAATACCTGTCCTTAGGTCAGAGGGATGGACAAACCATAGCAGCTTGAGGATTTTGTGCAACAACAGCATAAACTTAAGGACTGTGGTTTTGTATACAAAGGTTTACAACTTATTTACAGAAAACTGCTTAAAGATCAGTATTTCAGAGCCACAGTTCGATACATACCACGTGTAAGTTTCTAACGATCGGGTCCTGGTTGGCAGTCAGCTCACTTTATGTTTATTTTCATGAAATGTAACCCTTTGCCCTTCCTCTTCTGCCTTTGGTTTCGATGCTTCCATAATTTGTACTGTTGTATTGTGCTGTAGGGTTGTTAGCTCTCATACTGTAATGCCTTTGTCCTTAAATGACAAGGGCATGTGTTAATGGCACCAAGTCACTTAAACCCAGGTTTTGTTCCAGCCAGTAAGTTAATATGTACTGAAACACATAGAAAAACAATTTTCTTCAGTTAGTTCTTACTTTCCCTTGTCTTTATACCAAAGACTTTTGCTGTATTTTCAGCTGTTCTGGGTTCTCTCTCTTCCCCGACACTGAATTGGGCACCCATTGTTTTTACTGAAGTGGCCAAAATGTGAAAAACCAGAACAGCACTAGAGCTTTAAGAACACCCTTCTTTTCAGGTCTTGTTCCTTTCTTCATGTGTGTACTCTTTCCCAGTTTGGTCCAATCAGTAGTAAGTTCTTATAGAAAACTGATTTTTTTTTTTTTTTTCTGTCAGTCATTTCATTGTTTCAACAGCTTCAGAGATTGAGAGAAACTCTTGTGGCTTATTATTTGGTTTTCATTCCTGCCTGTTCTGTTGATAGACACCATCTGTGACTTACTGATAGTAATATATATATTTTTTTTTACCTATAGATATCTATTTATTACACATATAAATATGTAAATATTAAAAATCTATCTATATGGCTATCTCTGGGTATTTTATTAAGCGCTAGCTGGTGACGGAGTGCTTCCGAGTGCAAAGACTCCTCAGCTTTGGGTGCTGGTTTCCTGCACTTGCTCAGAACAAGCATAAAGGAAATGGTGGACCTGAACTTTCCTCACCTGAAAGCTCTGGTGGAAGTTGTGTCAGCGTGTTGGCTGGGGAACTTTACCATCAGCATCATAGATTGTGACCGTAACAAACCTTCAGCTGTGTTTTAAGAGGAGAGTTTTTAAGTCCCTTGTGTTTTGAGCATCCTTTAAAACACAGTATAAGCAGGTGAGAGAGCTGCTTTCTGCAGCACATGCTTGTGAGACTTGTCCTTGGTAGCTTCTGAACAGACAAGCAAAAGTTTGGTCATCTGAACTAAAAGATAAACATCTACTGACAGAAAATACTGTTCCCTGTCATATGCTCTCCTTTTATTGTTTGGTAGTAAGAACAACAGAGTAAAACTTGTAAAAGTTATTACTTTTGGATTGGGTCCTTACTAGGGGCAGTGGAGATCTTAAATGTGTTTGAGGTGGGAAAGACAGAATCTACTCTGCAAAAAGTTGGGGCTTTTTAAGGGCAACTTAGAGTAACATTTTTAAAAGTGCTTCATATTTCTGAGTTAAGTTCAAGCTCAACTAAAAACAAAGAAGGAGAATAGGTTACTGACTGACAGGGGGAGGATGAATAAGGTAAACCAGTGACATTCTCTTTATTCTAAGCAATACATTGCAAACAAAAGAGGACAGACAAAAAGGTAAGTTACTAATCTGTGAGCCCAGGTGAGCCTTTGTTTTTCTTTTGCAACTGTTGTTTCTTTTCTGGTGGTCAGACTCTACCAACTGTTGTTTCTTTTCTGGTGGTCAGACTCTACCTTTCAAGAGTTTTCCATGAGCGTAAGAGAGATGTACACCTACCTTTGGAGTTACAATTTCTAAGGGTAGATGCCAGTGTAAAAGGGCCTGGCCATCTGCAAGACTTTTTCCAGAGGTAGCAACAGAAACCAACTTCTGCATCTGGTTAGGCTGTAATGCGAGAAAAAAGCCACCACACATTTGGGGTTTTTTGACATTAGGGTAGGTTGCTTTGGGGCATTTTCTCTATGGAAGGAAAATTTTCAGAGAAATCATTGAGGATTTTTAAGTTCTTTAAAATTTAGTTCTCAACGTGTCTCTGTTAGATACTGTGAGCTAAGTTGGGGTGTTTTTTAATCACTCATGTACTGAAACCTTATGAAAAGCGTTGTGTACAGTCCCCTTAGTTCCAATATTATTTTCAATTTCAAATAATGATTTTTTTAATTCGTTTTTTTAATCCCATGGAATCCCAATGTATTGAACACTTTACTAATGAATGTGTTAAGGAGATTTCTTATTAGTCACCTTTTGGTTGAAACTGTCAGAAGCATAAGAATGCAAAATATTTCCCCTTCTGCTGTGGGATAGAGCTGTGATGCGTGAACTCCTCGGGCCACGCAGATATATTATGGAGTGGTTGTGTTGAGCCAGAAAGTAGAAAAGACTGTCTTGAATATGTGCCTGCTTGTAATTATGAGAGGGCATCATGGCACAGAGGAGGTCTGTCTTCTGGGTCATTGATCTAAACACATCTTTTGCTTCTGATCTGGTTTTGAGCGTGACTAGAGGGCTTTGACACTTTGTTGGAAAATTAGGTGTGTTTACTTCTGCTAGCTCAAAGGACATGCTTTTCTGGCTACGTGTATTACTGCTAGATCAGTCTCTCTCAAGCTCACTATTTACGTATTGGGCACATACAGGGATGGAGTTAAAAGAACTTCTTAATTGCTAATTCAGCAAATGAGTTTTGTGTGAGGAATGACAGTTTAGCAGTAGATTGGCTTGAATTAAATAACTTCACAGATCTAGTGAAGACAAGCCCTGTGATGAGATCTACTGAGCTCACAGAAACAAAGGAATTGAGCAGGACCCCTGTTTTCCTATACATTTGCGTGTGTGTGTTGCTTTGGGTTTTTTTCCTCTTTCAGGACAAACAAAAAAAAAAGCTTACCTAGATGGTATTTGCTTTTTACAAGTTAAAACAAGCAAGTGGAAAAACATAGAACTCTCTGTGAACAATTTATTTCTGGTTCATTTCTTCAGAATTGAGTAATCCCTGAGATGAGGCATCATGAGTCAGATTATTCATTATAAATTGTAGTAAAATGTCGTAACTTACAAGTTCCTGTACAAGAAAATCACAAAGTAGATCATTATTTTGAAATGGGCGTGGTTTGTGGATGTGATTTCCTATACTATGACGTATCCAGGGTAGTGATCAAAACAAAATGGGTTTTTGAAAGAAAGAATTACCTTTAAAGGCCTTGCTAGGCATTATTTTGAATAAGGAACTTAAGAATTATCTTCATAATTGAATCTTGGTGTATTGAGTCCATATCTCCAGCGCAGCATATGCAGGGTCTCATAAACTAGGTGTCTTATTCATAGTGTTTAGCTTGTGCTGGGAAATAAATTTGACCCATTCTGTGAAATGTTTATGTTTTCCAGGCTCTTCTGGCTTCTTTCGTTACGTTTTCCATCACATTTAAGGCATATTGGTAAAAATATATTTTTAGAATAAAAAGAAAATGCCATTTAATCTTTATGTGTAGAATTTAAGAATAATTGAGGCAGGGTGCGACCTCTGATCATTTCATCCAACCCTTTGTTCAAAGCAGAGACAACTTCGCAGTTAGATTTGGCGGCTCAGGCCCTGTGCAGTCGAGTGCTGAATATTTCCAAGGATGGACATTCAAAAAGTTCTCTGGAAAACCTGCTCCAGTGCTTGATCAGTGGTGTGATACATTTATTTCCCACCCCCCCTTAGATCTAATAGAAATTTGCCTAGCTCTTCCAAATATGTACATGCCCATTAAGGAACTGTGGATAGCAATTAGGTTCTCCCTTTTGTCTGGTCTTCTCCAGGCTGAACAGACCCACGTGTCTCAGCCTGTCCTTGTATGTCATGTGCTGCAGTCCCCATGCCATCTGTGTGGCCCTTTTAAGTTTTGTATGTTTTTTTTTTTTTTTTTAATTGATATCTATTTAAAACTATAATCAAATGCCTGTTCGTTACAGCATACTTGGCAAATACGTAGACCAGACGCTCTAACAAGCCTCTCTTTGTTCTTTGATTTCTATCATTTATTTCGGGGAAAGTGTGAAAACACTCTCTCAAAGGATATGTACTAAAAGAGACCTATTGTATAAATCCACGCAGAATGCGAGAATGCAAAATAGCAACTACTCTGTGGGAATTTATCCTCTGTTATTAGTGCAGGCAAAATGAGACAATTAAAGCATTTCTGTTGAACTGCTTGTTCTTTCAAATCCTTTAATTGCTCAGCTAACTACAGGAAGATTAAAATCGAGAAACCGTTTGGGAGAAGATCATATTTGAGTATATTATACTGAATTAGTCTCATCAACCACTTGATTTTGCAAGAAGTTTTTGTTTCAGCTTTTGAAGAGTGTTTCTATTCTGGAAAAAACATTAATCATGGATTGCCTCAATTGAAATTTTGTGCATATTTTTCCCTCCTCAAGGGTGATGCAGGGGGTGACAAGTCCCTGGAAATGCATGCTGCCTCAAATGAAGAGCGAGCCCGGAAGTAAAACACCAGATCACTTGGCATCAAACAGGTAAAGGATAAAGACTGATAATAGTATGTTGCGACAGCAGCAAAATAATCTGGAAAAGCTGAACATTTGCAAGTTTGACTTGTAGTTCTCTTCATATTGATGAAGAAAGAGAGGAAGACAGCTGATAATTTTATTTGTCTTGACATTTGTCAAGAATATGCATGCTCCTTAACACTACTTAAGTTAACTAGTCTAAATTCTTCAGCCTTAGGGCATAGCAAGTAAATATATGTCTCCTCCAAGGGTTCCGAGTTAATTTAGCAAGGCCTTATTAATGTGTTGTTGGTTGTGTTTGGGGGTTTGGGTTTTTTTTTTCTTCTTCCCTTCCCATTTCTGCCTCCCATACCAAAAACTTCTTTGCTGCCTTTGTCACACCTGTGCGGGTATGAAGGAGGGGGAAGAAAGCCCTTCCCTGCTGATAATGTTTTCTCTAAAGAATTGTCAGTGCTAGGGTACAGCCTTATCTTACAGACTGTAACAGTCCACGATGTGCCTGACCTTTCATGATGATGTACCTCCCTAATGAGACGTGCTTCATCAGTCGGGAACGAATGCTGGAGGAAGTGGAGGCAGCGTTTCCCAGGTCTCTGAGCCAGAGGCTTGAGTTGAGACACCAGTTCTGTTTCTGTCTTGGCCACTGGGCTGCTTTCTAAACTCCAGCCAGTCCTGTGGTTGTTACAGTTTCTAGAAAAGCAAAACAAAAACACTGCCTCAGCTGTTTTTTAAGGTGGTTCAATTTCATAGGGAAAAAAATTGCTCTGTATTTGAGGCTTGTTATTACTAATGGTAATGTAATTGGGTATCATTTAGGACAAAATATCAGATAATGTCTGCTCTGTTATCAGTTGATAAAGGATGTCTTTTCTGAACGTGCTTTCTAGTTGCTTGTCTCTGCCCTATATTATTTTCACGTTATGTTAAAGACTTATTTTTCATCAGAAAGTCATCCTAGCATTGTAGGGACTCCTCGCTGTTTTTGTATGCAGTGTTCCATTTACCAGAAAAATTCTTTTTCTTCCTAACTGCCAACTGTGTAAATAGAGTCTGGATTTAGAAAACTGCCCCATTTTTTTTCTTCCATACATCATCACCAGTCACAAATGTTTGCAAATGTGATGGAACGCACACATCTGCTGAGCAACAGCGTTCCACTGTTACACGGTCAGCTTTAAAAGCAAAACTAGTTTCTAATGTAGTTTTTCTTAATGTATATTTAATTGCTATAGCTAATTCTTACAATGGCAAAAAGGTATGTTGACTTGCTGATTTACTGAGTACTTTAGTTTTTCCTTCAGGCGTATGAATATAAAGTGTTTAAGAGTACGTGTTTTCCAAGTATTTTATAAAATAGCCATGTAAAATAAAAATAAACAACAAAAAAAGGAAGAACAGGTTTTGTTTTGAGTAAAGATACCCACAGAACCAAGAGGAAGAACAGCTTCTCTAAAATTCACTAAAATGTTGTGCTTATTGTGAACTAGGACAGAGCTACTAAATGATAAAAAGCCAGGAAAATTGAACTTTTGTTTACGTATGTTCGACACTGTACAAATATCAAGGTTCATTACAAACAGAAACCTGTAAATAGCTTTGATTTTCTTTTAGCATTTCTTACTGTGTGAATATATTTTCTGGTAGGTCGTTATTCATTTTTTGAAATGGTAGTGCATTTTGCTTAAGGCACATTTTCTTTTTTGGGGGGTGGGGTTGAAAGGAAAGGAACAAAAGCTGTCAGGAGGCTTATACTAAAGTTGTTATCTAGATCCTTTGACCTCGTGATTATAATCATAAATATAATCATGCTGTAAGTAAGTTTTGAGGAAAACCTCAGTAACAGCTGCTGTCTCAGATGTTCTACTGCCTTTCTTTTTAAAGAGTGAAGATGATTGCTCAGGTGCTTAAAGTACCTCGGTGCTGCTGGTTTTGAAAGCTACTTGCTTTACGACGTGTTATTTCTGGAGGAGATACATAAATGAAACTGCTAGATTTTTGACCTAGAGCAACCAGATGGTGAAAGTTCAATTCAGTATCAATTTTCAGCTGTTCAGCGGGGGTGGCTATTTGTTACTTCTGTTTGAAATAAAATCCAGTTATTTAACTCCGTACCCAAGTCCAGATGTGTTGTTGGATTTGGGTGATCCCAAAGGTTAGAGAATGCTGCTGTGGTCTTTGAAAAGACATATTTGTTTATTCTGAATGAGATCAGTCCTGAAAGTCTCACTGTATTTTCAACTGTTGGCAGTATTCCTCATTGAATCTGGTTACTAAAATAAATACAACCTCATTTTCCTCACAAAGAATTGCTGCAGCATGGGTCTCTGAATTGTGAGTGATCAGCCAAGAACAAAATCACTTTGAGTTAGAGACAGTGACATATTTCTTCATTCAGAAAAACAGCAACATTGCACCTCCTTTATTGTAGTATGTTTGTCATCAATAATTTTATGCAAACTACAGCTCAAACCGCATCCCATTGTGGGAGAAGCAAGCTTTAATTTTATCCAGCTGTTGTGCTGAAGAGTTGCGTGGAAGTGGCATGGCTTTGTGTTTTTCCATGAAGACAGCATATCTCATTTTCACTCTGTTCAGGTTCTATATTTATGTAATTCCATTTCTTTGAGTTAAATTACCGTAGCTTTACAACAGAGTAAGTGAGATAAGGAAGAAATGCATTTGATGGGAATTAAAAAGAATTCTTTTTGAGAAAGTTGGTTTATTACACAACATTTCAGTTGGTGTTCTGTTGCTGTGAAGTGTTCTTCCTCTTTTGTATTTCCATACAGTTCAACTATAGGAATAGAGTTCTCGAGAGCAGACATAATCATTAGTGCTCTAATGTCAGTAGTATGAAGAGTTAAATATCTTTACTAGAAGTAAATTGGTATTGAGAATGTTCCTCAAAGAGATTTTGATCAACTTGCTACATCAAAGGAAAAAATTTTTAATTGTACTTTGACAATGGAAAGAAAAGGTCTATGATATTTAATTCTGCTTTTTCCTCTTTCCCTCTCCCTCCTTCCCCTCTGTTCCCTTTCTTTAGTTATAGGTGAATAAAAAATATAGATATGAGCAACAATTTCCCAAGAAAAAGAGGAAAACCAGCTGATGAATCCATTTTGATTTTGAATGTGACTAACCTGCCTCAGGAAAGACTGACGGTGTGCTGCTTGGGCTTCTGGTATGGAATCTGTGAAAGGACACTACGTATTTTGGGTCAGTCTTGAGACCTTGTCCTCAGTTCTGCAGTGGGACTCAAGTCCGCCCATGCTTGTCGCATTGCAGCATCAGCATTGCAAGTGGCAAGTCTCTAAATTCCTCAGTCTCTTGTTATTATTTATATATAAAATAAAATTCCAGTTAGACAAAATGGTCCTGTTTTTTTCCTTCCTGTTTCTTTAAACCCGTGCATGTGACATTTGCACAATCTGTGAACGGTTCTCGAGATGGTGTTGACAATGCCTGTATTTTTTAGCAGTGAGGAAAAGCTTGAAGTAGCATGTTTTGGCTAACATTAGCTAATAGAATTACGAATGAGAACAATTACAATGACTCTTGTGTTTTGTGTGAGTCTCCCCCTCCTTCCTATACAAATCTTCTGCCTCATCAGTGCCAGCGGGAGGTATATAATGAAGTGTCTGTGAGTTCCTGTCTAGTAGATGGATGGGAATGGAGCTGTTAATGTTTGTTCTTGTTTTTGCTTGAATGCACAGCACAATGGGAACCAGAACGTTACAGTGGTGGGAACCAGCTATAGAATAACTTGGCTGTTTCCTTATTCCCAGCCAGGGGAGGGGAGGGAAAAGTGAAGCAAAGGGAAATACAAAAGGATTTCCAGCATTTTGAAATCTTTGCACAATAAAACCCTTTCATCATTTGTTGCCATTTCCATGAGTCTCTCTTCTGGGGCATGATGCTTCACAAGTTACTGTAATCCAAGTAGCTCAGAGCATTTAAAGCTGTGTTGGTGAGTCTTAAGTGTTCCTAAATTAATCAGTGAATATGAGGAACGGGGGAAGGATGGAATTAAATGTGTGTTTGTACGATACACTAACTTTCTAAAAGGAGCAGGGAAGAAAATACAAAGTAAATCGGATTCAAAATGCTTTTAAACATCTTTGTTATTACTTTGTTAGGTATTCCAGCTGAGTGTTTTCCACAAACTTTTAGAGAAAAACAAACAGACCTTGGCAATGCGAATACCAGTCTGTGTGGGCATTATAAAATGGGCCAACTCTTTCTTAATTACAGGCATGAGGCATGTGGTTGCCTCAGGCAGAAAAACAGTATCTCCCAACATGTTTGGTGCGTGTTTTTATGATCGCTTTAGGCTGGTAAAGATGGATGTTGACTTAGCAAAGAGAGCAGAGTTCTTATGGGGGGTTTGGAGCGGGGGTGTTTGTGTTCTTTACTTTAAATTGGCCAACATAGCTCAGACAGGCTTGGGAGGATCAAAGCAGTGTTATTGTCAATAGTGGAAAGGAAACTTGGGACGCATGGGTCATAGCTGTAACTGCTCTGTTACACCACTCTTGTAATACGAGCATAGATGTGTTTTTTCCCTTGAAGATAGTCCTTCCCGTATGCATTCTCATGTCCTGGAGAAAATGATTACCCCTGAGTTAGGAATACAGATTTAGATGCCTGTATTTTTTTCAGTAATATTTGGCATATGCCACATTGGCATTTAAGAACATAATTGATTGATAATTTATGTATTTTCACCCCTAGACTCCACCAAGATGTGCTTTCCTCATTCTCCTTTTTGATGCAGTTGTTAGCTGTTCTGTTTCTTTTTGCTGCCTGGGAGAGCAAAGTGAACCTTTTCATGTCCAGTCTTTCATTAGTTAATCCTCATCAAACACAGCAGCTTTTAATCTTTAGTTTACATAGGTATGTGTGTGCATGTTTAAAAAAATCCTGGGTTAAATAAGTATCACTTGACTTAAATGCTTTTTACTTGATCACATCTTCATACTGCGTATTTACACTGCTCCTTAAAAACATCGCAAACGATAGACATCAAAACAGAATGCTTTTATCTAGCAGGAAATGACTGCGTCGAGCACCTGCAGACACACATGACGGGGAGATGGTTCCAAAATGTGAGCAACATAGCCTTAACTGAAATCCTTCCCTTATGTCCTCGGTTTGTTACAAGTACAGGAAATAAATAAAAGTTTCATGCTGGTAAGAGCGCAAGAGATTGTAAACATTCAGCTGGCTTGGCACAGACTTTCCTAATGAGGAACAGGAGAGCAGTTGATCACTGTTCATGTATATGTGTACGTCTGTACACACACACAGATGCATGGAACTAATTTGTGCATGCATGTGTTACCTTTTGCCTGACTTTGCCTGTAGGTGTTACAACAGAGGCTAAAATTGGTATATTCCCCATGCAAGTTCCACGTCAATGGTTTGGTCATTCTTCCCCTCCAAGCCTTTTGGCTTGGTAACCAAAGTCTGTGCATCTGGGGAAACAGTGTTCTCATCTCGGCATCCTCGGCCATCGCGGCACTTAGCAGATATGTTGGGGCCAGGTTGCAGTGCTCTCTCTTAAAAACACGATCTTTAATCTCTGCAGCATGTGAAAATCGTAGAACTGGAGATCATCAAGTTGGCCTACGCAGCCCTCAATGCTGGGATGACAGTTCCTGGAGGCAGTATGTAAGTTGTCTGAGTAAAAGTGGACAGCGTAGCCTCTCCTCTTGCTAGAAACAGCATCACCAACCTGGAATAATCCTGTTAGCCCAGGTAAATACGCACAATCTTGCAGCCTTGAAGAAAAACACAGTATTTTGCCACAAGTGTTCATTGCAAAAAATCTGGTTTAGACGCAATGCTCCAACAGCAGACCCCCCCCCAGACACGGGCTTATTAGCAGAGATTGTAACTGCAATGTTTTGGAGCGTTCCTCCTTGCATCTGTCGCCTTTGAAGAGAGCTGTAACTGCCATGCAATAAAGAGCAGGGTTGATATGGAGAGAATTGTATTTTTAAACATAGAGAAAAGAATTCCCTGGGAGTTGAAGGGGCTTGCTCTGCTCTGTTTATTAGGCCTGGCAAAGAAATCTCAGTGCGAGCATATTTGCTTCAGAACAAATATGAGCTGCTGCATGTGTTTCTTTTTCCCTTTTTTTTTCTTTTGTAAAGGTTATTTCCGTACCTTCCCATAAATCCCAAGCTCCTTGTAAAGCCGGTTTTATCATAATAAACTGCCATTGACAAAGAACGTTTTGGCTCCTCAGGCGTGCTGGGGAGGCCTGCGCAACTTCCCGCTGGACCTTCCTGGATGCAGCATCTCAAAGCAGGACCGGCTCTTGCACCTGGATGGCCTGGCAGCTGGCTAGGTCAGCCCCGCTGCGGAGCAGTTTTGCCAGGTACAAAAGCTTCTTGTTTACAAGAAAAACGTTTAATAACAATATCTTAACTACAAAGCAGAAGTTGCCTTAGCAGAAAAAAAGATGTTTCTAGTTGTGTAACAACCCCCTGTCCCCTTAAGTCTGGACCATTAGCTGATTCTGATATTTTTTGACTTCTTAAATTGACCGGAGCTGACAGCTTTCTCAAGGTCTCTCTGGATGCAGTGTTTGGTATATTGATGCAATTGTGGTGGTGTCTCCCATTTCGTGTCAGTGGCCATCTCTGGTTAAAGACCAAAGTCTGATCTGGACTTTCGTCTTGTCCTGAAGTTTGTGGATTCCACCGGAATGCTGCTCTCACAGCCACATTTTCAAACTGGTGTAACTGGTAGCCATTGCATTGGTGTTGAAAGCTGGAGAAATCAAAGGTGGGCTCAGGGTGTCTCACAGCTGGTTACCACTCTTCTTCCTCTAAAAATAACTTCCTGCATGGGAAATGGAGCTACAATGCCTGCACCAGACTAAGCTGTCGGGCTCTCTGGACTCCTCCTGGCCTTTTCTTTTGGGTGCTTTAAAGGTCTAAATCTCCCAACTAACACGCAAAGCCAGTGGGTCATGCGGGCAGCATCCAGCTGTGGCAGGTAAGCTGGATGCCACGCTCCATCACCAGGCCCACTTACATGATCTTGTTACTGGTAAGCTTTGCTGGATCTTCTGGAGAGAGGAAGATCGATCCCGAGTGACTTGCTACTGTGTGCCGGGGAATAGAATAGCCGTGCAGCAGCCCGAGCTGTGCTCAGACTCGCGATCCCAGAGTCTTTGTGCCCACCGTGAAAACAGCAGTGGGGGCAATGGGACAGCTTAGGGAACTTCTCTTTTGGTTTGTAGTGTGAGTATAAACCTGCACAAGGCTCAAGAATTTAATTCGATAGAGACTAAAGCTGAAGGATGTGCTTTAAGTGTAGTCTGAGTGTCCAGGTCTTGTTCAGCAATACTAACCTGCCCCATGAAGGAACAAGACGGGTCACTTGCTACGCGCTTTTTGGCAGCGAGGGCAGATGTTGTGTGGGGAAGGCTGTTGCTGCCATCCTTTAGCCCTTGGGTTCGTCAGTCCTTCTACCCGGGGAAGGTGACCAGCAGTCCTGAGACCGCTGTGCCGACGAGCGCTGTGCGTGAGCACCTCGTCTTCCCGCCGGGGCTTGCTCAGCCCGCGTTTTAAGGTAGCAGTGAGCTCAGCAACCGTATGCCAAGAGGTCAGCCTTATTTCTTCCTTCTTTGGCCGTTACGGTGCAAAGGCCACAGGACCGTACCACCTCCCATACTGAAATCTTTCAAAATCCGGTGTTCCGTGTCCCACTGCATCCAAATCTTCCCAGTCTTAACCTGAAGTACCTTCCCTCAACTCCAGGGTGCAGCACCGGTGCCTTTGAAGAAGTAACCTGTTCCTTTGAACTGAAAATGAGCCACATCCAGCGCTTGGCCAGGAGTGCCGAGGCACCCTGTGAGCCCGCCATGCCCCCGCTCCACAGGCACCCGGCTTGCGAGGCAGAGGAGGAGGGAAGGACGGACAGACGGACGGATGGATGGACACCCTGAGCAGAGGTCTGCGGCGATGCTCCCTCCATGCCAACTCATGGCTTTAGCGCAGGGACGTGGACAAGCTCTCATGTTCCCAGCGATGGGGGGGAGGCTGAAGCACGAAGCCAGAAGAGTCTTGCTGGCTAAGGGTCGTAGGCAGGCAGCTCTCGCCACCACGGTTTCAGCCCCTTTACTTTCTTTTTGTTGTTGTTAAAAATTGTATAGAGAAAGATGCAGAGTTAGTGTATCAATCCACAGTGAGAGAAAAGGGATTCTTCCCTTCCCCCCAGCCCCTGCCCTAGATTAAGTTCACTAACGTCCTCTCTGTAAATTTAGCAAGCTTCAGACTCACTTCCTTTTGTGAGGAGACCTGAAAGAGCCATTTCCTGATTCGTACAGCGCTCTTGTATGCACCCACTAAGTGCTCATTCATGCCGTGAATCATAAAGGTAACCTCCGTTCAAACGATACTTTGGCACTGGACAAAAAAAAAAAAAAAAAAAAAAAAAAAAAAGAGTTTTGTTATTCAACACAGCACGCTGAAGTCATCTTTGCATTTGCTGAGGAGCTGCACCAAGCATCGTTGACAAACTGCCCGAACTAAAACGGGGCTGGTAAAAGCACCAAAGCCAGCCCAAAGGAATATGTTTAGCGTCGTGTGCCAGGCTTGACACATTTTCCATATCCTGCCAGAGATGAGGAATGGCATCAGGAGCTGCGAGTGAGTCAGCCTCGGCCCCGGTGCGGTGCTTACGCAGCAGCCTTGCCAGCGAGCCGGGGCAAGCTCCGGGCTCGGCGCAACCCTTTGTACGCTAAACTGAATGAAGATGCTGGAGAAAACTCAGCTGCTGCCAGCAGCAAAGGACGTGTTTTCCTCTCTGGGGTTCGGTGGGAGATCAGCGAGGCACAGCCTGTTGTGTTTGTGCCCCCTGCACTCGCCTCCGGGTTCCTCTGACAATAAAAAAGAGCTGTTACTGGCTGATGGAAGAAGGAAACGGTGCATCTGCGCGGCTCTCCCCCATCTCTGCCAAAAGAGAGGGGGAACCAGTTCATACGTAATGCTGGAATCCTCTGCCACTGAGCTGCTTTTGCACAGCATCCAACTATACAGGGACACGTCCCTGGGGCCAAACAGCCTTTGGCTGTACTTTTGCCTTGACAGACTAAGATCAGTACGATCTATCCTTGTACGAGAGAGCAAAACACACGGATGCTGAAATCAGCAACTGTGTTTTGAGCAAGAAGAAAACAGTAAAGGGGAAGAAGTCTTAGCTTGTGGAAAAAAGAGGTAACAGCATAAATGCGAGCGCATCCTCTTTTGCTACCACGACCCTTCACAAACTCTTTAAAAAGCCAGATATTTACCGCTTGCTTTTTAGCATTATGGTTTTCACACTATTCTCCTATTTGTAGATGAGGTTAGCCTGCCGAGGAGACTCTCTTGTTTGAGGAATGTTAGAGGAGCAGTGGTGTAAAAACACCCCCAGCCCTGGGCCGTCCAGTGACTCACTCCCAAAAGTGACAGAATGATGGGAGCAAAAAACCCCCGGTGATTTTAGGTTCCTGGTGGGTGAGCTGAGGTGTAACACAGTTGTGCAGAACTTGCTACACACCAGAGGCCACAAGTCTCTGACCTCAGAACGTGCTCTGCTCGGAGCTTGATTTTTGTCCTGGAAGGCCACAGGGTTAACTACCATGAATAAACTCATAGCCATCTATCATAAGTAAACTGCTGTAAATAAAATCATAACCGTTAAGGAGTAGTAACTTTAATTAGTAATCCTGCGGGATTCCTTATGTTTGTTTTTTCCTTGCGGAGGAAAAGGCACGAGGGGAGCAGTTTTATTGGCACACGAGTTCTCCCCTCTTTCCTTGCAGCCGAAAAACTGCTCTGCCTGCGGGAAGGCTGAGGAGCATCGTGTGAACCCCCCGGCTCACCTGCCAGCCCCAGAGGGATGCTCCTGGAGCACGGGAGAGCTCAACACCGGCCCTCCCAACTGGAAGAGAGGGACCCTTTCTGCCCACGTCTGCAGGAACTCAAGGCTGGGGTCCCCAGGCAGAAGATCCTGCAACATTTCCATACTTGATCATTGACTTAATTCTCTGCACCAACTTGCTTCCCCTCACCTTTCTCCTTTCGCTGCGTTCGTGACCCCTCTCTCTGGCAGATTTTCCTGGCTTTGCCTGGAGGGTCCTGCTGAGGTCTTCCCAAAATTTTTGTCTCGCCTCAGTAATTTTCTTGAGGAATTCCAACACCTTATCGCCCCTTCTTTCAAGGTTTCGCATTTATGGATTCCTCAAGCTTCTTCTCCTGTGTGGTTACCACTAGCACCTTTTATCACCGATTTTGAGACAGTGTTTCCTTAAAACCTGGTCTATTTTGAGGTTAAATTACTATTTAAGTTAAATTACTATGAGGCCAAAATTACTATTTTGAGAGCTGGAGAACAATACGCTCACTCTCTTTTTTAATATAATTTATTTTCAATGTCAGGGGTTTGAGCCAGGTTAATTTGCCGTGCCCACAGCTGTGCTGGCCCCATGGCCTCATCTGACCCAGGACGGGGAGGGCCTGGGCTCTACGCCGATGCGTCCGGAGGAATCCCGGTGCCCCCGGAGCCGTTATTCCTCGACACGTGGTGTGTGGGGCCGTGGCACATCACCCGCTGCTGACGTGGGTGCGTGCGGGTTGTCTCCCCACGCTGGCACAGCAGCAGCCTCTTCTCCCTTACGGGAGAGGCTGCAGATCCGGGCGGCTGTCCCTAAAAACCTGGCAACGGCGGCTTTGCAGTGCTTTTGGCACCCTGCAGCCGAAACCATCTGAAAGGGTGTTACGGCATGCCTTGCATGAAAGGGACGGGTTTGAAGGACATGAGCGTTTATTTATGGAGAGATTGGCATTGCGTTTTTTTTTTTTCTAATGCTCTGTTTCTTGTTCTTAGGAAGGCAGTTACGGGGGACAGCTGTCCCGACCGGCAGGACGTGGGGGTACCCTTGGGCAGTTGAGCTCCTCGGACCTGACCTTCCCTCTGTGCTGAGGGCAGGGACAAGGGCAGTGGCAAAACGACAAGGGCAGTGGCAAAACTGGAGAAAAAAAGAAACATCAGAGCAAGAGAGAGCAAAAGTGTGGGCTGTGATCAGAAAGGATGCAGTGAAAGCCCACCAAGAAAGTACGGTAGATTTTTTTCATGCGTGCTCTCCGTTATTGACTTTCTACCCCCACCGGTAAGGATTGGTTTCCTACCTTTCCCTTCTCTCTTTTCCTATTCCCAGCTCAGCAGTACAGCTGGAGGGGAGCCACACTCCTCCCCAGGTTAAAGCTTAAGGGATATTTTTGTGGGTGACTTCCAGCCGTGTAAGAGGAAAACTTGTTGTTTCTCCAGGATGCACGAGGATGGAGACGGGCAGGTACCCAACCACGCAGCCCTCCCAGCCCTGATTTCACCCAAGGTGCTACGGTAGCCCCGTAAGTCTTGTTAGAATCACTTTTTCCTAATGTACCCTTGTAGTTGCAAAGGATCTTTACATTATTTATTTTGTGTTAGGGAACAGCAGAGGCTGAGTGCTAATTCGTGTGCGAAGGAGAAACCTTGCCTACTAATAAATCTCCCAGTAGTGTTTTCTCCCCTTCTTAGGTGGGATTTTATTTTTTTTTCAACAGAATGTTCATAACAAATATGAGAATTAGATTAGATCAGATCATTAGATTAGATTGAAAGGTAATGCTCAAATGCATATTTCATGATGAGTTTTTTTTTGATTGCTCTAGGTAATATATTCTTGAAACATTTTGACGTTTAAACATTTTGACTTAAAGAAAAGGAAATTAACATGACATTTTAAAAAAATTCATAGAGAACAACTTCCTTGTGGCAAGGCATACAGAAGAGCTGCTTGCTTCTCCTGGGACGGAGTTTTAGCCATTGATTTATTCATCTGATCTATTTAATTTGTCCTAAAAAAAGAAAAAAAAAAAAAAAGGAAGAGACAAGCAAAATTGTGCTTTGAACAAAGAAGAAGCTATCTGGGCCTCGCCAAGCATGCCTGTGCAATTACAGTGCCCTCATTCTCTTTATAGATTAACAAAAGCCTAAGCCATTGATTATCATACTGAAAACAAAAGTAGACACCCTGAAGTAATATATCATATGAGAATCCCAGTCCAGTGGTGGGTTTGGATTAATACATGTTATTAAAAGCTTTGCTGAAAAGCGCGCCAGATGTTTTTCTTGGTGCATGCTGCGTCTCGTAACCTTTTAGCAGCCGCAGCAGAGGCGAGAATTTCCTGCTGAGCGTCAAGTTACCTGGGCACGATTTACATTCGGATGAGTCAGTGAAATGAGGGGTTGTCGCAGGGCGAGAAAGGACAGATAAAACCCAGTGTCGCTGAGCCTCGGACTAAAAAGAAACCAGCAGGCGTCGGATGCCCAACCAGTGTTTTCGGAAGCTGGTGTTGCAGGCAGCGCTGGTGCGAACCTGTGGCGTCTGGCTGTGCTGGGGCCTCTGCAAGGTGATGGCCCAAGGAAGGTGGTCCTGAGGCGACACTGAGACCCCGCACGCCACGTGCCAGGGCAACACGGGTGGCCCAGGGGCTGGCGGCGGGTCCCCCTGCCCCTTTTTCCAAAAGGAAAGGCAAGAAAAAAAGCCCAAATGGGGCCCAGCCACCCCCTGCCCTCCAGGAAAAGAGGGGAGATGGGCTCACTGGAAGCAAACAGGATTGCACTGGAGACGTGGCTCAGCCGTTAGTCATCCCCGCCGCGGGGCTCGGGGGGATGTGGGCTCCCTTCCCCTGCCCAAAAGCCCTGGAGCAGCTCCAGAGAGGCAGCCGGCAGGTACCGCCTGGGGCCTGGGCTCTTCCCCAGGGCTGCTGGTTCTTGCTGCGGGGACCAGCTCCTCGCCCTGCTGGGATGTGGCTGGGGGCGTGCTGGGGCTGTCCAGTGGAGCGTGTCTTTCTCGGCTGGGCAAAGGACACACAAAACACGGCACTTGGTTGCAATAGGCACCAATTCCCAAAAGAGAGGGTATAGTACGCACTTGCTACTGGTGGTTGTAAAAGTCTCTTATTAAATGCTCTAATAGTAGAGTTGCTTGTCTCAAGGATAAAACACTTAGAATAAATTACTTTATACATAAATGCACTGTTTAATGTCTTCAACACACTTTCTGTACTCTTCCTTGCAGAATGGAATGGAATGGAATGGAATAGAATAGAATAGCTCAGTTGGAAGGGACCTACAACGATCATCTAGTCCAACTGCCTGACCAATTCAGGGCTGACCAAAAGTTAAAGCACACACAGGCGGGAAGCAGCCTGTGAGACAGGTACCCAAGTGTGTGGCCGTGGCCCCGTAACACGGCCTTCGCGTACCACGTTCAAGCCCGAAAGTCTCTTCAGGGCTCCCACCTCCATCCTGCCCCCACAGAAGCTCCTGGGAAACACGTACCGCCGCGCCTGTGAGGGGTTTGGAGGGGGGATGCGGGCGCTGTTTGGAGCTGCAACAAAGTAAGACCACCGTGGCTGAACTTAGAACAGGTCACGAAACGCAGGGACCAGCTGCCAAGTGCCGCTGGCCCCGTAACGCTGGGGCTATGGAAGCGCGCAGGCCTTCCATACTTGGAAGCCATACTTCCATACTTCCATGGCATACTTGTCTTTCCAACCCTTTTGTTGCAAGCCGTACGTGGCTTTAGGCGGATTTATATTTGTTCTATGTCCTTTACTCCTGCAGACAGGAGCACCTGATGCTTTGTACTTTAAATGAAAGGACGATCAATTCTTGGGTCCCAAAGGTGCAATGACTTCTCTAAGAAAGAATGGGAGATAATGTCACGTCCGCCTCTATACCTCATGGAACACTTCTTGCTTTTAGACCTGCCTTAAGAGGACCTTTGGCTTTCGCAGTCCCGTGCTCATTCCAGAAAATAGCCCAGCTGAGAAACCAGACGTAAGCGTGCGTAAGGGAAGCCCCAGCTGCCCAAATTGTGCTGGAGAGGCACGTGGCTGTGGGTGCGTAGGGGCAAACCTGGTCCTGCCTGGGAGTGAAGCAGGGATGGCTGAGTACCTTGAACTGCAGGGGTGGAAAGTGCTTTGGCTTTTAACAGCAGAAAATAATAGCTTGCTGATGCCAAGCCCAAATGGCAAGAAAAGGAGCTCTGAGTCCCCGCAGGACTTCTGTAATCAAATTTCAGTCAGATCTTGGCGACGGCAAAGCCAGCATGGAAATGCAGAATCATTTTATTACTTCCCTGTGCTGAGAAGGTAAGTCAACTGATGCCTATAAACCCTGAGTATTTGCTTATGAAAAGTTTATTTTTTCCTCTGGTATTCTTTAACCTTGTCCTCACTTCACCATCATTTGGACCAGCTGTACTTTGTAATGCAGTGGACTTTATCAGCCTTTTTTACAGTCTGCCAGCTTTCAGGGATATGTAGTTCCATTACATGGGTGTGCTTCCTTGCCTGGCTAAGAACAGCGTACACTGACTGCCACTATCCCTTGAATTTTCAGCTAGTTTTGTTTTTGTTTAAAATTGCATAAATATAGTGTTCTTTCTTTGATGCTAGCGCTTGTTGCTGCCTCTATCTGCCAGTTCTGCCTGTTGTTCTTCAGCAACAAATAATTCCTGCTCCTACACCAGTGAATCCCATGCTTGCTAATCCACTGCCTTATGGCTAATGAGATCAAGCAGAGGTAAAAATAATCCAGAAATTATTAACGTATCCCAGGAATTCACCTCTGAGACTTCTGATTTTGCAAAATAAGAGTCTTCTATTTTCTTCTGATTACATTTACCTGGAAAGAATGAAGCCTAAACCGTTTCCCTTGATGCCATTGCCTCCGTGGGGCGCATAGCTTCCCACGGAAGGCTACGCGGTCAGCCCCTGCACGTGACATCCCTTCGTCGCTGCAGACCTCTCCTCCTGCCTCTTTTTTTTCTTTATGTTTTCTGCCCCAATGGCAAAGCTACAGCTCTGTACAGAAGTTGTTAGCTCTACGAGTGACGAACAGAGATTTTGATCCTTCGCTCCACATTAACTCTGAAAAAAATAAAAAAGAAAAAAAAAGACCCATGTGCCTGCAGCTGTAGCTAAAACATATTCAGGCTGTGTGGTGGGAAATGTGCTTGTACATTTGTGCTAGCCCATGGTAGGAAATTGACTGGGGAAAAAAAAAACCCAACCCAAATTCTACCATATGAACTGATTGCAAAAGGCACAAGACTATAGGCCCAAGCTACAAGTCCTTTCGTTTCCTCCTGTAGAAGCTGTGCGGTGGTGTTTCTATGTCAGGGACTGAAATGTGAAAGTTCAGGGAGATTGCGAAGAGCCCAGACTGAAGTTCGCTCATCATGAGAGCAATTAGAGGAAGACTGTTTAGAGGTACCTTCGCCATGGTAGCTGGGTGCCTAATTATAGTAACCAGCTTTGAAAAATCTCACCCTGTGCATTTACCAGTGTGTTTTGGAAACACCCCTGCAATGTCCAGGTTACTTGGAAACACCGACGGGCTTTCATGTGGAAAGCTACCATCTCTCTCGTGCTTTTTTCCCCAGGTGGAGGAAGGTTTCTAGTGGGAATTTCAGGGGTTCGTGTCCCTTCCCCACACGGTGGGCTCCTGGGAGGTGATTTGGAAGACATGAAGCCAGCTCAGCACGCTGTACAGCAAACCTTCGGGGGGACGGACACCTGGTTTCGTCTTCCCAAAGCACCGTCTTTTTAATCTGTTTTGGTGGAGAAGGGAAACGGAGCTCAAGCAAACGGAGATGCCTTTTCCCTTTGAGTGAACGTGACCAGCTCACACCTGCTGGGTGAAGAATAGAAATACACAAAAGTCCAAATGCAAATAAACAAAACTATTTAACTTAGAGGTGTTTGTTTTTCATCCTCCTGAGCTAATTATCCCCTGGGGCTTTTTATCTCTTGCTTTGGCTGCCAGTAAGTCTGTGAAATGAAACCGAAACTGGTTTGAAGGTGGAATTTTTCCCTCCCTGTTTTCCTTAGAGGTGTGTATCTGTGCTGTATTCTGTTATCGCTCATGGCGAGCATTTCTGATCGCAGAAAAAGTCAGAGCATGGTAAGGCGAGGCCTGAGGGACAGGAGAAATGCACCGGGCTGTGCTCCTACCCCACAGCCCACCTCCACCATCTCCACTCTCGCCTCCACCAGCTTCCTACGGGGACTGGTCTGGGCTCTAAAGCCCTTCACCAAGGTTGCACTTACCAAAAACCTGCTCGACAGCAAAAAAACTTAGCCAGGTCTTGGGGGGGAGAAAGAAAAGTCGTGGGAGGGAGTCGCATCTGCTTTGAGTTTGCTTTGAGTGAGATTAAACATTAGTGGCAGGCACACTGGTCATGTGTTGTTTTGATTCAGATAGCAACTAATGCCTTTATTTAAATTGCAGCCACTTCTCTGAAACCCCAGTTCCAAAAAATAAAAAAAAAAGTACGTTTAAGCAATCCTGCCCAGGCAAGCAGAACAACCGGGCAAAGCCGACTCTGCTATGTGAGGTGAATTATTTAAACCCAAGCAAACGGCTGCGTGCTGCCGGTTCCATGGGCGCGTGTGCGTGTGCATGCACGGCTGCGTGTGCGTGGTTGTGCGTGCATTCCTTCAGCTCGGCTTTGGCTTCCCCAAGGAAATAAACCGCCTGGTCAACTCAAAGAAAGGGAAGCATGAAGCTTCCAGCCTCCAGCCCGGGGTAACGCTGCGTGCCGGTGAGTTACGCAGCGGTTTCCCGAGCCCCTGCTCAATACGTCGCTGGTGTTTTCCCCGCAGCTGCGTCAGTGAGACCTCCGCCTTCGGCTGGCCGGGCTCCAGGGTGGCAAGGCTCCCAAAACGAAGCACCGCGTGCAAGAATGCATTAAAGCACCTGCGTGTTCTTCGGGGGAAAAGTTTGTGCTGGCTTTTTGAATGACGTTGAGAGCAAAGGCTCTCTAAAAGAAGAGGGGAGAGGGAAGGGTTGTTTTTCTCACCTATGTTAGGTTTTAACTTAAATGATGCAGACAAAAAACAAAAACCCAAACCCTTCCATGCTGTCGCTATGGCTACGGCTCGGATCATTGTGTGGGAGCCTGCAAGCAGGAAAATGCCAAGCGGAGAGGGGGCGGCGAGCCCGGCGCTCCTTCTTCTTGCAGCGGCATACAGCCCTCCGGCCACAAGTTTGCCCGAAGCCACCTTTCCATCCCCACCTGATAGGAAAGTGGAAAGGCTGCAATTGCAAAATCTTCTGCTGGCTGATTCAGCATGAGGAGAACTTCCCGGGTCACGAGCTGGAGAGCGAGAGCAAGAAGGATCTTTGCACCTCACCTCCGCAGAGATGTTATCAGCGGTGTCATAACACCTGCTCTCGAACTCTTTCCCCAGAGGCTGGCACGCTGCAGCGAGGAAACAGGGGAGCGCAGAAGGCTGACGTACCTGCAGGCCCCACGCAAGCCCTGTGCCTGTGCTGTGATGGATTCCCACTGGCGCCATACCAGTGACCAGCTCAAAGCCTACTGGTACTGCTTAGCCCCCATCATACGCTCGCACTGCAGCTTGGCGGTGTGATCGTGCTCCCTTAAACGAAGAAAGTCAAGGCAGGTGAGGTTTCTCCTGTGCCTAAACCCACCGAAAATACTCTGCTGTACGTCTCGATTGTATTCGCAGGCACGCTGGTCCCCTGGTAGCTTGAGAAAAAGTTATTGAGGGAATTTGCTGGGGCATGGCATTACCACATCGCTCTGTTGGAGACTCTGTTACCATAACTGTGAGAGTATTTCCGCTGGTTTTAAAAACCCTGCCTCTCTTAGTAGGATCTCAGTGAAAGTCACATCTGAAAGGTTAGTCCTTGTCTTTACTTGTGTGAATGTTTAAAACTATCACAGTTGGCTAGAAAAAGCCTTCTCATTTAGCACTGCCTTGCTTGTTTTCTGTGACTCCCTGAGAAGCTATTTATTTCAGCAGAATTTGTTTAGAGAATGGAATGGTAAACTGCATTGGCAGAGGAAGATGAACAAGATACGATAAACACTTCTAAATTGATTGCACATTTGACTAAGCTGCTTACTTTCCTAATTATAATGCCTAATTAGTTAGCTTGTTCCAGTCAGTCATGCAGCTTTGATAGCCTTATTGTGCTCCAGAAGTCTGGGGCCTGAGCTTTAAGCAGGTCTGTCCTAGATACCTAATGAACTGTTAATTTGAAAATAAAAACATTCTTAAACTGCTCCACTAGTAATCACCTTCTGCACTGATACACGGAGCCAAAAGCACCAGCTTAAAATAACTTCAGACCAGATTCCACAAGGACCGAGATGCACGAGTAGGTGACTAGCTCAGAGAGTTACCGGTGAAGTTACTGCAGCGTCACTGGGGAGAAGCTACAACCCCCTGACGCTCGCTGAGAGCTGCCAGAGACCATCTCGTCCTTCCCAAACTGCCTCCAGAGCTGGCTACCGGGCTGGTTCATCGGGTGGGCTTGCTCCCACCTCCTCTGGCCCACTGAATTGCAGAAGAGTACAGGCTCAGCAAGAGCGAGTGGGGAGGTTCGCAGCCTAGCATTTAAACTGCTGTCAAGCGATAAACACAGATTTCTGTTCCCCTCAGGCAGGAGAGGGATTTGAGCCTGAGGCTCCTGCACATGGTACGAAGCTCTCGCGGCTGAGGTGCTGCACAGACACGGGGAGTGTCTGGAAATGACTGTTTCTTATGCAGAACCCGATCTGCTAAATCAGGGTAATTTACGTGACAGGTTCTGGGCTCAGTCCAGCCTGTGTTTGTCCAGACAACCACTTGGACATATGCTACCTTCTGCTCTCTTCCAAGAGCTCCTGTATTTCTTACTGGCCCTCTCATTCCCGAGGCAACAGCTGACAGCTGTATCTATCTCACACCTGGGCAAGCTGGCACACCGCTGCCTACGCCTTAGTTAAAAACAAAAACAAAACAGAAACCAAGATCAGTTTCATGCTAAATGCCCTGCACAGCCTGCTGCTGGCACTAGGCAGAGGGACATCTTTATTATTCTTAAAATTAGTTTAACATTAGCCACGGTGGAAGCAGTCGCTCCCCACTGCTCCCTAGGATGAGGAGACATCTTCCAGATGACACGTGATATATGCAATCAACAAAATCTGTTTAAAAATCTGATTTAAACCAGCGCACATTACAAGGCAGGTAAGTCTCTTCCCTTCCTCTGAAGTGAAAGCAGTGCTGGCCAAAAGAAGCCTTTTATTGCAGGGTTACCACAAAAGCAAGAGGAGAGCAGTGTAAAACTTGCACGCATCCACTTTCACCATCAACTTAGGAGAAGGGCAGACACGGTGTTGCAAATTTGATAAATTTGTTCCAAAGCCAATGAAAAAACTGATGAGCAGCATTGTTTTTACTTACTGCTGTACATGGGCTTGAACACACAGGATCTGTTTTCCACTGCTTAATACAGCACTTAATTTCAGGCAGCCCACCACCGCCATACACTACGCAGCACCGAGGCACACGCAAAAATTCCGCACAGCATCTGAAATCACATACATAAACCCGGATAACCAGAAGCATTCAAGTTTGATGTTTTAGGAATCACATCAGGGAGTTTTGGGGTTTGTAAGGATACTTTCTCCTACTCCTGGCCAGTCAAACCAATTTTTGTGATTTAGGCTTTGAAACTACACCTAGGTGCGCCTTCCCCCTCAAGGTTACACGCTCCTGCCCAAGGTGCTCTGCAGTTAACTCTAAGTCCCAAGGAGGCGATGCCACAAGCTCCAGATTTTCTGGAGCTGCTTTCCAGTGAGCAGAGACCAGTAGCCTCACTGAAGGGCTCCAACTGCACCACCTGTAACCCCAACGTAGCGCACTCGCACAGAATTCTCGCTGGACAGGGTGCTCTGCACCACACAGCAAGCAGAGGTCGATCTCGAAGCCCTCCAAATGCTCAGCTTAAGCACGACGGCTCAGAACCCTGCCCCTGGGTCCTGCAGCCACACAAGCGCACCTCTGATCTCTCTGGGACTGCGGTACAATCAAGCTTCGCTCGTGAAAATGTTTGGTTGAATTAGAGAGTCGTTTTATTAATTTGCATGTTATCTAACTGAAAACTGTATGTGAGAATTAAAGTCAAAACTACTGCCATGAAGTGAAAACACTATTTATTTTTATAAAAGGCAATAATTAAAACCAACCCTACCAGTGTGTACATTGTACACATTTGAATGACACTTACAAGAATGAAGTTTCCATACACAAAGATTACAAGCCCACACTGGTAAAGGATGCACAAAAGCACATACACAACTTCAGAGATGCCTCAACTCCAGATCACAGTACCAATTACTCTATGACCACACCTGCGTAGCATTTTCATTACTAGCATCCACACTACTTTATTCCACTACAAACTGTACACAGAAAGCAAGAAGGAGTTTATTCAGAGAGCATACATATTCGCAGAAAGAATTTATTTGCTGGAATAATCTCTCACTCTTCTGTTGCCATTTTCAAGAGATATTCTTTGTCAATTTTGAAGAGCCTCCACCCCTCCTCCGTGGACAGATCAGAGGCACCCCTTCTCTTATAGAACCTGATGGACGGTTCGTTCCACTCTGCAACGAGGAAGTGCATGCTGCTGCAGCGGCACTTCACGGCAACCTGCAAAAGCATGCAACACGACATGTTTCAAACAACAGCCCCAGATGATAAGCCTAGTGAGAACTGGCCAGACTACTCAGCAACTGTGTATCACCAGAAGTCATCAAGCTCATTCTGTCAGCCACTGCCGTACTTGTCACCGTTTAACAGACTCTAGACAATGTTTTAAGCTGTCTAGTGTCCCTCCTTTAATTTAACTCTGAGTGGTGCTGATGGAGCAGCTCTCTCTCATGCAGTTAGCAGAACAGGAAGAACACCACCTTGCCATGTGTCCTCAGTTCTGCTGGTTTAGATTTATCACTTGGACATACCTGACTCAAGTTCTTCAGAATTTCTGACCCAATGCCCAGTCCTAAAAAAAAAAAAAAAAATAAAAAAAAATAAACCACACAACAAGAAACTAAGTTTTAATTTTAAAGAAGCCCTGTAGGAAGCAACTCATCTAATTCTGTAATACATACCTCTATACTCTGCCATCACATAAAAATCTTCAAGATACAGCAGTTTTCCAATCCACGGATCGTAAGTGAAGTAATACATGGCAAAGCCCACAATGCAGTGTTCTGAAACAAAGGGTGTAACTTCAGCTAATCTGAACAGGCAAGCATATCAAGTCTTACATGCATATTTAAACATACAGATTCTCTTTCTGTGACATGCAGACATTTTCTACTAGGTTAGAATTAAGAATGAAGTTTGCAAGTAAGCACACCACTGAAAATACAGGTTCTGACAAACTTCTTTCAACCTAACAGAATGAAGATTGCTCTTGCCATACCCTGAAATCCTCAAAAGCACTAGCATGTTAAGTGCTGAACACAAGGCTTTTTTCTACAAACAAATGCATACCCTACCGATCTAGCAGTATTTCCGCTCTGGAATACAAGTAGAAACTTTACACAGCAGTTCACACTCTAGAGGATTGCCTCAACTCTGCTTCCTCAGCAACCAAAACAGTCGGTCAAACTCTAAAGAACACTGATCTTTCAATGTATATTCCTCAGTAACTACACCATGCGAGAAGGCATGCTCACAGGCCACCTTTACAGCAGCATTTCCAGCACCTCAACTTATGCTTCCACTGAGAGCATCATGCCTTTTTTTTTTTTACCTTCAGCACCATGAAGTCAAGGTAAGTAAAGCTGCAGCTTCAGTTATAACTCTGTGACTCAGCAGGGAAGAGAAACCAACTCTTCCAACCGCAGCCCACTCAAACCTAAGCCTTGAGTATTTTAACTACATCTGCCAGAACACTCTGCACATACTCTAAGAGAAGCGTGCAAACAAATTTCTGATCTACTGTGTCTTTGGTAAAGGTTTGGGAATAGCACTTGTCCCTGTAGACCTTACCTCATATTATGATCATCTACTTTATTGTGTAACGGATCTTTTAGTTACCTCCCCGCCCATCCATGTACACGGAAGGGCCATGTACATGGCGAAGCTAGAGACTGTAACCTGAAGATTGGGGACAAATTAAAGAAAAAAATGTGATTCAACAGGATTACATAAAGGTAAGTCAGGGTCAAACAAGAAAAGCCATTTAATTAACTGGAGTCAAGTACATTACGTTATACCTGATCTTCCCACGCCTCCAGGATTAGCAACTACTTCAGCAGAGCACCACTATATGTTACTTCATTTAACAGTTAACCTACTCCTCCTACCCCAACTCACTGGCAGAACCTTACGTATAATTGATAACATTAAGTATAAGATGCCTCTCGTATATTTAGCATCTAAAAACAAGTATCAGGAAGCCTCACCTTCAGGCGACCACTGTTCTTTTGGCACTTCTGCAACCAGACAGTGGTAGAAAGGGTGCTCGCCAAAACCATCCTCAAGCAGTTCTAGAAAAACAGAATAAATCGGCACCTGAGCTACAGACACCGTCACTAGGCTACCAACCCGGCGAGCAGACGCCTCCCTTATACCTTTCTCAGTTAGCACCACTTGATCCTCCATGTCCTCGTACTTGGCTAGTTCCTGGAAGAGAAGGAGGTGTGAGCGGACTCTCCCCGCTGCCGCTTCCCTATTGGCCGCTCCCCGCCCCCCCGCAGCCTTGCGCAAGAGCTTGTTTTTCCTCACACAGAAGGGCAAAGGTGCACC
>JANXJC010000060.1:17045586-17056627 GCA_027564655.1 Leptodon cayanensis
GGGGGGGGACGGGGCGGGAAGGCGTTTGCTGGCGGCGCCGGGAGCTGCAGGAGTCAGGGGGAGTTTTCGCCATTGCTGTTCATGGCCTCCCTGGGGCGTACGAGACTCTGCTGGCTTCTGAGGGCTCTTTTTTGTTTTGTGTGTGTGTTCCCTTTTACTCTCTTAAGTAGTACTGGTGTATCTGCAGACAGAGGAAGCTTGTGTGTATGTGGTAGGTATGTGTTAATACGTACATGAAAGAGATATGCATATAGAGAGATGAGTACATAGCCCCCCTTTTCTGCTGGTGCCTGAGGACTCGCCTCCCTTTCTTTTTTGAGGTGAAACCCCAGCCTCAGCTGAAGAAAATTAAGGGACAGGCAACCCAAGTTCCTTGTCAGGGTAGCGCCATGAACTATCACCAGGGGTTTTACTCCTGCTGACCCTCTGTGTATTTTTGTGTTACCACAATTTTGCTTGCCTGGAGGAGTCGTGCTGGCTACTATCTGGTTGAACACTTACTGAATTGCGGGGCGGATTACATTCTCTGAAAGGTTTCGTAGTTGTCCCTTCTTGCCAAACAGCTAAAATGATTATATCCTGCACTTTAGGCTTGTTCTGAGTTGCAGCAGTACTAAGCCGTGGAGGAGGAGACCGGTCTTAGCTGAATGGGAGGCCTTGTGCTATCCTTCTTGGGACGTTCCACTGTTATGCGCACCAGCCAAGTGCAGGAGGAGTGTATGGCCAGGGTCATGGATGATTTTCTAGATGTATACGGACCCTGTCTGTGTTAGGATGTCCACAGGGTAGAAGTTGGTGTTCGGCCTAAGCTGGTTGTCCCAGGGCACCCGAATAGTCAGTGAAGAGAACAGTTACTGCCAGCGAATCATTCTTCCTTCCTGTTTTCAGATAAGGACAGGTATCAGCTGGAATTTCAGCTGGCTTGAACTGTTGTACTGATTGTATCTGGTTCTAAAAGTCAGGCTAAGAATAAGGAGTGGGGTTTCTGAAGTAATCGGCGCCATTCCAAAAATATATTCTAAATTATTTTCATGGCATTAGTTTTAATGACACTGAATTCTTCTGCTCTGCCTATAGGTTGTGCACCATGAGGAAGCTTCCTTCTGTCCTGGCTAGGAAACTCACTTATGGGACCAGTGGCTCCCCAGTGCTTCCTGACATGTCTGAAGGTAAAGTAATTGGCTGTATTTCACAAGATTTAGCAGTGTTGCTAAGGAGTTTATTCTTTCAGGTGGTTGCCCTTCGTGTATTAATATGGTTTGGATAATGGGCATGCCCTTGACTGTTAGCTCCTAGTGTAAGTGTTTAAGAAGTAGCAGAAAATCACTTCATGTGTTTGGAGAGTAATGGCAACAATTATGCATAATCATTAAAGTTTCAGATTTTGTCTTGTCTGGTTCTTCAGTCTTGGAAGAGCATGTGATTCTGGAGGGACAACTGCTTGTCAAGTTGGCTCTCGACAGAAAGTCAGCGTAGTACAGACAGGTACTATGGCAACTGGAGAGAATGGCCAAGAAACGGAGAAACTGAGTGGAAATAATGTCTTACAGAACTTGTAATGTGTCAGTACTGTTAATTTCATAAACTTAGAGAAACCTTTTAATCAGATCAGCAGGATTGCCTCGTGAAAATGCTCTTGTCAATAGCGCTTTGTCTTGAAAGATTGTTTTAGCACTCTAATGTGCTAAAACACATTAGCACTCTAAGCCATAATGTTCCTGTTTTAGAAGCTTTTTAAAAAGTTTTCTTGCATTCTAATCCCATGTACTGAGAAAAGGGGAGGAGGAAAAGGGCTGGAGCCAGGCACGAATAATTCCTTCATGGAGTTCTGCTTGTTTCTGAGGTCATCATTTCCCCTTTGTTCTCTAAACAGAAACCACAGGTTATCCAGTAAAAGAGAAAATGAGGGTTATTTGTTGAGAGAGAACTTTTTTTTCATTATTGTTAAAAAATAGTAATGTGGGAGGTTAAAGGAGAGAAGCAAGGATACAGAACATTGCACACTTGCAAATATTACCCTGCTGTTTTATTTGGGTATTTGATAATAACATCACCTAGCAGGCCAGTAAAAATAGTGAAGCAGTGAGGCCATCCTGGCCTTGCTTCTGATTTGTTTCCAGGGAACACTAGTATTTTTTGGACTATAATAACTGTAAATATTTGACATTCTGTTCCAAAATTGTAACAAATAATGTTATACAAACATTTGCTGATATGTAAACTAGCTTCCTTTAATTTGGTATCCATGCTTTCACGAAACACCAAAAACTTATTCTTACTAGCTTTTCACATGCTTACTCCCAACTTTGGGTCCCAGTTGTGAATGCCCTCACTTCTTCCATGGTTCTCCCAAAGGCTACATGAAGCAGGACTTTGGAAGTTTCCTCTGAGATAACTCTCATCCCGCTTCATGAAAAATGCTCCAGATATTCTTTCCAAAGGTAGTAGTGTTTGTCAACAGTATAGGGTAGCACCAAGTTTGAAAGACTGATTGGAATTACACTGCAAGCAGATACTACACAGAGCCAGTAGACAAAGGAACTGGAAAGCGGGCTTTGAAGGAAAGGACAAACTCAGTTGAAAACACAAAGATACTGACTGTAAATCAGGCAAGGACAGGTTGCCTACAGTTGCTTACTAAAATTAAGGAACATGTGTGTAAATGGAACTCAAGCAGGTAGAATAATCAGATAATTCCTGACTAGATGTAATTTGCATTGTTTCTTTTAATTGTTAATCTAACCTGTGTTTTCCACTCCACAGGACACTTACCCATTCATGTGAATAATGGTGTGTTGTGGTAATCTGTACATATTTTAATATTTGCTATAACGCTAAAGTTACTCAGCTACCGTTTTTCCTTACTTTAGTGTTCATGAAAAATGAAAGGCTATTGTTCTCCTCTGTCGACTTGCTTAAAGCCTCTTTGCCTTCAGTGAATGGCTCTGATCTTATTTGTGGCAATATTATTGTACTAGATCTCTGTCAGCACACTGTGTTTTTGGTGGTGTGCTGGATAACACGTTTATTAGAGGCTTGTGGGGTACAAAATCTCTTACACAGCAACTCCTGCAGTACTTAGCTTCAGTTTAGACATTTGAATCTGCATCTTTCACTGAATTCCGGACCAAGCTCTATAGCAAAACTGGTGGCAAAATACATCGTAGCGGTCTACCTGAACCTGGATGCAGCCTGGGGAGGCAGCAGCACAATGGGGCATGGATCTCACTGGCAGGGATGAATGCAGTGATGTTGTCCAGCTGCCCTCTTGTCCTTTGTCACAGCACAGTGCAAATGAACTCAGACCCCGCTGCTCTGGCATTAATGATCCACTGGTCACAGTTTAGGAGATACTGTGAAATACACAACGTGATAACAATGGATAAACCCCATTTGCTGTAATTGTTTTGCACATTTAAGACATTTGCCAAATAAGAGAAAGAGTTTATGGATTTTTATGCTTAATTACTTACTTAAATTTCTGTTGTAAAATAACTAAATCTAGAAGAGCAATATAGTCTTGGGGGGGGTGGGAAGAGAAAAACTACGTACTTACAAGGCTGTAAAATGGACGAGATTTAGCTTGGCAATGTTTTAGAAACACTTTTACGCTTTGTCCATTTTACTGTTAGAATAAAAATTATGTGGTCTCAGCCTGGCAGATGTTTACTTGTATGCCTAAAATTGAAATCAGAAGTATTAAATGGGATTAACAGCGTGTATCCATGTTTGCAGGTTTGGACCCGAGATTTTTTTCAGGGCTTTTTGCCTCTTTAGAGTTGAAAAGGAAGATGAACTTAGTTTAAACAAAGAGAAAGTGCTGTTTATTCCCCCTCCACCCCAGCACAGTCTGCACACTGTTGGAAAATTGAGGTTTTGTGTTCTGGACGCTGTAACAGTGTTTCTGCTAACACTGTATTGATCCAATGCATGCTATGGCAGCTTCACAGGTGGAGTATGAGTAACAGGAAAGTAGTACCTATTCTGTAAACAAGCCTTCTGCTTCTTAAGAAAGAAAGAGTCAACCCCCCCCACCTTCCAAAAAAAGTCAACTCAAGATTCTCAGTCAGTTCCTTTCATTGAAGATTTTTTTGTTCTTAGAATCAGTAGTGGAACTCTTCTAACTTCAGAACATGTTTTTAGCCTAACTTCCTAAAGAAACGAGGCCTAAGCAATCTATTTTGTCTTTGTCTGCCTATCTTCTTGTCCCACTCTTCTTCCAGAACCTTTTGTTGCTTGATGTCAGCCAAAATAGACAAGCACAAATCTCGAAGAGAAACGTGTTTCCACAAGCTTTGTGAAAACTGGCTTCCAAATCAGAGGTTCATTAGGGTGCCAGAGCTAGTGTTGGGGTCAGCCACGGACCATGGTGTTTGCTGGCAGTTGGTGAGTGACTGGGATCTGACTGGGATGTGCTGGCTGGCTGGCAGTCAGCCCCTTGCCTTCCTCTGGGCTAACCACAGCTCATGTTGGCGCCTGTCTAGAGGGCAGGCAAAGCAGAAGCAGGCTGGGAGTGTAGGGGCGGGAGCTGAGGGTGTTGCAGGGGAAGGAAGAAGAAAGGGGAGGTTAGGGGTATTGAAGTGGTGGTGGTGTGGGGGACTTGGGCAGGAAAGCAGCAGAAACTGAAGTGACTGTATGGGGAGGAGGGGGCAGAGCCGGGTGGATCTGGCTGCGAGAGGGGTATGTGATTTAAATACCTAGGAAATCAGGCTCTGCTTGCTCCAGGGTTCACAGGACAGCTTGCTGATCACTGTGAATGCTCTGACCGGGCATTTAGCTTGAAAAGTGCCAAGCCTGATGATGTCTAATAAACCAAAACTATGAAGGATCAGCTTGTGAGTCACCAGCAGCCCTCTTTCTGTTTCACCATGAAATTTTGGCTTTTTTTGGTAGCCCTTCCTTGATATGTCCATAACTATTTTGTCCTAATATTTGAACCCTCTTGTATAAAAATATTTGTAAGCAAGCCAGGAATCCATACTATACAATTCTCAACTTCTTTTCTGAGCTTGGGAATTGTTGCTGCTTGTTTTCAGGTGTTTTCCAAATAGCATACATTCACCTGCCTAACAGTGGTGGAGTAGTTTGATAGATTTGATGGGACCTTAGGACACTTAATAGCCTCATCTGAGGAAAGAGTAGAAAAACTGCTTATGCAGAACTGGTATTAACTCAGTGCAAACAGTGCTGGAATCAATTTTACAGGCCTGTCTTCAGTGTCTTAATACTGTGTTCTTTGAGACTGCTAGAAATCTAGGCTATGAAACCCTGCTGGCAATAGCCTGTCTGCTGACATTACCTGCCTTCATGGGTGGGATTATTTAAATAGTACTCTCCTCATTCCCTGTCTCCCAGCTGCACTGTTCCTTTTTATGTTCTTTTATGACTTTCTGATTTCTGTTATCTTCACAGTTTGTTTGTGTTTAGGCTGGAATATTTTCACATCAAAATTCCTCAATCTGATCTTGATCCGCTGTCTCCTTCAGCTGTTAATTAGCACTGCAGGTGTTCGATTGCATTAACAAACACTCCTTGTTGGCTATACACAATAAGCTCATGTTACTCAACCCATTATTGTGATATGCCTACTAACAGCATCAGTGTATTTGGCCAGACTTTTGTTTCTGGGCTGCTATTTGCATGAATTTGCTTAATTTTCCTGTTCTGGGATGATGATCATGCCTTTTAGCACCAGGCAACCTCACGTTCATCACTTGCAGAACTAAGCTTGATTTGCTTTGATTTTTTTTTTTTTTTTTTCAGTGCGAAGCAGATTGAGGGATATAGTGGGAGCATCTACCAACTGGAGGTACAGTGTACATTAAATGTATTTTACTCTATTTGTGAAACCCAGGTAGAGCTCAGGGTTGTGGTAGTGGAAGTTAATGTTAGCTTGCTGACTGAGGAAGAAAAAAGATCCAGCTAAAAAGTAATGCAAACAAGGTTTCTGAATTGTTGCTTTGTGGATCACAAACTTCTGACATTCCTCTGGCAGAAGATCTTTAGCACCGAAGGAACAAAATATGTGATCTTGATACTTACAAGATTCTCCAATTAACTTTGAATCTGATGGAAGTTTAAGAGCTGTAGAGTCTGGCTGGAAATTTATGTTGCTGTTACCTCTTGAGTTATCTGCTGGTGGATTACCCACATGGTGGATTTATCCCGCACTGGATTCAGAGGCAGTTGAGCTGGTTCAGCGTGAAGCAGGCTGCATTATGAATGGCCTGGCAGCACCCATGTCACTTTGGAAAATTGTCAGCTTGGGATTGGGGTCTCCTTAGTCAGGAGCATCTCGGGCATTTCTTTTCCCTGCCATAACTTAATTTTAGATTAATTTACGTATCATTTAAGTCATTGATGTTTTGGCTTTATTCAGGTTACCTTCCTCCCTGTCCATTACGCTGAATAAGCCAGAGTTGACTGTAATCCTCTACCGTTAACAGTTCTGAAAAAGACAGTATAGCAGTCTGGGGGAATTAAGTATTGCAGTTCGGTTGGTCCCATATTTATTGTATTGATTGTTAATTTTCTTATGGCTGTGTTTGTTGAGCTCTTCTTTCGCACTTTGTACATTGATACGGAAATGAAGAGAACCTTGCCTGGGTGGAGTGTCTGATATGTCCAGGCCTTTTGACTAGGTTTATCTAAACAGGATTATAGGCATGCTAAAGAAAATGCCTGAATCAGGGAAGCTGATTTTTGCTTAGTATCTAAGCATGAGGGGGCTTGAAATTTTCAGTAGGTCGGCTGAAAAGGGCTCTAGAAGTTGATTTTTAAAAAAGCCTTTCCTGCAGCCCTGGATGGCTGGGGAGTAACCACACCATATGGAAATACCATCTGAGGATTGAGATTTTAGAGGGCTCTGGTCAAATCTGTTCTTCTGTCCATTTCTTTTCCCCCCACTGCTCCCACACTGGAAGGAGAGCAGACTGATGCCAAGATCACCACAGCAGTGTTTTTCTTAGATAGGTGCGTTTCTTGTGCTGTACAAAATGCAGCAGAAATGGTTTGCAGAGTACTGTGTGCTTCAGCTACCATGAAGAAGTAAAGCCGAGGAGCCCATAGCTGGGAGTGCTTGAGGATGACAGGTTTAATGTGGGGAGGTTTGGAGGACATGGATGATGTAGCCTTTGAGATCCCACTTTTAAAACGGAGTGACAAAGAGTTGATACATGTGGAGATGGAACAGCTGGTGCGTTGAGTTAGGCCACAGAATGACTAAAGAGGACAAACCTAAGAGAATAGCTTGATAGGGGTCCCGAAATGGGAACTATGGAAGGACTGATGCACATATATGTGGATTGCTGGGATTGAGGAGAGATGCATGTTGGAGGAATGCCTTTGGCCGTTAATTTTGCTAAAAGGAAACTTTGGTTCATGATTTCTCTTGTAAAGGCCAGTGGCATTTTGTATTAGAAAGAAATATGTTGCTTATATATTTATTCTGGTTTTGTACTTAAATTGCAATTAAAACTACTAATCTGTACATTGGTACTTATAGTCTAGATAGAGTTGTGGCAATTTCAGAAATAAATAGTGTAATTTCTCAGAATGTTTAGGGTAAGTATTAGTTATTACTTAGATGACATATTGTTACTGTATGACTGGTACTGCAGTGTGTAACAGTATTTATCTGTTGAAAAACGTTACCGCCTTGAGCCCAATACTTCTGTATATTGAAGAGTACATTCTGAAGCTGAAGTTGAGAAGAGTTCTGCTGCTGACCTCAGAGGAGCCAGGATGGTACTCGTGAAAACAGAATATAGTTCAGTTTTTATTGTTTGGTTTCTCTGTGTTTGTAGACAAATTTCTGATTTATTCTCTGATTAATTTCTCTTAAACCTTTCACTGAAAGACCTTGGAAACAAATCTTTTGAAAAGCATAAAGGTGCATCATCTTGGACATTGCATCTTTCCTTAGCCATCTAGTATATTCTATTTCTATGTAGTGGTATAACTTAAAACATTAACCTTCCGGAGTAGGTTGTTAACCTTTCTATTTTCTCTGAACTCTGCAGTAGTCATGTGGACCAGATGAGGTAAACCATATTTCATATTCAAAACAAATAAACAAAACTAACTGAAATTTTCTGCTAGACTTTTACTCTCTTTGATCATGGATTATTTGTATTTCCCCCAAAATTATTAAAACAGAAAAGAGGGAATATAAATATGTTTGAAGTGTGACTGCTTTGTACCTACCTCTCCTCTTCCAAAAATAAAACTCAAGCCAAAAAAGTCTTCGTCTTAAATGGCTAATACCCAGAATTCATCCAAAGTCAAAACTTAAGATAAATTTTCTTTTTGGTGAAAGGTGCTTTCTGTTGTTTTCTTTCAGTTGTGTTTTTTTTTTTTTTTTTTTAAATTGGTTTTGTTAAACACAATGGCACTCGGATCTCAGCAATGGGGCATGCACAACTGAATGAATGGCACATATCAACAAGTTTAAAATTAAGTTTGGTTACATAGCGTTTTATGCCTTCTCTTGCTCTATGAAATGGATTCATAGTTTTGCATGCTCCTTGGCTTTATACTGGAACTGTTGCATGTTCAACCTGTAGTTTTTTAATGCTTTGTTGTTGATTCTAGGGATGTTATGAAATACTTGCTTTATTCAGTCAGGATGCACTTTTAAGGGGAGGGAACTTTGGAGGAACAGGTAAGAGAGAGTGTTGGGCAAGATTGTTATATCTCATAGATACCTGTGCAAGGAACCAATTTGGTAGATTGGGAAGAAGTGACAGTAAGTTGGCCCTTACTCCCTTGTGAGAGTTGTAACCCCTCTGACTTGGTGATGCTGGAAAAGCAGCTCTGAAGGGGTAGTGCTCCCTTTTCTGTATTGTTTCTTTCTATAACTTTCCTCTATAGTCGTAAGACGACTGAGTAGGAGGAGAGAGAGAGAAATCTGATCAAGTGTATGCTGTGTGAACTGATGCTTATAAAGGGAGAACTCACCTGTGCAGACAGCAAGTCTTAGCAGATGAGTTCTCTTTGTTGTTAGTAGTAACCAACACTGTACATCTGTTTTACTTCTTGGGAGGGGTTGTAAGTTGACAGTCTTTTAAAATTGTCAGTGTAGGAAGAGTTGTGATACAGTAGCTATGGAAGACATGAATATGCACAAAACCTCATAGGTTAAATTATGTCTGATTTGTTCTTTTCAAAGTGAACCATTTTGGTAGCATTCAGAATTAGATAAATTTTGTTCATCTTGTTAGTGCAAAGTACTTGCTTGCCACTTGTACACAAAACTATTTAAAAGTTTTCTGCAGTAGACTTGCTTAGCATATCTCATTATGTGCATTTCACTTTCTTCTCAAGGCACGCTTACTGTGTCTTGCTATTTTTACTACTTTTTTGTTTTCATTTTGATAATCTTCAATGTGACATCTTTTAGCTAGGGTTGCAGTTCTGTTGTCGTACTCTGGACGGAGTGTTTTTTTCTTACCAGGGATCATGTGCAAGCAATGCAAGAAAGGAAAGCTCTTCATACTTTACTGGCAAAACGGCAGGAAGATCTCCCTCCTAGGAGAATGAAGGATAGCTACTTGGAAGTTATTCTACCTCTAGGAAGTCAACCTGAAATAAGAGAAAAGTACCTGAATGTACACAACAGTGTAAGGTAACAAAGCAACCATGTTACACATACAGGAAAGTGTTAACTTTCATTTACTATGTATGTAGGTATTTAATTGTCAAAAAATGTGTCTTACAGGTTTGGAAGGATACTTGAAGATCTTGACAGTTTAGGAGGTATGTATCTAGGCTCTTGTAAAGAATGCACAAGTAATGCAGACAAAGTGAGTTTGAGTACTGTTGAGCACTGCTTGGTATGACACAGTATGACCTCAAGGAGGGAATCACATCGGTGCACTGTCTCAAATGGGAAGGAAAAAAGAGAAAAGATACTGATGCTGAAAGAGAAGGAAGGATGATAAAGAACAGACGGAAGCAAAATTACTCAGCCTCAGCTTCTTGCCTGTGCCAATTTTGTAAAGGACCAGCTACAAGGGTAATTTACTGAGAAATGATCCTAGATTATGAATCTGCATTGAGTGTTAAATCAGAGAAAATTTGCAGAGCGCACTATTTAAAATAAAAACATATGATTTTTCTCTTAAAAAACCCCCAAACCACCACCAACACAAAACCCAACAGGTAGTGAGGTGCAAATATTTTAATCTTCCCTTTGGGGAGAAGAGAGTATAATCTGGAAAGAACAGAATGTATCCATTGAGAACAAATGAAAAACACTCGGTATAAATTCTTGGTTTCTGTCTCCAAATTGGCGTTACCAGTGAAAACAACTCAGTTGTTTCATGAGTTAGCTTTCTTAATTTATTTTCTCCTTTTCATTTATTCATGGTCTTTAAAAGTTCAAGATCTTTGGCTTTTGTTTTGCAGCTAAAATAAGCGGTAGGTTGTTAATATAACTTGGAGATACTTTTCTCTTAAAATGGCACCAGGTGACTTCCTTCTGCATTGAAGTTCTGTAGTTGGTTGGGAGCATTTTGGTGGAGGTTTTTGACAAAGAATAAGTGCTTATTAAGGGAAGGTTCTGAATGGAACAGGTGTTTTTGGCAGGAAAGAAAGACCTTCTGTGGGTCCAGATGGGCAAAATTGAGGAAGGCAGAGAAACAAGTGAATGCATGTCACCTATCTAGCAAGAATAGACAGAATAGCTAGATGATTTATATTTCTTTCTGTGATGTGGAAGATAGTGGCTTCAGTACCTGTCCTGAATTAGAAAAGGAGACTTGAAACTATTGGCTATCCTCCATTGGTAGGTGAGATGAGCCAGTTTTTCATTCTGTGCTTTGTTTATTTTCTCTGGAAATCTGTGAAGATATTAGTTTTTTCCTGTTGCAGCACAGAATGCCTTTGCCTTGTTTGTAGTCATACTGGGCTTCAGACAGTTCCACTGGGCGTGTATCGTTTTGGGCTAATCAAGATTCCGTCCCAATTACACAATATTCAGGATGGTGGTCAGCAGTTTTCACAGGAAAATCTGCTGTTTCATCTCCACCCTCCCCCCCTC
>JANXJC010000060.1:17065623-17079224 GCA_027564655.1 Leptodon cayanensis
AGGGGAATCTCTGCTCCAGCGCCTGGAGCATCTCCTCCCCCTCCTTCTGCACTGACCTGGGGGTCTGCAGGGCTGTTCCTCTCACATGTTCTCACTCGTCTCTCTGGCTGCGGTTGCCCAGAAGTCTCTTTCCCCTTCTTAAATCTGTTATCCCAGAGGCACTACCACCATTGCCGATGGGCTTGGGCTTGGCCAGCAGCAGGTCCGTGTTGGAGCTGGCTGGCATTGGCTTTATTGGACATGGGGGAAACTTCTAGCAGCTTCTCACAGAAGCCACCCCTGCAGCCCCCCCGCCACCAAAACGTTGCCATGCAAGCTTGATACAGTTTTCTAACAATATGAAATAGACATCCTGTCAAATAAGTACTGCATCTTTTCATTCTCTACACAAGAGGGATAGTTTCTGAACTTCTTGTAACTGGGCTTAGAAAGTGTGACTGAGGTCATCACCCAGCAAAGACCTGTACATAAATTTAATGGAGCATGTATAGCCTGATAGAAAGTGAATTGTTTTATGTCAGTGCTTGGAAAAATGAGGCCTAAGCAATGATGGCATGAAGATTGCCTAGCAAGTGTAAGTCATAAGATACAATAATGATGCAATAATGTATCCTTGGAGAGTGTGTATTTTTATGCGTGTGTGAGGTTTCCTCCAGTTGTTTTTGTCTTGGGTGATGACATAATTCTTTAGCACTTTCTGTGACCTGTGTTTAAGAGAGAGATCTATTTTCTAGTAACCCTTCATTAAAGTGCTGACAATGAAGTATTTTAAACTTCTCCAAACACTCTCATTTTTCTTGAGAAGAAATTTCTCCTTTTCTTCCTCAGGAGTTCCAGACCTTTTATCGTATCTGTTGACGATATCATGTTTCAGAGGCCAGTTGAGGTTGGATCCTTATTACTGCTTTCTGCACAGGTAGGAATTGATTTCTTTTTAAAAAGGATTAAAACATACCTTTGCTGTAGTCACTGTTAATCTCTGATAATGAACAGTGCATTATGAGGGTGTGTGACTTTTCTTGTTAAACAGTGCAATGAAGTCTGTTACAGTTTTTCAGAACTATTATAAGCTATAACTCTTATCTTAACTGTGTAGGTCTGTTACACAGAAAAAAACTACATCCAGGTTCGAGTACACAGTGAGGTTTATGATGCAGATACCAGGGAGCACCAGACAACCAATATCTTCCATTTTACATTTATATCAGAAAATGAGGTCCCACGGGTCATCCCCAAAACTTATGGAGGCAAGTATCCAATTAATGCATTGTCATTGTAACCCTGTAGACAAGACAGCTTGCTTTCTGTTGCAACATTTGTCATTTTAGTAGGTGAACTATTGGCATTTGAATAATTTAACAGGATTTCATGGCAAACCACATTTATGCTTTGATGACAGTGTGGATTGCTTCTTAATCTTCCCATTCTGCATAGTTGCTGTAGTACTAAGTTACTAATGTAATTCTCTCTTTTCTCCACTTTATTTCAGAGTCCATGTTGTATTTAGATGGAAAGCGACACTTTGCAGCCATCATGAAAGACATCTGACACACATTGAACACTGCATCAGCAGTGTAGCAGCATGCTGTCTTGGAAGGAGTTGTCACCAGAGATGGCTAACAGACAGGTGCTTACAATACCAAAAAAACCCACCCCAGAACAAAACACCAAACCCCGCAACAAAAAAACCCCTTTTAAATGCTATTTATGTATTTGCATGTGTTTGGATTTTTATTCTCTGCTACAGGATTTGTTGAAATCTACTTTTACATGCCGATACTAGGAAAAAAGGCTGAAAAGATGCAATCTTAAGCATTAGATAGCTTCTCTTTGTCTGCTTTGAGAGATCTCATTACAACCTTTGCTGCCTTGTCACCATTTACCTTCTTTCCCTTAGTAGCTCTCCTTTGTGTTTCCCTGACAAGGGATAGAAGTTCTATCAGAAATATGTGTGCAATAAGTAGATACACACAGACGAAGCCATTTGACCTACATTCTTGTGTAAATTAGCCTTAGGGTCATCTCTTCTTTTCTTTTTTTTTTTTTTTTTTTTAACAAGGACAGATGCACCTGGGCAGCAGCATAAGCTCAGAAGTTACTAGTGTGTGCACAACGTAAAGCAGGTGTTTCCCATCAGCTGGGATTTTACAAGGTGGTTGCAGCTTCTGTTTTGGATGGTTTCATGTTCCCATGGGAGGAAACTGATTTTTGCAATGAAATGAGGTGGCCAGATGGTCTCTTCTGGCATTCTGTTTGTGTACAGTCAGTCCTTGCCAGCCTCTTCTAATTTTTTTTTTTTTTTTAATATATAACTGTAAGTGAGTTCCTTAATGAATTATTTCTCATGGCCTGTAGAGTAGAGATCTGATTGGTGAGATTGGGTTGGACTGGGAAATGGCATTGTAGAGCAGAACGTTTTGGTTTGATAGGGATTGGGAGCAGAAAAGGTAAAATGCTGCTAAAATGGTAATGGTTATGTTTGATGCTGTAGTTAGGGGTCCAGAGAATCTGTGTTGAGCAGCTCCCAAATCAGCTGCTGAATGGTGGGAGGATTTTTATCCCACTGAGGGGTGGCACAGCTAGAGGACAGCCTCCTCAGCTGGATTATTTGTCTGGTTCCTTGGTAGACAGTAATGAAATGCGAGTATTGCGCAGCTTTAAAGGTTGTCAAGTTTACCTGTGAAGGACAGAGTAATTCCCGCCCCCCCCCCGGGGGGACGCCATGGTGGACATAGCTATGGTGTATAAGTAACAGGAAGAAAGTACTTGATACTGAAGCGCTTCTGATGTAGTGGAAAAAGTTTTAATAATCTTCAATGTCTAGCAGATAAAGCCCAACATCCTGAAATTAGGAAGGTGAGTGGATGGGAGGCATCAGCTTTTAGCAGTGAGGATGATTAGTCATAAGCACAAAATGGGACCTCTGATACCTTCAGATCAAGACACCCAAACAGGAGTAATGGTAGGTTAAATGGATTGAATATGTCTTATAATACATGAGAATAGACTCTGGCTTCCCTGCTAGGTTTAAAATCTTTTGAAATCAGGAAGCAGCGAGTAGAAATCATGTGAATTGGCACAGATGCAGAAAACAGCTTGATAAAATAAAGCAACATGTTGTAGTTTTATTTCTGAGTAAGAAAGTGTGAGAAATTCACAATTAGGACCAGCTTCCTTTGGTGCTAGGATAGCATGAAGTTCATGGCTCCTAACAGCTGACTGCTATTCACATGAGGAGAGTGAGCATTGTAATAACCAGCATGTTATACATCAGCCTTTCCTTTCTGAGATTTGGCTGCCTTTATTTGTAAGTTAGATAGCTTTCCAGTGGAGGCACAGGGGTGTTGCCTGTTACAATCTTCTTGTTTAATGATTATGACACTGTGGATATATATTGTATTTTCTGGTTTTCCCCTTTTTAAAACTCTTTGGAAGCTGAATATACTTGACTGACCACACAAATAAAGAACTGAAACTCTATCCCAGCTTCTTCCCCCCTTGCTGCATGGATCACTGTTGGCTGTTAAAAAATCAGTAGGAAGGCAGGAAGCGGAGGGATCTAGCTCAGAACTATGTATTACTCCTGACTATCTGCAGGTTTTTATCATTGACCCAGTGGTCTTACCTGGGTCACTTTTGTATAACGCTTGTAAGTTAAGGGGATACCAAGTTCTTCCTCTACTGCCTTTTCAGTTGTATTTAAAGATGAATCTATCATAATTTCTAAATTCAGCCTTTGGGAAGGGATTGGAGAGGAGAAAAAGAGGTAATAGAGTAGGGAGCAAGGCGTGACATCAGAACAATGCAGAAAACAGTGCAGGGCACAGGGAAGAAAATGAATACCGCAAATGACGATGCTTAGAAGAATTAGTGTGTTTTCAAAGTTCATGATAACTTAAGCATGTACCACAATCACACTAGTTATAGAAATGTATGTACAGTCATACAGAATGTGTGTGTGTGTGTATAAATATATACATATATGTAAAAGATATAAAATATATATAGTAGTAAACAGAAAGACAGAATATGTACTGACACTTTTTACTGTGAGAAGGTAACTCCAGGTTGTCACCCTCTGTGATAACAGGCTAAATGTATCTTTGTTCAAGGGTATTATTTATGTACGTCGCTGTATACCTTTGTGTGTGAGATAAAACTGTTCTTGGATCTCACATTCAGAATTAAAATATTTTAACATAGTAATTAACGGTGAGTTTATGTTGCAATTTAATGACCAACCCGGCACTGCTATAAGTGACTAACCATTACCATGCAAGCCTAAAGGTATTGGTAGAAAATCTTTTTATTTATGGTGAACCTATCTGTGTAATTGGCTGTGGCTCTGTAGTGGGAAGTAAATGTTTCTGTGCCCATTGCGTCTTGGAATACAGCAAGGAAGTCTGCGGTAGTGGGATTGCCTCCCCTAACCCTCTAACTTAATGGTGATACAAAAGGAGATTTCTGTGGGACTGGCTGAGCTCAGTGCCTGGAAAAGCACTTTGTTTTAAATATTTTTCTGTGGTTTTAAAAAAAACATATATTAAAATTACTTACTCAAACTTACTGTAACAGCTTCCCATAGCCCTTCTTCAACTATGCGTGATTGCTTTGCAGCCACATCGTGGTAGACAGCATTCTGGGAAGAAGCTTACTGGAGCTGGTGCAGCATGGGCCACTGAGTGAGGGTTTAGTTCCAGGAAAATATATATACACACATACATACACATGTATATATAGTATGCATCTGAAGGTCAAAGAACACTGGTTCTTCCAGGAAATGTTGTTTCAGAATAGGGCCTTATTCTTTCAAGAGCTTTATTTGCTCTGTTCATGTATTGTTACTTTCTAGTCCTGCTTTCTGTCACTCCTTCCTTGACTTTTCCCTTGTGTGGGGGGAACAACAACCCAAGGAAGGTCTGTACTGCTTAGAGCTGCTCATCAAGCTGTTACGTGATGAGGGTAGTACAAAAATAGGCTGATGCCGTTAAATGGTACATGGTATCCCAGGGTACGCTGAAACAAAAGTTTTCAATAGTACAGCAAGAAAAGTGCAGTAGCTTTAATAGGTAACATCCTAAGCCTGCCACTTGGTTTGCACCTCTGCAAATCCTAATGATCCCAAACCCACAGACTTCAGTGTCCGTCCCACCCCCCCACTGCTGCCAATTTCCACTATTCTTTCATTCGGGGATCTCATCTTCCCTCCTTTGGTTTCCCTTTTTCCTGGAGCCTGCATTCATCGTGCTGCAGTTGCTTGGAGTTATTTGAACATTCTCTGTTTTGATGGTTTTGGTGTTTCAGGGTTGATAAAGGCTGCAAACAAAATCCTGAGTAAAATTCAAGCAGCTGATGTACAGCCTAGTAACATGAGAAGCCGCCTCTCTGCATGCTGCCCTCTGGTCTCTGAGATCCCGTGGGCTGGAGCAGTACGTTACCAGCCTTTGGTGTTTGGTGTTGGTCCCGCTGTGCCTCCGTTACCCTCTGGATGGGATCAGGAACTCCTCCTTTCCCCAGGGACGGGGAGGCTGGGGCTTGGTGGAGTTCTGCTTGCTCCGGCCGTGGTTCCCCTCTGTCACATTTAACGAATGCATCAGCACAGGACACTAACCACTACATACAGCTCTTAACAGCGTAGGGCCAGGGAAAAAAATTCAGACCGTGTGAAATGGAATCGATCTTATCAGCATATATGCTATAACTAGAAGCATGGAAAAAATTACTGGTTCAGCTCTTGAATCACATGAACTGGCATATACTGGCTGTAGTTTTTTCAGTGCAGTTGTACTGATTTATGTAGTGTAGGGTATGTTCTTAGTAGTTTAAAAATGTTTTCCAGCTTTGGACAGACTGGAAATGTAATTCAGCAACTGTAACTTATTTCTGGCTTTCACGTTAGCTGCTCTTGCCTCTGGATTACAGGCTAATGTACCATAGCCAAGTGGCTCTTTTCTAGCTGTAGCTCCTAGAATGTGACCAAGCAGACATGATTTTTGCAGAAATTAAGTAATCTATCAATAGCAGAAGTCAGGAATCTAAGCCTGACATGCTAAGAAAAGTAAATTTTCAGAAAACCAAGCATATAAGCAAGACTTACAGGGAAAACATGTATTCCATAGGAATATTCTCTGATAACTAATGAGGTACCCATGCTTCACACAGGTTAGACTCCTGTTTCAGCAACAAGACCTTTAATGGTCTTACTGCACTTACATATTAGTCAAACTCCTGAAAGTAACAAAATTAATGAAATTTTATTGGCAAAGATCAAGCTGAATGTGACCTATGTAATTCAACAGAAGTGAGCCTCAGTTCAGTTTATCAAAATACTTCAGTTTTCCAGCAGGATCTGGAATTATCTGTGAAAGAAAGAAAATGAAAATGTTAGTCAAAACCCAAAACCACACAAACACAACAAACTCTTAAAACCAGAACAGCGTAGTATTCCATAATATGATGCCAAGGCCAACCCGCAAGCAACAGTGAAGAGTGATTTATCAGTTGACTTGATACTAGATTACTGTTTATCTCTAAAGGTACCTAACAACAGTAGCAGAAAGATTTAACTGATTGGGGGAAGAGAGAGTGCAGCCTACCAAAGGAAGAATTTTGACAGTTGGGAGCACATACATCTATGTTGCTTGCCCCAGAAGCAAGATATTTTAATAAATTAACATCTGTAATCAAGAGTCTTAGAATTTACTTACAGTTCTTCCCTTGGCCACCACACTCTCATGGCTTCCTCTGGTTTGATCTAATTAAATCAAGCACATTTAGAAGGCATGGCTACATCTCGAGAAGGGCTTTTGAACTACTCTGCTATTTATATTATCTGCCTCTTTTGCACAGAGGAGAATGCTTACGTATCGTTTTAGATGTTTAAGTCGGTAGTATTGGAGCTGTTAATCTTAGCATTGTAAGACTGTTTTTTAGAAAATACGTTAATGTTGTATTATTTAGGTGATCCACAGTTATGGAGGGCAGAACTTTTCAGTGCCAAAATACATCTGTTAGGCCAGCCAGCCCTCTTTCATTCTACAGTCTTAATATCCAGCTTCCCCCACTGAGACACTCCTCTGCTAGCTTGAAAGAAGCGACTCAGCCTCCAGTCATCCTGCAAAGTTTTCACACCCAGCAAAGAAATATGGTTTAACATTCCACTCTTTTTACTGTCAATTACAATGCTCACTACTCTGCTCAGAGGCTGCTGGGACCTGCTTTTTGTTGAGACAGCTCTTAAACAACAACGCTGTCATCACCAGATGGTTCAGAAGAAAGCCATGTGGTCAAATAAATGACAGTGATCTCATCTGAACTAGGCAGCTCAGACCTCTAGTGAAAGTTTCATTATTCTGCTGAGGCTTGATCCAAGCCAGAGAACACAAGTTCAATGGGTGTTTATCTGAACCGTAGCTCTTCTGCTTGTAGTCACGTGTAAGCGAGTAGTAACACAGGAGGAATAGCTATTGCGCAGCAAAGCAGTGCTCTCTGCTGGAGTTCTGACAGTGGCACACTGGCTCTGTCAGGTACTACAGCAGCCTGGGAACTTGGATCTTTCTTTTTCTGGGTAGTGCCTAGGATCCACAGTAAGACTCGACAGAACCAAAAATTTATATGGACAAATAACCGAGAAGATAGGACAGACTAAAGAGTTTCCAACTTCCTCTCATCAGGTGTTAACGGGAAAAAAAAGCTCTTGATCACAAACTTGTTGCTGCTCAAGAAGAGTTTTGTTCATACACAGGGAATTTGAAACAACTAGAATACGTGTAGTGTCAGGGAAACGAGGTCCTAATGAAATCAGCAGTAATCCAAAAGCTGCAGCTATAGTAATGTGACTTTACGTATATCATCTCATTGAAAGTTGCAAAGATTTTGGATTTGGCTTTAGCGGAAATGATAATTGAGTGTTTTTTAGTAGTACGTGCATTTAAATTTAAACAGTGACTTACTGTTTCACTGCCAGGTTTCCAACCAGCAGGGCAAACTGGAAAAAAACAAGATAAAGTTAGTAAAAGTACTTTTAGACTTACTTACTTTTGCGCACTTAATAGTCTCTTTCTGAACTTGAAGTAAAACAGCACACAAGTGTCACACGTAAATACCTGCAACTATTAAATACGCGGTTTTCTTTATACATGGGATGGTGTCATAACAGTTTATACCTATACCACCTACCACTTCTGTTAACTGGAAACTGCGTATCTCTGGATGGATGTCTATGCCTTGGTTTAATTCTCATGCCCTTCTAGACAAAGTACTGGCAAAGCAGTATCTGAGAATGAACACCTATTCTAGTAGAAGGAAAAGTTTCATGATAAAATTCAGGTGACTGCACAGAGACCTACCTTTCTTTCTTGAAAACTAATGCTAGGGGAAATTTTTTAGCAAAGAAATCGGTTCAAAGATTCCAGAAGAGACGGAGTGATATTATTGGAAGCCTTGCTCAGGAGTAAAGGGATTATAGCATGTGGTTAACACGCACTGTGCCTGGGAGCCCTGTGACCGCCTGGACAGTTGCACATTCTGGAGCGAAGCTCTTATCTCTTCAGAGCTCTCCCTCTGAGGCTGTAGCCCCATGAGTGATGCCATATTACAGTGCGTTAAGGCATGCTGTCAGACAAAACATCACAAATGCAAGTAGGAATTGTGGAGAACTTTTTTCCCTATTCTGTGCAAAGAATCCAGTAAGGCATCTAGGGAGGCTCTCCTCAGCGTTCATGCAAAAGCTGGAAAAAAATGTGGTACTCTGGAAACACACTGCAGATCAATATTCTGTAAGACAGCTTTGTAACTAAATAAGAGAGGCTAAATTTCCTTAGTCAAATGTGCGTAGCCTAACTATCAGCATTTATCTTTTAAAATCTGTTCAGCGAAGCATAATAATGATTTGTACCTTCAGCTAAAGGTACTTTCAAATGCCAGGTGAAACTGAGTTGAAATGGAAGTTAAGCTGCTTAACGTGTGTATTAATATTTTAAAAAATCTTTAAATAAATGAATGTGTTTATTTAAACACATTTCAAGAAAGGTGCAAAGTTCACCCTCTGCTTGAACTGGGGGAGCATGAATTCTTGAGACAGAGTAATGATCTGAAGCCAGTGAAAATGTCTTTGTCAGGGGAAGATGATCACATAGCACTTGTAAAGAAAACACAAGTAATGGTGGTATAACTTTCACAGTATCACCATGTATCTTGACATGAAGCACTCTCAATTACTTGTCACAGATCCTCAATGAATGACACAGGACAAGGATGGCTCGCATCTCAATTATTTTAGTGTGCCAAAAGGTACTGAGATATTGGGCCTGATTCTTCATGGCTTCATTATTTTGTACAGATTTACGCTTGTGACAGATGGTACATAATGCCTTAATTCAGACTAAGGAATGCTTTATGCTCTGCATTCTCATGGATGTGAAGCAAAACGTGAATTACTATTCTAGAAACGACCCATGGAGGTACCGAGACCACAGAATCTTGTAGCACGCCAATCAAACCCCTTCATTCACTGCATGAGGCTAGTCTCTAATGCTACTGAGTACCTTTCTTCCAAAAAGCTACAAATACAGCTCCCAGTCTAAGTAAAACAATCTTCAACATGGAAGTATTTAAAAGAGCACCTTCTCCATGTTTGTCCGTGTATTGGAATGCTTGTACTAAACGAAGCGTTTCATCCACTGATCTCCCAACAGGAAGGTCATTCATCGTGATCTGTCGAAGGATCCTCTTCTCATCAATAATGAAAAGGCCTCTGTGAAAGCATTTTGTGTGTTAGGAAACAGAACTAATTACAGCATTGTGTTTATGCACTATTTTATCTCTGCAAACACCATACAATACCCACCACCTTAGAATACTAGTAACCTGCTATTCTTTACCTGGGGTATCAGATGACATGAGCTGAGGGTAAGTTAAAAACAATAAAGGATAGTTCTCTGCAGGACATAAAACTAAGCTTTGACAGGCTCTGCCAGGGGATGCTGCAGATGCTATGATGTTACAGGGATCCCAAAAGCAACTAATCAAGTTTATGAAAGATGTATCTCTTGAGGCCATTAGTTACCCTTAGTCTTGACTCCGCTTGGACTTGGGAGGTCCCTGAGTAACTGCGATTCTGGGGAATCCTGTGTGTTTGCCCTGCCCTAGGTATCTGTTGATGACAGCTCTTAAACAGGGTATTAACTTTGACCCCTGTTCTGACTCATGACTATTTTTTTTGTGTTCTTCAATATTTATTTTGTCTCTCGGCATGAATCCCCAAGTAAAATCTGCTCTCAAAGAAAAATTTCAAATGCTTCTTTAGATATAAAGTAGTAAGTACTACCCTGGCAAAAAAAAAAGAAAAAAAGAACTGTAACCAAGTGAAATACCTAAGTGTATGCCCTTGATCTTCCAGATACACTCCATAATCCTTTGAAATTTGGTGTGTCAAATCTGAAAGAAGTGGAATCTTCATAGGTCCAAGTCCTCCTTGTTTTCGAGGAGTATTAATCCTTGGAAAGAAATGAGATACAGATGTATTTCTCAAAGATTTGTATTCCCTATGCAAAGCTAAAGGTCACAAACCAGAACAGTACAGACAGAAGGATTTAGCCCAAGTGAATTTTTTTTTTTTTGTTCTGCACAGGAGGGAGATGAATACTGTTTATGGTTCGAGCAAAATGGTCAGTAGATCTTTTGCAGTTTTTGGCCACATCTATTAATAATGAGCTCCTTCTTATCAGTCTTATTTGCTTTATACCAATGTGCTCGTGAATTGGGATAATGTGATGCATTTACAGATACTTGCATCCTTATTGGTTTTTTTTTTTTTTTTTTTTTAAGTATTTTTTGGACTAAGACATGATATATTTCAAGCAATACATATTAAACAAGCTTCAAAGATAAAGGTACTTTCATGCACTAGATTTAAAAATTTTTACCACTGAAAAAGGTTTTAAACATCTGTATCAATAGCATCACACTTTTACACATTATGATATACCTACATAGGCTAAAAATCTGGGGATACAGTTCTTCAGCTCAGATGGACCCATGAATAATTTTTAGTGAAAGACAAGGGTAAGATACATACCATGCTAAGTGAGTGAACTTTGAGTCTACAGAACATGCTACTACTTCGGTATTTATTGCTCTGAATTCTTCAATTCTGTCACTGAAGGCGATTATCTCAGTTGGACATACAAATGTACTAGATAAGACAAGATAAAGTAAAAATTTCATGAAACATCCAGTAAGTTCTCTGTTTAACTTCAAATTGTGGATTTATCATAAATTATTTCAGCTTTTACTTATTTTTTATTGCTTCTTCAAATATTTAACTGAAATGCTGCCTGACAAATCTTCTGAAAATTATTTTTTTGTGTGGAGACACAAATTAGTGGACACACTTATTGGGACAAAGACTGTTACGATTTTACCAATGCATGATGAAAACACAAACGCAAGGAACGTATTTTCTGCTGTCACTCCTTTCTTCTCCCTCACCAAACAAAAAACCAAGAGCTCAGAAAAGGAGAAAAATTAATGAATTACAAATCTAGTGTAGCTGCACTCAGTCTTGGTATGTCTACAGTGGTCTGTCTTACTTACAAGTCAAGAGGATAGAAGAAGAAGACAAGATATTTTCCTTCATAATCTGTTAATTTCAGCTCTTTAAACTCTCCATTTACGACTGCTGTTCCTTCCCAGTAAGGTGCTGGCTTGGAGACTGAAACACAAAGGACATTCAATTAAAAGTCAGAATATAAAGCACATGTGCAAACAAAGCTGTTCATTAGTCAGCTGGTGTGCAAGGACAACTGTTCTTCCTTTTGCTTGAAAAACAACCTACTGCACACAGTTACAAAGTGAAACTTTCTTACCACTTTAAAACTTTCACAGCTGGCAGAGGTTACAGGGTGATGAAGAAATGTAGGTTTCAGTACACATGGAAAGTAAGTAATTTGACTAACTTGGGCTTATACAGGAGCTCTCTGAACCACTGATAACCAAGGCCACACAAACCTTATCTGGGCATATCGAACAAACCACACGTGCGCCACCAGTTCATGGCAGAACATCTATTAGACTGAAGGAGAAACTGTTCAAGATTTCAGGAACCCTCAGTATTTTGTTACGAATAGCTCTTGTGAACCAGAAGCGTAAGATGGTTCAAATTCATATTGCTACTTTTTAGGCATGAAAAACTACTTGGAATTCAAGTCCACAAAAAATACATGCTACAAGATGTTTAGAGACAAATGCCCAAAAACGCAGTGTATATTTATTAAATTACAACTCCTAAGCAAATTGTAATGTGAAGACACTTGTGTTTTAAAAAAAAAAATCCAGTTAAAATGCATGAAATATATTTACTATTCCTACCAAAAGGGATTAACACTGAATTTAAAATACTAAAAATTATTCTGCCCAGTCCTATTTTCACAGTAATGTGAACTCTGAGACAAAGGATAGGGTATGCTGGAGGTAACAAGGTGATCTGAATACACTTGTGATGTCAAGGGCATTGACTCACAGCTCCAGGAAATTAGGGAAATGCTGCTGAGAAAAATATATGGAATCTTCATTATTACCTGAATGATAAGTGTGTTGTTGGGCTCTCCTTTTTCTTAGGACAACCCAGAGCTGTAGAAGATGGTTAAGCGAGGATGCATAACAAGGACTGCAAAAAATAGCCCAAATCATCAGGCAGATCGTGCCCCTGAGTGGGAGGGCAGTCATCTTTGGTTTCACTTGATATAACCCACAAGGGACACAGCAATACAAGTACAGAGAGTCAGTAGGTATGACTGATAATTTCAGTTTGCGTTTTTTGAAGAAATGCTCTTCCTCCTCTCAAGTCTTCTGCAGAATTCTTTCTGGTCAGATTTTAAGCCCGGGACTTGCAATGTTTTTTTATTGAGTCTTTGCAGGTATGGGACTATTTTCAAGTGAAAGCAAGGATTAATCTCCACGTTATTTTGAGCTCTCAAAAAAATGTTTCAAATATGTTGCTTTTTACGGCACAGGGACACCCCAAATCTAATCTCTTTGTAGCAAAACATTCTCTTCAACTGACCTTCAGGTTAGGAGGGAGAAGGAAAAGAAATTAAATAAAATACGTTGTACCTTGACCCCTTTCTACATCGAGGTGATTTTTGGGGGGTTAAAACCACTTGTCTGAAGCGCTGCGCTACCTGACATTACAAAGGGAGGAAAAACCAAACAGTATTGGTTACAAATATCTCGGCTGTTTTTCCCTTTTTTTTTTTTTTTTTTTTTCTTCCCCCGCATCTGTTTGCAAACGTTTAAAACAGCCCCAGCTTGGTGGAGGAAAAGGATGTAAAAGCTGTAAATCCTCACAGCGAAGGTCGCTTCTACCCTTTCTCCTCTCCGTTCTGCAGAACGGGGGCTTGAACGGGTGCCCCCCCCCAAACACCTGGCTGCCACTCGTCTGCACCCAGGCCGGCTCTAAAAGTTCTTTAAATGGCAGGAGAGCGTAGGCCACAACAGCAAAGCGACAAACCAAGCCCAGTTAAGAAGGGGTCAAGGTGAGGAGAGCGCTGACCGCAGCGACCTGCCCCCCCCCCCCGGCCAACTCCCCCCAGTTTATATAC
>JANXJC010000060.1:17079269-17123898 GCA_027564655.1 Leptodon cayanensis
AGCCGGAGGGAAGGCACTCGGGGGTCTCGGCTGGCCGCTTCGGCGGGGACACCCGCCACCAAACCGCGGCGGGGGGGGCCGGGGACTGGCAAACGGCCCCCCCGCCCCCGGCCGGGGACGCCAGGCGGGAGGGCCGCCATCCCGCCGCGGAGGGCCTGAGGCGCTCTAGCCTGACGTGGCGCAGCCCGTTAAGGGCCCCGCTCCCGGCGGCGGTGTCCGCCCCTCAGGGGCTAAACGTGACAAAAAAAAAGGGCTCCCGGACCCGCTCCCTCGGTAGCCCCGGCCGGCAACTTACTCTTGGCCTGACTGAGGTGCAGCGAGTGGTCGGAGACTGGCACCCGAGCCGCCTCGCCGGGGTAGACCTGTCCTCCCGCGTAGTAATGGCACTGCTCGTCCCCACGCTGCCTCGCCGACCGCGGCTCCGCCGCCGCCTCGCCTCCCAGCACCACCAGTACCACCAGCACCCCCAGCAGCAGCGCTGAGCAGCGAGCCCTCGCCCCGCCGCCCGCCTCCATGGCCCGCCGAGCCCGCGCACGTCCCGGCGGGGCGGGGCCCAGCCCTCTCCTCACAGGGCGGGCTCCTCCCCGCGGCGGCTGCCTGAGGAGAAGCGCAGGCCCGGCGGGCCCGCTCGCCCCGGGGCCCGGGCGCTGCTGGCGGGGCTGTGGCCTCGGGGTTAAGCCCCGGAGGAAACGGTAGAAACGTCTGTGGAGAGAAGAGGCCGGTGCGTGCGGCTGCCAGGAGGAAACTCTCTGCCGGTAGCTAGGGTTTCCCGCCTGGTATCTCTCTCACAGGTGGCAGCGTGGTGGCTCCTGTGGGCACGTCGTCGCTGGCGGTCGTGCCAAGTGCGGCTTGTACGTCCAGGCCTAAGGAAGAGACGAAACGTGACAAAGCCGAAGGTCAGGAATCTTGAGCCGCTGCCAGCTGGGCAGCAGTTCCTGAGTGACCTTGGTACCGAAAAGCCGGTCGAAGAAACTCTCCGAGACTCGTTCTGGAGTTTTGGAAAGCAGGCCTTCTTTGTTGCGGCGCTGGATGCACGGGGGATAATTCCACACGGCGTGCGTGTCACAGCTGTAGCGCAAACAGGTTATGTAGAATAACTAACTGCGTATTAATCAGATTAGTATACATATATGTAAAAATGATTGCAACTGATTATCTTAGTACTGCCTACATCCCATCATGCGCAATGAAGGATCCGTTTGAGTCAAGGGGCTGCTTTTGCGACCACTGACCCATTTGAAGTTCTTGCTGGCTGTCCTCGAAGTCTTTGTTCTTGTCCTTGTTCTTTGATCTTGAAGCTTAACGCAGTTGCAATCACATGTGGTCAGTTTCAACGTTGTTCTCATCCAGCGTACAGGAACATCTAGTCATAAGAGTGAAGAACTGCAAAACTTATGAATAATTACTAGTTAATCACTTGACTAGACTTTGTAATTATCTCCCCAGTTACCCTTTGTCTATTGTTTCAACCATAATGTTAATATATGATCATTTATCAAATCTCACTTGCACAGTCACCTAGCAGCAAACCAGTTTTCATAGAAGGTACAAAATATTAAAACCATAAAAGTTTGAGCAAACCACGTGAAATGTATGGACATATGCTGTCAACCTCCACATAGTGGCTGCGTTAAGAGTGTGGTTAAACAGAAATGAGACTCCTAAGTGCCTTTTAATTCATCGAATCACAGAATGGTTTGGGTTGGAAGGGACCTTTAAAGGCCATCTAGTCCAACCTACTCCCTGCCATGAGCAGGGACACCTTCAACTGGATCGGGTTGCTCAGAGCCCCGTCCAGCCTGACCGTGAGCGTTCCCAGGGATGGGGCATCCACCACCTCTCTGGGCAACCTGGGCCAGGGTTTCACCACCCTCACCATAAAAAATTTCTTCCTTAGATCTAGTCTGAATCTGCCCTTTTAGTTTAAAACCTGTCCTGTTTTAAAGTCCTGTTTTTTCACAGCGATTTGATGGTGGCCAGTCTCTGATTATACCTCCTAAAATGTTGGAAGCAGGATAAAATCTGGTCTTCTTTTCAGTGCTGCTGTTTAAGTTTGATTTCCCTCCCCTATCGAGGGCAAGTCATTAAAGGGAGGATGAACAAACCCCATTTGCTCATGTTAAGCACTCTGGCTCTGGTGGAAAAAAGCACTTCAACAATCTTTGTACTCCCACTGATTTCAGATTCAGGCATGCCTTACATTTAACCTTGCTAAAATGTGTTGATAGATAATTACTGTCTTACATGATCCAGCTCTAGTAGTATTGAATTTAATATCAGGCTTTCCTCAGTCTCACTGCTTGTAAGGAAAGTGACAGTCATGGCCTCTGTGAGTTCACAGAGAAAGTTATTTTGGTTGTCCTTGCTATTCTCGTTTTGCTGGTGTTTTGAGCCATAGGAAATCTCAGTGATTTGAAAAGTAGTCATGTAGCAAAGTTGAAAAAAATGAACAGTTGAGAGGTATGCCCTTTGCATAATGTTAACATCCCTCAGTTGAAAGACATTCCCAAATAACTATAAATGAGAGAGAAAACCAGTAAAATCGATGTAGCAAAACCAGAAGAGAATCAGGCCTCTTGTGAGTGGAGAAAATGCTGAAGGACAAAAATGGGTTTTATCTGCAGAATATAATGTTAGTTAAATAGCACTAGTTTGAGGTTCATACATGATTAAGTATATATAGACATGCAACAGAGTTCAAAAGAGCAACAACAAAGACTCTCTGGCTGCAGCTGTACTATCAAGACTTCTGCAAGTGATTAAAAAATGAATAAATTCATAAATGAAATCCAACATTAAATCCAAATATATATCACTCTTCAGTGTCCACACAGAGAACACGGGCAGCCTTCTTTCTTTGCTCAGTGATGAAATACTTGAACTGAATGCTGATTTTTGTGCTTAAATTGATGAAACTAAGTGATGCTGTTAATATGTAATAAGAGAAACACTGTGCTACATTCATGCAGTTGCACAGCTCTTCTGAAGTTGGTAGGGTTTACCACATGCAAAGGGAAAGCTCTTAAATCCTTCCTTTCCTCCACTGCCTTCAGGCTGTGTTCCTGCATGTCATGCCATATTCAGCCCCGCAAGGACGGTTCAGTTTTGGCAAAGGGCTGGATTGTGGCAGGGTGTCATTGCCACGGTGGCACTAAAGTCACGGAAGCAGGGAGCGATTTAGGCTACTAAAGCAGTTTAGAAATGGTTATGGAGGTTCTGTCTGTTCTTGCCTGTAGTAATAAAATACCTCACTATCATTTAAATGACCTAATATAAAAATACCTTGGAAAAATTAGCATAGTATATTGTAGCAAGATGCCTGTCGCCATTTCATGGAACAGATGGAGCAGATGTTCGATATTGCACTGGTGAAACTAGCAGTTGGTTTTATCCTCCTCATGGTTTACAGGGACATTTTAACAAATATATTGCATTGCTTGTCATGCATGACAGAAAATCTGTAGTGCAGAAAACTTTGCTGGCGAAAGGAGGGTAGAAAACATCAGTTTTGTAAGTGGTGTTGGATCAGAATGACCAAAATTAAAATTACCAATTAGAGAAGTGGTCTCCTTTTTGGCTCTTGATAAGGCTGGACTGGTGGGATCAGCTGTGTGTGCGCTGACCCCCAAGGGTCCTTGACGAAAAAGTGTATCAGGCTGAGAAGGGCTGGGTAGTGTCATTTGCTTTGACGGGAAATTCATCCTAACTGCTGCTAATATTATCAGCTAGCTGAAGCGGTGTGGCTGGCTAAATCTAAACATAAACTTCTTAAAATCTGCCACTCAGTAGTATGGAGGGATCATAGATATATTTGTTCCTGTAACCTACCTTTGGGGAATACGCTAGTGTTTGGAGGTGAATTTATGTTTTTCCTCTGCAAACACACCTGCCATAGAAAAGTTCTGCTTCATTTCTTTCCCTTTCTCCTCCAGCCAGCTCTGCTTCTTGCAGCATCAGTGTCAGAAACCCTGCGGGGCCTGTGTGATAGGAACAGGACCGAGCATGTTATTAATGCATTTGACTGAGCGTGGCAAAAAAAGGCAATCAATAACTTCTAGTCACTGGGCGATGGGGGAGTATGGTTCCTAAAGCACCACCAGTTCCAAGCTGTCTTCTGCCTCTGTAAGCGCTGACAGAATCTAACAGTTTGTGAATATAAACAAATAATGTGAAACCACCTTCTTGACCTAATAAATAATGTAGTCCTTGCGGGGGCCCTGTCGGTTTTCTTTTGGCTGTCACCTGGGGGGTGGGTTCCAAGTATGTTTACGCTCTATCTCATTTTTTCTTCCTTTAACAAGCGTGTATTCAAAGAAAGTGCCCAAAATGTCTCTGAGCGTTAGCACAATTTTTGGACAGTCGCACTGACGAGTGAGGAAAGAGAAAGTCAAAGCTGGACACCACCTGTCAGACATACGCTGTCTGCTACAAGTCAGTGGACTATGAAGGATAGTTGAGGCATTGCACTGGAAAACCCACACTGGACGTCTGGACCTGCCCTTGGCAGCATGCTGCTGACGTGCCCCGAGACCGTCACAGCTAGAAGCTTGATAGCCAAAATAGTCTAGCTAGCTTTGTCTGGCGTTGCTGACCAAGAGGGACCTTCACCCACAGAGCAGTAGCCGCACTGTGTCAAGTGTAGCGGTCTCCATCAGTGTCCTTTGTGGGGGGTTCACAGGCTCCTGCCCTCGGGGTCCCACCCTTGGTTCTGTTTTCTCGGGTCTGAACTGAGACTAACGCACTCTGGTCTAAGTCTCGAGCTCAGTCAGCCTTTGTGAAAAGGTGGAAAATTTGTTACCTCACCTCAGATAAAAAGCGAAGCTGCGTCCTGCCCTCGCAGGTGCCTGCACCGCAGCCTTGTGGATGGGAAGAAAGCCCGTGGTGACCCAATTTCGTACACTCTCAGGCCAGAACAGAGACAGATGTTGCTGATGGTTGTTGATGATACCTGGGTATGCCTCTTCAGTGGGTAGTCAGTAAAGCCTTGCTCAAGCTGATGGGTGTGCTAGCTGCCTTGCATTCAGGCTAAGCGGAGGAAAATGAAATGTTTAGCTGTTGTTGAAAAAAGAGACCCCACTGCCTGAAGCATGGGTGATCACATCAAGATCTGCGGAGGAGAGGAGTCTGCGTTCCGATCATACCCGGATAACATGGTCTTAAAAAATTCCCAGCTCCTCTCCTTATGCCTGCCTGCCCGCCCTCTTCAGTCTTCTCTTGCAAAGCTTTTTATATTATCTATCTTCTAGCGCTGTTCCATATCTAAATTTGCCTTTCTCTTCTATTTGCACTTATGAAAGAGAAAAATGGCTTTTGATCAGAAATATTCCTGCACCTTGATGTGTTAGTGGCTTTTACATTGCTCACTAGGTGGCAGTAAGATGCTGCTACACCGATTAAAAAAATTGAAGTAATGCATTTTCCAAGTGCCTGAAATTTCCTCAGATCTGAGGATCTGGTATCAGAAGCACTTTTTCTTTTTTAATTTTTTTGTTTGTTTCCTAAAATAAAAGGTCCACAGGTGTAGGAAATGCAAAATGAAATCTGTATTCAATCCTCATAAACAACCCTGGTTCCTGTGAACTTGTTACAACAATTGAGGTAATCAATCTTGCATAATTTTTCAGTACGAAGTTTTCTCTAGTATGCCTCTGAGAGTGAAGATGCTGGGGATACTAAAGCAGTCTCTTAAAAAGGAGGGCAAAATAAGAAAAAAACAATCATAAAACATGGTGAAAGAGGTGGAAATTTGTAACAGAAGATAAGTTTTAACCTGGTCACGACGGACTACTGAAATCAACATTGGATTTTTGTTTCTTCTTCCTTTTTTGCTAGCTACACACAGTTTTCTGGGAGTTTAAATAGTGGTCCAGAAAGCTATAATCTCTACTTTAACTAAGCTGAGCAGAGTGCACAGGCCCTCGTTCTTCTCTGCTGCTTCAGAATTGAAGCAACCTGATCTAGTTGAAGATGTCCCTGCTCATTGCAGGGGGATTTAGACTAGATGACCTTTAAAGGTCCCTTCCAACCCAAACCATTCTGTGACTCTATGATTAAATCTCCGTGCTCCATTTAGAATTGCTGTAAATAAATGAAGACTTTACCATTTTTTATGGTAACATCTTCATCTGTTCCAATTCAGTTTTGCATACATTTCGGAGGTTCAACTAATTTCAGCTTGTCTGCTTGGTCTAATGCAAGGACCTAGAGGTTTCTTTGCAAAGCAAAATTTCTTAGTCATTGGAAGTGAAATAGGTCTAATATTTGTGTTCCCTGTACCATCCTATATGTCTTGAATCTCCTTCAGTTAGCTCCTATTGTCTAATTTAGCATATAAGTTGTGCTGGTAGTAAACTGGACATTCATTTAGGTCAACAGTAACATAACCCCTGTTTGAGTCAAAGCTCCTTCTCTGCTTTGCATTGTCAACTTTCCGAGGGGCCTTGGGAAGCCATGCCTCTGTGCAAGAGCCAACATTTGATCTACCACATCTAAACTTGAAATAGAGTGCTGTTGTTTTCCCATAATTAAAGGGAAAAAAGCCCATCGTTTATAGCTACGAGTTTTATTTATTACTGTGTGCTTACTTTTTCTTGAGAAAGGCATCATTCTTCAAAGTTTAGAAAATTTGCAAGTTTACAAACTCTTAAGTGAAAGCACAGGGATTTCAAGTTACTATATATATTCAAGACAGTACACTTACAAGTATATTACCTATGTGCAAAACATTTATATGTTTATAGCCTACAATCTCATTCACCATTACAGAATCAAAATACAGAGCAAAATGTTTAGAAGATACTAATGCTTGCTTCAGTTGAGTGCAGCTGATTTTCTTGTATCTGCTGCTCTCGAAGCTGAAAATGAAGCATGATATGCAACTTACGCACTTAAATCACAATGCAAGAGTGAAAACCGATTTACTATAACTGTTTTCTTCAGTATGGAGTCTAAAGTGATAAAAAAGGGAATGGGTTGGTTCATGCCGTTGTGTAATCCAGAAATAAAATAGCAGTGCTGCACGTGCACCGTTCCCATTAATGCTGGGGGCTGCTCCCTGTGCAGTTTGAGGCAGCAAAGCCTGTCCCTGGACATGGGGACAGGTAGGTATGTCTGAACCGCTCCGAGCTGCAGCCGTCTTGTCAAAACTCGTGTCTGCCATTCACTGGGTGGGATATGAATGCTAAAGAATTTCCCCTATTTTTAACAAGATTTTAAAACTTTTGAAGATTTTGAAGATGGTAAGTTATGCTGAGATAAATGAAATGATGTGTTGACCTGCTGCACAGCGAGCTGTTACATGGAAATATTCCTCAGGCCTATGCTTTGAAATAGTTGTTAGGAAAAGTTGGCTGAGCGAGCCGAAGTTCCCAGTTAAGAAAGCTGATAACGCAGAATGGTTTGTGGGGCAGAGTTCCTCTCTTAGACCTGGGTGTTGATTTCCGAGATAAGATTTCTGCCAGATGGTATTTTTAATGGAAGTGAAACAAGCAGTGCTTTAAAAAAAAAGGAAAAGTCAGATTCCCTATCTCCTGATCATCCTGTAGGAAAGCAGACTTCAAGGTCGTCTGCAACATTTGCTGCCACTTTGCAGAGGGCTTGACGTGACGCTTTTCACCTTGGTGAGTCTGCAGCCACGTTACCAACAGATTGGAGCCTCTTACTGTTTAGCAAGGAATAATTCATTTCAAACCCGCCTCATTAAAAAACCCCTGACATCATCTCTTCGGCGATATCATTTTTATTACCCGTAAAGTCAGTTTACTTACTGGAAAACCCTGGGTACAGCCAGAAACAGCTGTGGCAGGTTGGCATCGATACTGAACAGGCTTGGCTGTGCCACGGGCTTTGTGCTGGGTTCCTCCCCAGGCAGCGGCAGCACGCCTTGCAAATCACCCGCTCGCTGCGCCTGGCGCCTGGGCATGTCTGAATAGGTCACTGTAGGTAACCGCTGTTTATAGTTGCCAAATTATCTGTTAAGGGTCAGTAGCTCATTACAATCCCACGCCGCTTCATGCCTCAGCGCACCCACGTTCCCCTCTTGGTGCTCCTGGGAGCTTCTGATAACGGCAGGAGAGCCGCTGCGGGGTTGTTGTTGTGGGAGGGAGGGAAAAGACTGTCACCAGCAGCCCAGGGTACGTCCTTCCTCACCAAGGAGTTTTTTTGAAAAATTACAAATGACGAGCAAGCAGAAGGCTCCGGATGACAGAACGTATAGCCTGGTCAGTAAATGTGCTAAATCCTTCTGCACCCACTCAAAGAAAATGTGAGTCTGCCCCATCTTCAGCTACAGGGGCTGGCTGTTTTTTGGAAGCTGTAAAGATTTTGCTTTTACCCTGAACGTCTCCGGTGTGAAGGCTGCTGTCGGCGATGGCAGTGGTCCCATAACTGAAGAGCGCGAGCTTCGCTGGGCAGCAGTGATTCTCTTCTTGGCTGAGCTGCGGGGAAGCCACTGGACCGAAACTGCCCCCTTTCCTCACCCCCAGTGGCACGTAGCAGCCCCAAGCCTGGAAGAAAGGAAAGGATGAGCCCTGTGCCTCGACCTTTTGTGCAGTGTTGCCAAATCCAGATGCTAAAAGGTGGGGAGATGGGAAGCAGTAACAGTAATAGGCTTGGAGATCTTTGGACCCGCCTGGTTCTTCGTGTGCGTGTGGGGTTCACGTGTCTGGGCTTCCACGGAGGCCCAAAACTGTTGTTTGTTTTAAATGCAGGATGAGTTTTCATGTGATTGTGAGGCTTTCGAAGGAGGGACTTTGCAAAACAAGCAAATATTGTGATGCTCCTGAAGAACTGTGCCCAGCCTTCGGGCCGCTGAAGGCAGAAGAGCCTGGAGGAGTCTTCCTCCTTCTGCCATGGGGTCAGATTTGGTCTCGGCTCTTAGGCAGAGTGCGAGGGGGTCTGTGCAGCCGCTCAGCCTCTGCTGTGCCCGCAGGCTTGTCCCGCCGCGGGCTGCCCGAGAGAGAGGCCAGCAGCTCCTTCCACCCCAGCAGGCAACTGCTGCTGGGAGATGGGAGAGGGGCAGGGCCGTTTCCAGAGGCCGGTTGGAGAAAAAGGGATTACAGGCATCGCCGGGAGGAGTCCGGCATTACTCTGCCCGATGGACCCCACCACCCTGCTGAAATACCTCGGAAGAGCCGGGCCAGGTCTGCGTCTGGAGGAATGTCATCGCTGATGGGTTGACTCGGGCGCCCGAGGGAGTTAGCGTGGAAGGAAGACTTGAACTGAGTCTGGGCATCAACAATGTATCGAGACACAAATATCGCTAAAATGTTTTATGAAATGAACGTTAATGGAAAAAATGAAACATTAGTGAAGCGTGCAGAGCTGGAAACATTGGTATGGTTGTTAGGTTTTAATTAGTTGGAAACTGTTCTTTCAAACTCTGCTTCTGTGCAGTGTTTGTCCTAATGTGGTCGGGTTTGGGATCTAGCGCTGCTGGATTTTCCTTTCTTTATGAGTGCTAAGTACTGAAATATTCATTATACATGTGTTCTCCTGGCTTCCGGAGTGCTGCGGAGGGAGATTTTTTTGTGCGCTAAATTTTGCAGCAAATGATACCAGTTACTGCCTAGTGATACTTACAGTAGCCCCAGTGACATAAATGGTCTTGTCCAAAAGACATTCCATCTGAAATGTTCGAGGGTGTTGCACAACAGGAAAGTAGTGCCAACTTACCTGTTTCTCCTTTCAAGCTTAAAAATACCATGAAGCTCAAAGCATGTGTTTTCACAACGCTCCACGAGCTCATGTGGCTGTCTGTATGTACGCAGACACACACGTGTGTGTCGGTGAGAAAACTCAAATTAATTGTATTTCTTCCACTGGAAGGTTTTACCTGTTCAGTGGAGAATACTTCATTAATATTAACGTACTTCATAATACCTGTTTTCAGAGACAGGAACATTTTTAATCCCCAGTCTTGCCTCACATGAGTGGATACAGATCTACCTGTTAACTAGAGCATTGGTATCTTGAATTATAATGGCATATTTTGGGGCATCACTGTGTGGTCTGTTTTCCGATTTCATGTCTGGAAGTCTTTATCTTTGCTCTCTTATCTGTCTGATGCCTTCTGGAAACAATTTCCCCTTTATACCACTTCATAAACTTCTGCATACACTAGACTGGAGGTTCTGGGCCATTTCTCACATTGTGTAATGAATTTTCTGATTGAAATATTTTACAGATAGCACCTCATACATGCAAAGCAGCGCCTAAGATCCAGGTGGATTTTTTACTGATTGATTGTATAAAGCTCTGAGAACTTGTGACGTATTCTGAAAAGCTAAGTTACCACTGAAACTTGCACATTTATATTTTTCAAGGTATTGAATGAAAAATCTGAAAAGGGATAAGAATAAGATAAGAATGACCTTGTTAACATAAAAATAAGTAAGATTAGAAAGAACCAAGTATGTTTGCACAGTTAAGTTTTGTTTGGAATAACCACAACAATTTGGAATAACCACAACAACTTGGATTAACTACCAGATCTGTTGACAAATAGCTGGATGTTATTAGAGGAACTCTGTCACTGGCATTAGTTTAATTATTATCTCAGGCTTTAGATGAGTAGCCATAACACTAAGATGGTTCACCTAGAATCGCAAAGGGAAGGGCCAGTATGGCTGTGTGCGTTCAAAATTTTCATCACTGGGCAGCCCATAGGAATCGTAAATTGGGCTTTGGTTAACCCTTCTTAAAAGACAGCTCTATTGTGTAATGTTCATCAGGGGTGGCTGAAGGCGGGGGAGAAAGGTGGGGGTCTCACCTCCCCGAAAGCAGATCCCCGGCCCTCCAGGTGGGCTGGAGCTCGCAGCCTGGCTGCAGGAGAGGTCTGGCTGCGGAGGGGAAGGTTATTCTGCAGCGGGGGTGTCGGGCATTAAAGGAGTGGACGCAATCCACAGAACCGAGCAGCTGAAGAAAAAAAAATAGGAGCGTTAGTGGGGAAAGCGTCGTGATGGGGAGGGAGGCTGCCGTCGTAAGCAGCGTGGGGGACTGCTTGTTGAAGCCACTAAACAGGGAATCCCCGCGAGAAGAAACGGTGCTGGGCGTCATTCAGAAGAGCAAGCGGGGCCGTGATCGACTTTGGGTCATTGCAACTGCAGCGTACCCTGATTCAGGGAACTTTCAGTGGTGGAGCAGGAACACCCCCCCTCGCTCCCCCCAAATCCACTGTACTAAAGGACCACAGAAAGTGAAAATGGCATTTTGACACCAGTCTTTAAAAAGGACTTTGTCTAAGAGAAATCCGCTGCTGTTCGTCTGAAGCACTGACACGCGTATGGATTAGGGTGATTTGGTTGGTACGGTGTGCTCAGATTTTCCAAAAGCTTTTGATAAGCTCCTCAGTCGGAAGATCCTAAAGAAGCAAAACTGTAGCAGGATGAAAGGAAAGATCAGCTCTGGAACTGATGTGAGGGGTAAGAACAGATGGTCAGGTATTTCAGTGGGAGATAACAAGTGGAATCCCACAGGGATCTGCACTAAGATCTGTGATGTCTGGCATACTCATAAGTGGTCTGGAAAACATGCTAAATAGTGATGTGCTGGATTTTTTTTTTAATGGGTTATTCAGGATAGGAAAAGTAAAAATCTTCTTTTAAAAATGTGGAAGAATCTCACAATACCGAGTAGTGTTGAAGTAAAATTGCAGCCTGCATTTGGTGCCAATAAGCACAAAATAGCGCACATGGGAAAAAAAAAACCCGACTGTACAATGCTGAAGATGGGTTTTAAACTACCTCTTACCACTCAGGGAAGAGAGCTCAGAGTGGCTGTCAGTAATTCTAAGAAATGTTGGCTGAGGTCAGAGCAGTGCTCAAAAAAGCAAATAGATTGTCAGAAATTGCTAGGGAAGACACAGAAAACAAAATAATCATTTTGCTGTGCATTCACCTCTTGATTAGCGCGCACCGTTCTGGTCTCCCCATCTGAGAAAAGGTATAGCAGAGCCCGAAAGGGACAGAGAAACCTGACAAGTGTTTTCAGAAATAGAGAACGGCTTCTGAATTGAGATTGATTAAATAGACTCTTAGAGGGGAAAAAAGAAGGCAGAAAGGCATGTGATAGCAGTGTTTAAAATCATGAGTGGCATGGAGAAAATAAGTAGCAAATGATTATTTGCGTTTCTCCCAGAACAAGAACAAGGGACATCAGCTGGAATTACCGGGTAGTGGCTTAAGCAAACAACAGCGAACAACTCGGTCTTTGCGGTGTTTGATTAAACTGGAACCAGTCTCACAGTATCTGCCGGGTGTCAAGAGGTTAGATGGGCTCAAAACCGACCAGACTAATTAATGGGAAAAAAAACCATCAGGGGCTACTAGGCAGCAAGATGACATTCCTGCCTGAGGAACTGCCTGTATGGCAGGCTGCTAGATGTGGGGAGGAGAGAGTAGAGAAAATGCCTGCATGGTTACTGCTTTTTAAAATTGTTTCCCTTGGTATCTGCTGCTGTCTGTCTGTCAGCGGTGGGATACTGGGCTAAATGGACCTTTGATCTCATCAGATATAATTCTTCTGCGTAATGTTTTTATGAGGAATCGGTCTGGGAGAAAGGCACTTAAAATACCCCAGACACCCATAGGACCCCGAGGCTTGATCTCAAAGAATTTAGACCTAGCCTGGATGTGCATTCGGAGTCTCGAAAGAGAAAGTATCCAGAAGGTCGCGCTGATCCAGCCACCTGAGGAGCAGAGAGCCCTGAGGGCTACTGTAATGAACCAAAATGACACCCATGCTTTTGGGTATCGAATTCCATTCCTTGTGGGATGAGGAAGTAAAATGAATACCGGTGCTGCACCTTGCACCTTATCCCGTGGTGCATCTTGGTGGGATGAAGAGAGTCACTTGGGAAAGGTAAAGTGTGTTGAGTAATGCATGACACATGGCTTTCCTCATCCTGTAGTTGGATGTTTTGTAGTTCTCTCAAGAGTTACTGCTCCACCTTTTGCATGGTACTGTTTATTGTTCTGCTTTCTGAGCTTGTGTATAACACAGATGTGCAGGAGCAAGCCAGTATGCTGTCATGGGTTAGAGAATGCCACTGTAAAACAGTGACAAAATTACTTGAGAGCTAAAAGTACAAGCATGAGAACTATTTTGGTATGAGGATAATGTCGAGCTGGAGTTGAATTGAATGTCTGTTTCTTCAGGGAGGGTAAATTTAATCAGGTGCTCAAAATCAAATTATGGTGGAAATCAGTTTGGAAAAACACAAGAATTACAATCCAGCTAATGGCCTGAGGTAATACTGGCAAGAAATTTGCTTTCCCATTGTAACGTGAAAAATCGTTTCTCTAAGAGGGAGCTGCTTGCAGCTCGTGATTACCCGGGGTAGTTCAGAGCCCCGCGTTTCCTTGAGAGAACAATTACAATGTGCGGCCCTTACACCGTTTATTTCCCCTCCACTATAGTGATACCAACAGTTACTACACTGTGATCAAGCCTGTCAGTGTTTCTACCATAGTGTTATTTTCTAACTTGGCCGTTAAGCTGGAAATGTTTTCCCAGCCCAGCCTGAAACAGCCTCTGTGGCTGGTGGCCCATGAGCGATCCAGAAGTGTCATATCTTCTGCAGAAACACGGGCTTTCCTATGGCACGAGTCCTTGTAGGAAACGTCTCTACATCTGGGAATAGAAAATGGATCCTGCATTTGGCTGCAACCTTGCTGCATAGAGGGATTTAGATTTTAATGTACACATTATTCTGATTAACATAGGTGGATAGAGGGGCTTTATTCGGTGTGGTTGGAAGGGGCAAGGTCTTCCCCTGCCCATTTCCCTCCTGTACAGAGGGAAGACTTTGAAGCAGCTGTGGCTCAAAGGTACTGCTGCTGTTCTCCTCCCCAAAGGTGTTCCCTTCTGGCATAAATTTGTCTCTCTTATTGATGGAGAATTTGGAGATGGTGGCCAGAAGCCGCAGCCATGATTCAGTAGGAAGGGGAAAAGTGCTGCTCTGATATCACCTGGAATTGCATTTAACTTAAACCAGCACAATCGTCTGTGACCTTTACCCATCAGGAGTTATTAGCTAATTGAATTCAGAAGGTAACTCCCTAAATGTTTTCAGACTAAATTAACTTGCTTCAAGGGACCAACTTATGTTTGTATTTCCACAGAGATAATGAGTTTAGGCTTCAGCTGAAACCTTGCCAGATAATGAGGAAAAAATAAATCAATGACCTCACTCTTATCTGGTCTTAACAGGCAGGCTTTCCTTTGCTAAAAGTGACCCTGGAATGGTCTGGATTGATTCACACAAATACCGAGCCCCGCGTCCTGCTAAGCAGAGCTGTCCTGGGGAACGCTTTGCTCCATGAGGAGATCTAATCCGAACATCAGCAAAGGTGCAAGTATTTGAAACACAGCTTTTTTTTTAGAGTCAAAATGAATGTTTCTGACGAATTCAAATGAGCAGTGAGATAAAGAGTTAAGGAGGAAATTAGCTTTGATACTAATTGGAGGAGGAAAAACCATTCTCACGCTTGTGCCAGGGACTGAACAATCTTCACAGGCATATACTTCTCTGATTCTCCATAGACATATGTTTCTCTGATTATTTAATTATCTGGCATTGTTAAATAAGAAATGCTTTTCAGATGTTAAAGGGAAACTGTTGCCTGGTGAGAACTGGAGTAGCTGTATTGGTCGAGATCTTTCCTTTGGTGCCTTGATTAATGGAAGAAGTAGACAGCTCAGCAATGTGCCCCTCCAACAGTGTGTACCTCCTTACTCTCTGGATGGATCTCTCAAATGAAGGCTTAAATATTCAGGTAATAAATGTGATTATTAATAGTTTAACAGAATATATGAGGCAATCTATTCAAGTATGCAGAGGTAAGAGGCAGGGGTTTTTAACTACTAGTAAAAAATCTGGAAAACCTACTCTTAAAGCCCAAATTAGACGGTTGAAATTTTATAGTAACAATAGCAGTGGTACTAATAGCCACCATTTTGGTCTAATAAGAGATGTGACATTTTAGGGAGAGATGGTATCTTTTATTAAACAGAACCCAGGTGTCCTGTAGGGATAGTTGAAGATGACTCCAAAAATAGTTTCTCTCTATTGAATCAAACTTGGGCTCCTTGGGATTCTTAGCTTTTTGCACTTCTCCTGAAAAAACAAAGTCCCATGTGGCTTTCAGACAACTTTCCTCCTGGGGACTGGCTGTGGTTCCAGATTTATCAACCTCCCAGTATTGGACTGAAGTGCCTACAGGGGCCAGTAGATAGCTAATTTCCATCTAATCCCATCACAGATAGTTTGGTGTTGGTTTTTTTTCCCCAAGGGAAATACCTGCCTGTTCTGTTCTGCGAGTGCAGAAATGCCCGAGCCAGTGAATGTCACATTTGCCACAGACAGGGAACTCTTACAGTAGTGTGAGCATCGTGTTTCATCTCACCTGGCTGAGGTGCAGGGCTCTGCTGTTGTGGCCGCATTGTTTTTTTGGGAGCAGATATGTGTTGCGCTGGCTTGGATGTGCTGACTCAGCAGTTTTGGCACTGTGCTCTGGAGCACTGGCCAAAAAGGATAAATGAACCTATTAGGGATGTGGTTTGATCTAAGCATAAAATTAATTCATTCTAACAGCATCATGGGATAAAGTAAAATGGACAGAACACTCCCATAAAATAAATCAGATACGGAAATTAAATATTGTGACTCTGAGACAGAAGCTGAAAACGTTCTATGTAATGCATTTTACTTTTCAAGTATTTGCAGTGGAAATTTTTCTCTTGAAAGGGGCACTTTTTGAAAATCTTTTGATTAAAGAAATTAAATTAAAATATCACCTGCCCTACTTAAAATCCTTTTATATTTTGCTTCTCTAGAAATCAAGATTATAAGAAATGTAAGATAAAAAAAGTAGATGTTTGAAAAGCTGCTTTGGGTTATTGTCTTCAAGCAGTTGCCATAGTTCTTAAGTGGCACCTTGGAGACCTTTATATAGTCAGAGTGCTGTAGGAGTGTGAGAATTGAGGCTTGAACTTTAGGGTAATTGTGTAAGACTTTCAGCCAAGAAAAGTGAAGGCCTGAGTCCCTGCACCTGGTGGAGATCCAATCAGAGACCACATAGAATGCAACATGCTAACACACAAAAAAAAATCAAAACCGTATTCACTGTGAAGAAGTTAATAAGAAATTGGCTGCTATTTGATTCTAAATTTGATTAAATAGATGATTTTATCAGAGTCAAAGCTGATCTATTCAGCTGGATAACATCTCCACACAGAAGCAGAATATTTATGAAGTATGTCAACCACAACCACAACTCCTATTATAAAGCTTTCATCTTAGTTTTATGGTAACCAAAAGCTTCCTTTCCTTTCCTGTAGGCTGTTGCCCTGCCTGTATAATACAGTCCACTCAACAACGAGGGCTCCATCCATTTTATCAATGGTCATCAACCATCAGGAATTACAGATGGCAGTTCCCCAGTCTCAGGACAGTTAAAGATACATGAGTAATTTGATGTGTTATTTGAGGCATTTCCTTCCCGCGTGAGGCTTATGTGGGCTCACAGCTGTGCACACTTGGACCCCAAGCATAAACACATCTGGTCCCCTTCTCATTTCAGGTCCTGAAACTAAAAAAGATTGAATTATCCCAAATGGTAAGACCAAATGTCAAGACATGAAAAACGAAAGTTTGGATTCCTGTGGTTTTGAGCTTTCTGCCTGGGTCCTCTGCAGACTACTAAGGTGAGAGTTCTCAGTGAAGTTTTTCCCACACTTGAGATATTCATAATGGCTTGCTTTCTCTCTCTTGTGTGCAATCTGGTTTCTAAAGAGGTGGGAGTCTGTTCGACAGCCTTTCCCTCACAGGCAGCATTAATGAGGTCTTTCTCTTCCACCCACACCCTATTTTCTGGAAACTTGTAGGAACTTAATGGCTTTAAGACTTCTTCTCACTTGTCTTATAATGAAAATGGCCAACGGGCTCACGAAACGTTAGGGAAGAGACACCCAAGCAAAAGACAAACAGGCATGGATGCAGACACCAAGAGCCTTGTTTCCTTAAGAAATGTGAACATTTTAGCTTTCAGTCTTAAAAAGCTGACTAAAGGAACGTCTGGAAAGAAACAGTGCTTTTCTGCTCACGCGGTTCTTGAGACCTGGGGACCTTCAGGACAGGTCAGTGGCTGAAGGAGTCTGGCTGTTGGTGTCAAAGTCTCCTCTCCCAGGCTTGATCAGCCTGGGCAAGTCTGAACATCACCCTGTCCCCGCTGACCTATGTCGGGGCTTCACGGGTTTCCCCTCCCATTTGCAATCTTTGCTAACTCTCCCTTGCTCTCCGTTTCCTGGGGATCTTGGTTTTAATGTCTGCCAGGGAATCCACTCTGAGCTGAAGGAGGATGTCATTAACACGTGTCAATGTGGAAAGATGTTCTACTAATTTAGTCCTTCAACAAGGACAGGGTTTTGCTTTCCTCAGCAGCTTGCAATGATCCTTCTTTCTCCCCCTTCCCACTCCCAAGTATAAAAAGCCTGAATAGATGAAACCCCTCGTGAAAGAGCTAGTTAGGTGAAAAAGACTTCCATAATTGCTGCTGGTATCAAGCTTCTTCCTTTGGAGGCTTTAAGCTCCTCTTCCTCTTCCATCTCCTGAGTTTCCAAGTGCAGATATCCCGTGCTGGCAATAACTGGCTGCTTACAATCACACACCAGTGCTATAATCACTGATCACTTCTCTAGACAGGTTCTGGATACTCTTTCACCCACAGCCGTGTCTTATCGCTGGTGCCTGATGAGTCTTTCGCAGGTACCTTCAACACTGTACCCTAAAATACTTGCCAGCAAACCTCGGCTCCTTCTTGTCCTTGCCCCGGAGCCTCGCCCGGCTGCTGGGGCTGGCAGGAGGAAAAAGTCCAGTATGGCTCCCAGGAAACCACTGGCCAAAGTGGCAGCCCCAAAGTTGGAGCAGTCATGTGTCCCAACAGGGGTTCTCCTTTTATCTAACCCCATGCTTAAAATAACAGTCGCTTGAAATTATATCTTGTATCGGGGGTGTAGAGGGATGTATGTTCTGGAAACAGCTGTGCTCTGCAGGTTGTGACGGTGGTGTGGGAAGTGTCAGAGCTTGGGCTCCAAGGTTTCATTTTGCTTAAAAATAATTGAAATGAAAGGAAGTAATAGTGCTTAAAATATTTTCTTTAGACTTTTTCCTTTTTGTGGAAGAAATTAAAAAGTATATTTTAAATTCTAAACCAGAAAGGATGTTTCTTTGCAGAATTACCTGAAGATGTGATTTTGGACCCATTTGGTCCCAAAGTCAAGATTACTTGTCTGGTAATTCCTATCAGCTCCTTGTGCTATGTAAAGCAGGGACTGTTAGCTTGAACACAGCAGGTAGTTACAGATGCTGTAATATTTAACTTTCAGTGATACTGTTGAAAGAAAAGCAGAGATGGTCTTATAGATTGTCAGACTTTAGGTGGTTTAGTGTGCCATCAAAATGACATCACAGCAACTACCTACAACTTACTGAAGATGGAAAACACCAATTTAATGCGGAGTCGGTACTCATAATTATGTTCAAATTCTGCTTTAATAATGTTGTCCATATCTGCAATACTGTAAATGTGAAAATGAATTTGGCTGAAAGAGCGCCAGTGTGAAGCAGCATATAATTTTGTTTTTGTTTGTGCTGTACTCCGCATAATTACTGTAATTATGCATATTAGGCTGTTCTGTGTAATGGCACCAGAAGGTAGATAATTTTGTCAATAACTGGCTGTAGCAGCTTATATACATTTTGCACCATCCACAGAATTGCTTTGAAGATCATTTAATACTGCTGATTTGCCCATAATAGGTCAGAAATTATTGCTGCTGTTTCCAGAATGTGTATCTGGAGGAGATGTCTTCCAGAAAAAAATCAGATGCTACTAAAAAAATCAGAACTTTGTGTCTGAGAAAACAGAGCCAAAAAAAAGGGCGCACATTTTCGAAGCGGGTAAAATCTTTAATTAGCTGATAGGGTTACTATCAGTGTAATATGACAAGGAGCTGCAGCAGCTTTGAAATCCTTAGAGGTTTCAAGTTCAGATTATACTTTGCACAAGAAATTGCAATTATGCTCAATGCCATTTACTTCTTTTTCAACAGAACAAGTTTGGATGAAGATACTTTAATGAACTGACATGAAAACTTAATTTTTAAATGAGACTAAGCAGAAGCAGATTGATAACAGAGGAAACAAATCAGGGAAGGGAATGCAGGTGGGAAAACTGGGGTCAGGCAGGGTGAGGTGCCACCTGGGTGAACTCAGAAGTTTGAAGGAAAGGTGGTGTTTAGGAGATGGTTCCTTCAAGCGTTCAGGAAAAATACTTAAAAGTTTCCTTTTCCAATGTGCAAGGTGACTATTAGTAGTGGTATTACGTTAACGGGAGCCCTCAGCCATTTTCCGAGAGCATTTCGTGCATGGCAGCGGGGGCCGCGGTGCCGATGCCAGCTCTCCTGCCACTCTGGCTCCCCGTGGCCACCCAATTGCAAACGGGTGAGCCTTTCTCCCACCAAAACCCCCGCCGGGACGGCAGGTCCTGGGGAGCCAGCCCTGTCCCTCTGTTTGAGGCGCGGGTGTCTGGGTGGTGGTCTGCAGACCCTGCCGGCCGGGAAGAGCCCGCTGCCTGGCTCCCTACGCCGGTGCCGCGCTCGCCGCCGTTCTCGCAGCCGCGGTGCTCTCTCTTGGCCCGATGGAAATTGCACAAGATTTTTTTTTTTTTTTTTTTTTTTCTGCCAGGAGAAACACGGGCGGGTGGGTAGTGACTCATTTGTCAGGCAGGTTTGGAAAATAGTCACCAAAAGCAGAAGCAGAGGTGTCTGGGGAGACGAGCAGGGCACAAGGTACAAAGCCGTCGTGATTCGCTTCTGCATGTTATGCTCCGCATACTCGTCAAATTAGAACTCGGTGCTGTGGGAAGGGACGCCTGAGTGACACTGCTGGTTAGATGCATTAAAAACGTCCTCAGCCCTGGCGAAGCAGGAATGCTGCTGCTCGGTAAGAGCAGTTTCTCCGAGAGGATCTGCTCCTGCTTTATGTCTCCTCAGGTTGAATGGATTCGCTCTGAAGTGCAAGACGCGTGAAAAATTTCAACGTAATTTTTAGCTCTGCTTCAACAGGTGTAGTTTGGCAGGGCTGATTTAGGATAGGTGGTCTGTGTGGAATACACTCTTATTTATCAGGTATCGATCTGGCAATAATAACCAGCGCTTTCCTGAGATGTAACGCTTGTGACTCCCTTCTTGTTTGGTAAAACTGACCCGCCGCTTGCAATTCACTCAAAATGCAGCAGCGCACCTTATCGGGGGTTTGAGCTAGCACATTCATCCTGCTCTGTTTTCTTTTTTTGCCCCAATCAGAGTAGTTATAAATATATATAGCTCCAAAAGGGACTAGCGTTGGTTGTACACAGGATCCTGCCCTTGATCTCTGTTTGATGGGACTCTGCACTCACATGCCATGTGGGATTCTGGGTTTTGCCATCATGCTAGAAGTCAGAAAGTAATTACGATTTTGCTATGGTGGCTCTGGCAAAAGGTCATTTATTCCCCTCTGAAATTTGGCTAAATTAATTTCTAGTCTTAAAAGCAGCCACAGATAAACATATTTTTCCCTGAGTGATTTGAAATGATGATTGTTGCTTTATTGACTGATGTGGTTTTCAGTCAACCCACTCTTACTGTGTTGACTTTGTAGAATATTTAAGTTAATAAGATATGTTTTGTCTTTGTTGGTCACCTCAAACATTTTTGTGCTCTTCAGATAAAATTGTTATTGCTTTGGCTAGTATCTAAAAAAAAAAAGATTACAGAAATTGCATAGCATTGTTTATCAGCCCAGGGAATTATTATAATCCCAGGGAAGAATGCTGTAATAATTTAAAACTCAAGTCAAACTCTCTCCTTAATAAGCAGGGTGAGAAAGTCCAGTCAAATGACAGAACATTGGTGAGAAAAGATAAAATTAATCTGAAAATTCAGAATTACATCAGATGGCGAGATTTAACTGTAGACTAGTCAGCTAAGGAAAGTAGCTGGGCTGTCATTGTGAGAATGCTGAAGAACAGAATTGGAGCTCTACAAGTTAATAAGTTGTCTATTAATTTCTAGTCTAATTAGAATTTGTAATAATAAGTTCTTTTGCTTTTTGATTTTTTTGCTTTTAAATCACGCTGACATCTAACAGAATGATAATTCAAATCCACATTTCAAAGCTACTCTCCAACAAGCAATAAAGGTGTTCCCTGAGTAGATTGGTCCCTTCCCAATGGATTACCCGCGGTTGCTTCACAAGGATTTAAGCATGTGTTTACGATGAGCTGGAGTCCAGTCCAGTTTCTTCTTTGCAGTTAGCAAATGTGGGATTTCGATTTAGCGTTCCGGGGGCAGAAATCTCTTGGTCGCTCCTTCTCCAGGATGAGTGGGACCTCCAGCTGGGTAGTGGGATGGAAGCTGTAGTTCTCCATGGCCTTCTGGAGTCACTGGTACCGCTGGGGCCAGTTTTGTCCAGATGTGCCTCAGGTCTGAACAAATTCCTCAGCCGCTGCCCACCTTATTTCCCCAGGAAGTTTGCGAACGGAAGAGTCTCTGTGCTGCTTTTTTCTGATGGCACAGTTTGTAAACTTTGCTAGCTGCTGCTCTGCTATTAATGCTCTTGTTCCGAGAACATCTTGGCCCCAGTTTTTAATCTGTTCTTTCATTCCTGAGATAATTTTTATCACTCCTATAGAAGTGTATAGCAAAGAGGAGGCCACACAGATGGAAGCATAACCTCGCTCTGTGCTGCGCTTCCCTGGGTGATATGTTAAATGATGACAGCAAAGTTGTCCTTTCTATAAGAAGTACAGGACAGGCTTACACAAGTTTTTAAAGTGAGTTGTGACTCTAAATTAGGAGCTTTGGGGTACAAGCCCAATGGAGCTCAATAAGTAAAGACTTGATTATTGGCAATGCTTAAATTGATTTACTTCAAGTAAACAATAATATATGAAATAAGTTATATGCTGAGTAGATCACGGACAACTGAGTTTCTTAGTTAAATTTGCCAGTGTGTACCCAAAGAAGGACATTTTAGTTTTTGACAGAAAAGCAGTTTAGTCTGTTTTTGAATGAGTCAGTTTATTTTTTGCTTACTGCAGCTTTGCTTGGAGTGGATGATAATCAGTTGAAAATTGGACAAGTACCATGAATTCTTTTGTTGTCAGTCTTATGGATTATAGCTCTGACTTAATGAAGAAAATCAATGTCCCCACATTATCGATATGTGAGAAACATTGGCCTTAAAGCCCAATGTCCTCCCAAATAAGATTTACAAGGAGAAGTTTAGACAATTTTTGAGGAAAAACACTAGGTCTCCTCCATGTGTTCTTCTTGCTAATGTGATTTCTTTTTCTTGTATGTTGTGTATATGTATAGCAGTACTGTATTATGACTTAATTATTTTTTTCACCTTACTTCTTTTGTCTTCAGCTATTACATCAGCATGTCCTGGGTGACATCCAAATGATTTCAAATGTATGATCAGTGACTGAATTCTGCTACTTGTTTGGGGTCAGTGGTGAAACCTAAAAGGTAAGAAGTTACTACTTTTTTTCCTTTGCCTTTAATTAGTTGTTTTCATTTTGCAATGTTTATTAAGTCTCAAGTTAATTTTGGACTGAGAGAGATCTCCAGATAGATGTAGTAGAATGCTTCCATGCATACATGACTACATCAAGCACCTTCTGAACCACAGTTATACTTCATTAAAATATTTAATATTTTCATAAAATATTTTCAGATTCTTTAGTGCTGTGAGTCTTCACATGATTTGAAGGCTTTATTTATGTTTTCATGTAAAGAGAGAATCATCCCTTGGGAGATTTCTTTAATCATTTACCACCAGAATATGCAGCAGTATTCTAGCTGCGAGTCATTAATAATATCTTTATTTTATTATGTTTGTATATAAATATAAACACAAGCACACATACATATATAGAACACACATGTATAAAAAATTGAAATTTTCATATGCAGTTATGCACAAGGGATGATTTTCTATGTCTATGCATACAGCTATAAACAGGATTTCCTCACTTCTGTTTAATGAGTTTCTGAATTACAGACTGGACGTTCTTTCAGAAAGGGCACTTGGGGAACAGTCTGATGTTCAAATGAGAAGGCATGTAACTCTACTGATACTGAGACACACAGGACATTTTGAGTGAATAGGCCTTTGGAGCCATAAATCTTGTTCCACAATTTGTTAAGCTTTTGTCATTTTTAAGAGGAATCATCGCTGTCCCTTCCTAGCCTCTGCCAGGTAAAAATGAAAATTATATTTAGGAACAATATACAAGAGTACATACAGTACGGGAATATTTGACTTTCTTGACCTCTTTTTTTTCTTTAGATGGTTACATTCAAGGTTGAAAATGGCAACATGGACTGATGTAAATGTTTTACCAGTTCCCTAATAGATTATGTTGAGAAGAAAACAACAAATCCAACAAGGAGAAAAAGCAAGAAGGCAATAGATGCAAATTTTTATAGGCTCATGAGTGAATACAGATACAGATAATTCATGTTGCGCTCTGTCTTGCAAGAATTCCTATTAGAAAAGTTCAGGCAACATGGAAATACAAACGCTTTTGAACACTGTAAATGAGCTCCCTCCTTTGAGCCCCTGCTGAAAGGAAATTAAGCCTAATGTAAGAGCACCATATGGTCATTAAAATAACTTCATAAAATAACATCACTTACATAGCAGAGGGCAAAAGTCGTGGGGAGGGGCCTGCAGATTTACCGAGGTCCATTCAATTGTGCACGGTGGAGATAACGGCAACTTGAGTTCCTGTTTTTAAAGCAGCACAGATGGTCAGATAAAGGAACAGAGAAATAAATAAAAAGTCTAGACATTTTTAACAGATGTTAACAACACTTACTTGATTTTTGACTCTTATTTAATTTTTACATTTCTAGAATAAACGCGTGGGATGGCCTGCTATTAGCAGGGCAAGGCAAGTGAGCCCAAATGCCAGTGCCATTCACACTGGTGATGATCCTGATCTTTCTGACCACTTCTTGAGGCACATGATCCTTTATGGGTTTGGTTTTCTTTACTATGCACTTGGAGTTCACTGTAGCTTGCTGGAGTTCTTCATGGCTTGTGGTGACTGGAAGGGAGCAGTGGTCCTCCATGGCACCTGTGACTGCTGGGGACTGGACTTGAAGTGATCCATAGCTGGATTATGTCTCTCCTTGAAGCTACCATCTCTATTTTCTTGTCCCGTGTCATCTAAATTCCTCATTGGCTTTTCTGTCTATTAGCTAGAAAAGGAAATTAAAGTTGAGGAACATCGCCAGGACCCGCTTTAAGGATGAAACTCAGACCCAGGAGGGAGTAAGGCAGTGGTAGGCAAAGGCTTATCTCAACTGTCGTGTGTGTCAACTGCAGCTTTGGCTCTGATAAGAAGTTGGATACTCTTCTGGTCCTGTCCTGTTGTGGCTCTGGATGGAAGAAGAGCGGTTGTCCCTGAAAACCTGCTCCTTCACTCCCACACTGCAGCCTCTAGCGAGACTCAAATGCCATGGTGAGCGCTTGTGCATCTCTTCCTTACGTGTTTTATGTGACCTGTTGTCAGGTGAAGAGAAGTCTTGGCCTGATTGCAGGCAAGAGTTACAAATGTCCCACACGGAGTCAAACCTCCCACTCCAAGGTGTGCATGAGATGCACGGAAATCAAAGCAAAATTTTAGTGCTCAGGCCGTGTCTTCTTCAGGCTTGAAAAGTAGGGCAACATTTTTTACTTTGATAACTTTTTTCTGTGAAGAAGATGGGATGAAACGTACTGAAATTATGGATGAGCTGGGGCTAGAGAGAGTCCTTGCTGTAGCATGAGGCGGTGCCAGGACAATCATTGCTGGTGCCAGCTCAGGCTCTGAGCTGACAAATGCTGACTTCTAAGAGGAACTCTGAAGACTGCAGAGAGAATTGAAGTTATACACAACCATAAATATTTAATTCCTATTATTGCATGCTGAGAATTGCAGCACTGTCTGCAAAACACTATAAAACACAGCGGCGTAAAACATATCAGCAATGCAAATATGCTGTAAATATTGTAGGGAAAAGAGAAGCATAAAATTAACTCTTAAGCTTATTTATAGCTGTAGACCTCAGGATTCTCTTGTGCATTGTGGTGATATTTTGTAATTATACCAGCAGTTCAAAATGACCAATTTTCTCCTGGCATAAAATATGTTGCGATTTAATTAAAGCAGAAAGCCAATTTAAGTGGAATTGAGAAAGACTAAATCAATTATGAAGAATGCCATTATTAGATTTGAAAGTGTAGCAAAATTAGTCAAGTTATATAGCACCATGTTTTCTTCTTTTTAATGTGAGAAGAAAGATTAGGCCATCATTGTTTCCTATGGTTCAAGGAGGGTAATTCACAAAATTTGAGGAGGTAACATTTTCAATCATTAAGATGTGATAAAATAATCGCTCAGACTTCAATGGCATTTTGGTGGAAATAAGTACTTCTTTTCATTGAAAACAGAGGTAGTCCAGCCAAAACCTGTGCCTTTGGTTTTGGAAGTGCTGTGCCAAATCCTTAGGAAAGCTGTCATTTATTTTCCTCATGGCTCCCTTCCGTCCTGCAAGCCAGGTTTCCCAGAAGCAATGATTTTCATGAGTGAGGAGGAATGATGTCTTCAGGCACGACGGGACATGCAGTTGGATCTTGGAACTTGGCTTACAACAGGGGCAACGTGAGTCGCTCAAACGACACTTACTAGTTCTGCTTGGCCAGTGGTTTTGCGGAAAATATATTCTTTTTTATTTGAGATTTTGCTTTTCTGTAGCAAAAGTCAGAAATAATAACCTGCTTTTCAACTCTTTCTGTTTTCAATCGAATTTCTTATCAGGCAGTTTTAAAGAGTTCTCCATTGCCCTTACCCCGACCTATACAAGCTGTGTATCTGGATTGGTGGTTACTTTTCAAATACATCAGTATGTTAAACCTATCGATCAAGTAGCCAGTGAAAGTGCTAGAGGTGCATCTATTATTCCTGAATGTTATGATGTGCCAGTCTTTCCACATTGCCAGAGAAGAACATTGTGTCTTCTCGATACACATCCTTTCTTCTGCTCTTCCCTGCCCACTCAGGGGCTTGCTTATAGAAAGCTAATGAATGCTCAACTGAAATAAGGACATTATCAACTTTGCTAGGTGAGGAAAACTCCCCAGGGGATAGTTTAAGAGGCTGGAGCTGCTAACTGAAGTCGTACCAGTGTGGCTTCAAAGAAGTCCTATGGCCAAGGAGCTGAGGTCTGGTAGGGTCAGAAGGGCAGGACCAAATCTTTGCTGATGCGTGGTTTGGGGGCTGATATTTCTACCTCTTTATAAGAGGGATGGAGAAGTGACCATAAATCCTGGCAAAATGATGCAAGTGGAGCCGTAAGATGTACCTTCTCGCATCATGGGCATAGGCTGCTCTAGAGGACACAGAGTGTGGTGGAGTACCTTTACTGTCCAGCCCTCCTACGGTATCATCAGACAAATGCAAAATCCTGAGTTGAAGTGGTTCAAAAGGTTTTCAGTGCAGAAGCTGTGACTGCTTAGCTTGCTCTCAGACTGAAAGTTGTTTGTTGAAGCTGTTCGGGGTGTGTGGGTGGTGATTTCTACCTCAATATCGGTGCTATCTCAAACTGTCTGAGTTGGAATAATCCAAGCCACTGCACTTTGTACTAAACTGGACTGAGGATATGTGCAAAACCATTTGCTACATCTCAGATAATCTCTAGCTGAGCAGTAGTAATTTCATTGCTTACAGTTATGTAACATAGCTGGAGTCTTTATGAGCTTCTAACAGCAAAAATTACATTTGGCATTGTTATTTATACCAGGTGTATGAATAAAACAAGCGAGGTTAGCTAAAGTGATTTTCCAACAGAAATACATCTATGTTGTCAAGTCTAAAAGTGTCATATGATCTCATTTCTCCTCTCTCTTGTTTTCTCCTTCTCTCCCCTCCTCGCTCCCTCCTTCCTCATATATACATAGAAGATGATTATACTGGCAAATATTGCAAGAGTGGACCTTGCCTTAGATGAGGTGACAATAAAACTCCACTACAGGGAGAGAAGACTCCCATAGGTATTCCCACTAGGCAATTTAACTGAAATGTCTGTATGCTTTCATTTTTTTTGCAGTAAATCTGTGTCAGTCTGACTGAACACTTTAACACTAATTCTGAATGGTCTAGCTTCTGATGGACAGTCTCACCTACCAACACCATTCTCCGGCTTCACTGTTCAAGAGTTTCTCTCTCCTGTAATAACAAAAAAAAATTCTCTCAAAAGTTTTTAAAATGCTATCTAATGATTGGTCGTATGAATTCATATGTTAATTTAAAAAACTGTGCTTGGAAGCTGGTGGATCTTCAATGACCATTTAATAGTCCAAGCTTAAGAGGGTGTAAGTTCTCAGTATCTTTTATCAGCAAAAAACTTTTCAGTATTCAGACAAACTGGTTTGCAGCACTCAAGCAAAGAGCCAGCCACGCTAAAGTGAAGTCTTACAGTGCTTTAGAAATGAATTTTAGAAATAATAGTGGTAATAATAAATCTTCTCACAAGAAACAAACCCCTTGCTCATAACTTTATGTATCTTGCTGAGAAGTTGCTTTTTCAAGGCTTGCGTGAAATCAGCTAATGGTGTGCTGACAAGGCTCTGATTTTACTTCGGCGACGGTTTATATTAATTTTTTAAAAATTTACTATGAACTGGCTTAGTCTAAACTGAGAGAAAATGCTCTCAATTTAAATAGCACTGTCTACAGATGATTGTGCAATAGTGCGATATTGGCTATGAAGTTGGTTTAATTTAATTGGTACAGCCAGTCCTTTGGGGCCCTCATTTTAGGCAACAGCAATACGCATTTCTTCTGCATAGCACCCTCGACTTCCATTCCCCAGGACTCATTTGCTACATTTATTTGGCAGGAGGAGCCAGTTTCTCAGTTCAACTCCTGCTCTCCAACCACTAATCCTTCTGGATTTGTCTGCAATTTTGACCGCAAAACGCCGTCACGGTACCCTAGCCAAATGAGCTGATTCGGCACAGGGGACAGCTTTGCTCTAGCAGCGTGCAGCTCCAGGTGAGGTTGTTCACCCAGCTGAGAAGCGGCTCTGGTGCGACGGAAGGCAGCACACCGATGCTGCGGACCCTGCTCATACCTGGCATAAACTGGCTACGGTACTTTGTATGCAGCTGCGTTCCAAAAATGTCCCATTACGAATAAGCGTATGAACGCATAATTAAACCTTCACTGGTATTTAGAGTCTTTTATTACTACAAAAAAGCCTGTAGTGTGCAGCGCGCTTCTAATGTCCTGAGATTCCTGTTAAATATTAATTTATCAGCAGGTTCTGAATCTACACTCCAGGTAAAAACTCGAACGTTTGACATTACAACTTAAACTGGTGCTTGTTGCAAGTCACTCGGAGAGGGTGGGTTTTTCTCTTCCTTCAGTTTACTTTCCCACAGGAAAACCGGTGAAGTTCTGGCCAGAGGTAAAGACAGGGGATATTTTTATGTCATTCTAAAAGCTGCCCCCCAGGGTCTCCAAGGTTGCCTGTTGGGAGAGTCCTTGTTGTTGGTGATGACAAAATGATATTACATAGTTAGTCTTAAAAATTAGGGGAGTATATCTACTGTCTGCTCAGAGCTGTCCCTGCTTCAGGCTCTGCCAGGCTAAGAGCCATGGAAGGCCCTTTCGAACTGATGCGAAACCATTAGTAACAAAATTTGTAAGGGTGAAAATGAACTATTGTGATTTTTTTTTTTTTTTTTTTTTTTTTTTGTGGTTGGTCCATTTGTTAAATGCCAAAGCTGTTCAGGCTGTGGCTGGTTCACGGTCCACCCGCCAGGTCCTCATGAGCTGGGATGTACCTGAGGTGCACAGCTGGAGCTGGGGAAGAGAGGCATGCTCCCGGTTTGCAGAAGAAATGTCACTGCTCAGATCTTCTAGTCTTCACTCCTTTTACCGTTTTAGCCTTTTGCTTCCTTGGACTCTCTTCTTGCTGGTAGCAACTCTCCTGCCAGCCTTAGATGGTCCTGTTTTTCCACACACACTCAGGGTTGTCAGCCTTTAGCTCCTGTGCTGACACCCTGCCAGCCCGTTATTACTTGCAAAATTTAGAGGTGAAAGTCTGTGGTAAAATATCAAAGTAGCTAACGTTAAATTTCCTCCCTGAAAAGCGTTTCCTCCTCTTTTGTTTTGAAATGTAATGGCTGTGCAGGTCCTAAGTGTTTGCAGGACTCACTGAATGGCTTCAGGATTGCTCTTGTTCCGGGAGAGGATCCAGTACCCCGACACTTATTTGAGGGTTGAGATCTAAATCAGGAATGCTGGCGTCTCTCCGTTCACTAATATTAATGAGATGTTTTCAGAGAGTGTCCTGGCAGCACCTGGTCTTTTCCCAGCAACAAGACGTGTGGATGTTTATTCAAGACACTCCCTCTTGGGTCTTGTTCTGCCACTGCCTTTTATTGCTGTTGTTTCTCCAAATTTTTCCTATTTCTTTTCCCTGCCTGTTTCTCTCCTGTTTTCCATCCACTTCTTTTTAAATTTGCCCTTCTCAGGGGGTTTCGCTGACCACGACCACTCTGACAGTGTTCAAACCCCAGACTGCTGGTGCTGACACTATGGTGTTATAACTAAACCTGATTTTGCTAAGACCAAATGAACAAAATTAAATGCACGTTAGCTCACCGTTTCAGGCTGCCCGTGGACTGCAGCTAACAGCTCCAAATCCATTAGTGCTCAGCCAGCAGCAAAACACTTTTCATCATATCCATGAGAGTTAGAAATGCATATTAAAAACCGTGTGGTTAAGGCTCCTGATGATCCGAATGCCTCCTCCAAGCCTTGTAAATATGTAAAGTTGTCACATATTTCATGCTCATAATTTGCAGTGGACATGAACGACCAGTTTTTGCTTATGTAAGTTGAAGCAGAAATGAGAACTTTCATTTTTTTTTTTCTTATTTCAATGTGTTTGTCAGGAAAGAGGATGGAAAGAATGGCAAGAACACTAAGTGAAGGATGATTTGTGCTTTTTCCTTTTTTTTTTTTTTTAACCTAACTTTCATTCCCAGCTAACCCAGGTGACATTTATTGGCTAATAGGCTGACGACTCAGTTTTATCAGCTGCGCTGTCATAGCTAAATACCTCCTCCGGTCAGGGTGGTGACAGTTGTTGTGTGACCTCTGCTGTGTTTTGGGGTGCCCTGGGGACCCAGCTGAACAATTTCAGCGCTTACAAGGAGTCTGCCATTGCTGGAGGTGGAACATCAGGAGCTCATATAGCAGCCAGGAGGTAAGCTGTAATATAAACTCACCTGGGGCTTACACTTGACCTAATGTTTCATCCAGTTCTGTATAATGGAATCGAGAGAGAGGTGCTTGATAACACTAATTAGGAAGTGGGTATTAAAATGGATATCGCTAAGCAGCAAATACAGTCGTAACAGAGAGGATTAGAGGAACAGGCACAGCTCAGAACTGAAATATTCATCTAATTATTTCCAATTCCAGTTATGCCCAATGCACGCTCTGAACCGAGTGTTTAGCAGCACCTGGTGTGTCTGTTACCCACTGAGCTTCCCCCACAGCAGTAGTTTTCACTCACTTGAGAAACTATTTTTTTTAGGAGATCCTAAACTCTATAGTGAAGCTCCCCATGCTGTAAACCCAGAGACAGAAGAACCCCAAAGTGTCAAATAATTTCCATGATATCTGTGTCAGGTGGAACCCTACAATGTCTAGCTTAACATTAAAAATCACAAAACCAAAACTGAAGCTTTTGTGCACAGGTGATAACCAGCACACAATGATAGCAAAATAACAATGTTCTTAATAAAGATTCAATTGAAAAATACTAAGAAAATATTGCATCTTCCTGGAAGCTGTACTAGTACAAAAATGGTAAGCAAGTCTTCAGTATTTTGCATTTTTACTGGGGTATTATGCAGTTTGACTTTGAAAACCCATATGTACATGAATAAGTTTTGAGAGTTTTATGTTTTGCACTCCAGGTTTTATGCAAGTATGTTTTGAATATATATACACTCGTACTTTGTGGAATACTCTCCAAAGGTGATGCAGAGGACCCAGTATAGAAAGAATAAAATTTTTTATTGTGTGAATAATTCAAAAAGTGATGAGCCAAGCATTATATAAATGTTAATTTTAGAGATTTGCAAGAGATTTGATTAGGCAAGGTTTAAATGGCCTGCAGAAGAGCAGAGGGTTTTTTCACCATAACTTAGAAAAAACCACAAATTTATTTTTAATCAGGAAAGACAGATTCAGTGTTAACTAATGACAACACAATTGCTATAGGCTGTGGCTCATACAATGAGCAAAGAGAATGGGAGAAAATGACCTGCAAACCAGAAGTGTGTTGAAGACAGAAACAGGAATTCACATAAATTAAGCGTATTTGAGGAAAAGGTCTGTTCTCGGGGGGAAAAAAGGTAACCAAGTTGAAGACGAACCTGTGCTGTGTTATTTCAGGCCGTATTCAGAAGATGAACTAACAGCTCGTTCTGAGGGCCCGATTCCTACGCTGGGCAAACTGCAAGTTGTATGGAAACGTGGATGTTGATACCTGAGGCTAGAGCCAGAAATAGATACGAGTGGTTGTGAACACACAGAAATGCAGATTTACTATGTGCAATATTTTTGCAATGGTCCAAAATGATGTGATATGGAAATCAATGGATTTAATAATTCTAATGAGAAAAGTGATAAAGATTACTGATTCTAATGAGTTCTTACAGGAGAGGCTGAAGGCTTTGATTCTACTATTTGTTCACATATTTTAGAGAACAGGCCGCTGCTTTGCACACACATGTAGCATACTAATAAGGTATTATTTTCCGATCTCTTTTGAATTGAAATATATCTATTAGCACCTTTACAACACAGCTTATGCATATCACAAGCCTATACAATTAACTATTTCTACTGTACCGTTTGGTGGGTGGCATTGCAAATTACAGGAAAATGCAGGGGGGCAGAGTTTTCATCTGTGGGTCTTAACACCCTGGATGGAAAATGCAGGGAGAAAAAAAGTGAGATTTAAAGTCATTGGGATCTGCATTATTGGAGCTGGCAGGGATCCAGGCTTTGTCATTTTAAGGCTGTATGAATATGGGTCAGGACAAAGACTGGCGGAGAGAAGCCTCGATAAGGGTTTTAAAGGCTGTTTCAAGAGTAGAGGTTGGTACCAGTAAGAGTGGTGCCTGATCTGGTGGAGGAAATGTGTGAGTATGGCTGAGAACTGTTACCCAAAGGAAGATGCAAAGCGAGAGCTGGCTCGGGACAGCCAACAGGGTAGGCATTATATTTTGCTGACTCAGGGCTACGGTATTTAGCTGTTTGTGCTATGGCAAGATGATGGTAGAAGCCAGGGACAGACCTTGCATAGGGAACCAAGGGAGGAAGAACAGAGGAAAGCTAAGAAAAAAAGCTTGTTTTGTTGCCGCTGTGAAATGCGTCAGAGTGATGAGGCTCTTACCCCCTACCAGCCATCAGCCTGCGCGCCCCGATGCCACCTTGGAGCGCACATCTGCCTGGCTTTTGGGGCTCTTGATACGGGTAAAAAAAGTCAGTGAGCGCTCTCTGGTGCTCCTGGTCATTGCTCTTTCTCTGCTTTGTGGAGGCCCGGGGGCTGTTCTCGCCCAGCCTCCGAGAGCAGCTTTGATATACGAACAGTCCCATCGGGTTTTACTTTTCCAGGAGACTCTGAAGGCTGCACTCCAGTCCTGGGAGGGCATCGGGGGTCTTTCTGCTGAAGATAGTGATTGCTGAATCAGGCCTGCAAGGTTTTTCCTATCACATGCAAATTTTTCTAGCAGCTAAAATTGAAGCGTTGGCTTTTCTAAAAAAGACAGCTGATGTGATGATCCAGCTCTGGCAGGAGACCTGGGGTATGGCAATATTGATTATCAACCGCGGCATTTGTTCTCCGGCTGTTTTGTGGTTTGAGGGAGCACTGCATGGATTGCTTCCTCGCAGAGGCATCTCTGGATTGAACATCTTTTTTTTCCTTGATCGAAATAGGCTAAGCAGCTGCAACTCAGTCTCGGGATGTGTCCACACCAGAGCTGTTTGTAAGTGCGTGCTTCAGCCGGCTCAGGTACAGCAGGCAAGGTACGTGGTAAGAAGGAACTCGGCACTGACTGCAAAAGCAGGGCAGGTATTTATGCAAGCTCTCAGAGTGCCCACCACTCTCCTGCTAGTGTTATCTAGGCTAGCTGGCTTAAAACTGATCTGCCTTGATGTTTCACTGCTCCAAAATTTTGGCATTGGGGTCAAAGAGGGGAAGATCAGTCTGCCAGGTGGTGGTGCCTCTGAAGTGATGGGGTATGGGTCTGCACCGCTAACTGCAAGGGTATAAAAATGGACTGTTTCATTACGTCTCTTTTGAATTTAGTACTGGGGCTACGCTGTCTTCTGGAGCGGTGACCTGCTCTGCCTCTCATTTCTGAGGGCTGGCTCGGGCAAAGATCTTTGTGACCCCAATCTCCAAGGGTTGCTCTTCATTACAGTCCAGATGGGACAAGGACAATGTGCTCTTCTGTGGTTTCTTCCAAAGGACTGTCCAGAAACTTCAAGGAAGTGTTGGCTGTGGTTTCTAGCTACCTGGGTGGGACAGATGTTGGATCCTGTCCCCAAATTATAGGGTCGTTTTTAAAGATGCTACTTTTTTTTTGGTCCTAACACTCCTTGCTGCTGATGAAGCTGCTTGCCTGGCACCTTTTCTAGAGTAGTGTTGTTGTTTTTGTTGTAACATGCTGACTAGCTGTCTTCATGAGCTATTGCCATAGAAAAATGTCTACCTTAGCATTTACAATAGTGATGCTTAATGGATTTGACAATTAACTGGAGTTGCAACATGAACAACTCCTGCAAGCTAGATAAGCCTGAGAGACTAATTGTTTTCCTAAACTCCATTAGCTGAGTTTAGCTTGGATGCTCTTTAGTCACCTTCTGGTATAAGACTCTGAAGCCAGTGTCAACATTTTAAAGTATATCCAATTCATGACTTGTCAGATTATAAGAATAGCCCCATTATGCTAGACCAAAGGCCCATCAAGCTCAGTATCCTGTTTCTGACAGTAGCGGATAATTAAGGAAAGGGTGTAACGGCAGGGAAAGTATTGAGTGATATTTCCCCAGTATGCTCTCCCACCCCTCAGCAGTTTATGGCTTAGAGATTTTCTGATCTTTGTGTTTAATAACTCTTTGTGGACTTTTCTTCTGTTAATTTGTCAAATCCTACTTATGCTTTCAGCATCTGCAGCATATTTGTGGCAAAGAGCTTGGCAACTTAATGATTCTCTCTCTCAGAAAGTCCTTGCTTTTTGTTTTGAAGCCCTAACTGAAGATTTCATGTGATGCCCCCCTAGTTATTGTATTTTGAGAAACAAAATTCCTCACTCATCTCCTTCATGCCACTCATGATTTTACAGAACTGTAATGAGGACCTTACCTGAATGAGTGTCAGTGTATGATTTAAGGCTCTGTGTTATGGCTTATGCTTTCTGGCTGTTTATATTCCAGTTGCTTTTGCTTTACGTTTATTTCAAATTTATTTCATTAATTTAATCAGTTTGAGAAGATTATTTGGTCTAATTAAGGTAGAATTAATCCAGGGACAGCGATAATTTGAGAGCCAGGATTTGAAGGTAGTTTATTTAATCTATGTGTCTTCAAATCCTTTGGATTCAATTTGCCCAGCTTTCATCCTGATGGATGCTGTATTAAATTATTTAAATAGATGAATTAAATTTGGAGCAAACAGAGGCTAATGCATTTCACCCTCAAATAACATGCTACTGTAGCCAGAGAGCTTTTCTAGAAGAACTGAGGAGACGGTCGTGAGCTGGAAGCACTGTATGCAAAACAGGGGGCAAAGGCCACACGAAAACCCCTTTGATTTATCCTCTAGAATTAATTTGCCAATTCCTTGTGGTCAGATTAGCAGAACGGAGCCAAGAAAGAAACCTCACAGAGATCGACCATGCGAGATGGAATAATAAGCAGCTGTTGCTCAAGAGAAACTCGGACTAGACTTGCAGAAATGTAATTAGCAGTGAACTGGCCGAGCTGTTTGCGTGCCCAGAGCTTGCACAATGCCCATCTGGCGGGCAGTGGGAATTTTTAGTCTCTCACTCGGTGAGAAGAAAAATCCACCAACTTCCTTCTCACTAAGAATCAGGACGGCTGGAAAGGGATAAAAGAGATGGAAAAAGAGCAGAATATGCTCTTTAGGACTCAGGGACGCTAGATGGAGATATTTGCTCAGTTTGCGACTCTTCGTAACCCATACAGCTTCGGCGTGGTGGTGATGTTAGTGAGACTTTTAGGCGAGGAGCATGCCCTGAGGTGGTGGTAACTCTGGGCTAAAGTTATCCCAAGGAGGGACGGTGACATCCCAAGGAAGGGATCGAGCAGAGCGGGTCGCATGGCACTCGTGGGGCAACCTACACCTTTCGTTGCCCTTTCTCACTCTTCGGTCTCCGTCTCAAACAGAGCTGGTCTGTACAGCTCAGGATGTGCTGAGGTCTCTCTTCTGGCTGTGAAACACAGCTCAGCATCCTGGGGGAGGGGATGGCCATTGCTCTTCCTCTGCAGCTGGAGGAAAAAGGGAGAAAACTTGCCTGTGGAAGAGAGAGAGCCAAGACCACGGCATGTCACCTTTGCGGACCCAAAGCATTGCTGCTGTGGGTGTCATTGATGTATTTTGGGGGGTCGGGGAAAGGACCTGAAGCTACTCTTTACCCTCCTTTCCTTTCCACATGTTTGGCTTGCCAAGAGGACGTCTTTCAAAGCAGGAGACTCCTTCCCTGAGTCCGAGGTCTTGGCTGCTCATCATGCATGACCCAGGGTGAAGCCGAGAAGGCTGGCTCATGGGGACAGCACTGCCGCCTTTGCAGGTCCTGGCGGAGCCGCTGGGTTAGGGTAGGCTTCGGGAAGTCCCGGAGAAGAGCACGGGCACAAACACAGGGGATCCCCATGTCAGTGGTACCCAGGACAGATTTCAAAGGTGAGCATGGGATGCAAGGTAGATCTGACAGGTTCTGGCTCTGTAGGATGCTGGTGGCAGCGTTGGTTAATGCTGCTGTGCAAGTCTTGAGCGTGGTCAGGCTGCAAAAAGGGCTCTAAAGAAAATAAGAAAGCCTTGAATTCTCTTATTAGGCTGATGAGTAGAAAATGAGCAAAAAAGGTGTGTTGTCGTCAGTCTTCACAAATGATAGACCATGGCTCTTAGTAACATCTGTGGGACAGATGTAATAGAAATAACTCGGTTGGATCAAATGTCTACACGTAGTGAATTAGGAAGCTCGGTTGATCTTTTTTTGTTTTGCTTGCTTGCTTAAGTGCCTGTGGTATGCAATATACTGGATATACTAGAGGAATAGTACCAAATATTTAACTTAATGCCTTATGACTTTCCACAGGCTTTAGGAGGGTTGTATGAGAAATTAAGTCAGTGCAAAAGTTTTCTGCTAATATAGAAAACTGAGATCTTCTCCAAGTTCCTTTCTGTATTCTAGAAATTTTAGAAAGTTTAGGCTTCGGTGTAGTAAAAGGTATAGTTGATTTTCAAAAGCAGCAAATATCCTTTTTTCCCGCGTACGTGTACTAGCTTCATTCTACTTCTCTTAAAGTTTGTCTGTTGTAGGTTTTGTGTACTGCCTAGCAGTTCAGCATTTGAATCCCTTTTGTGTAAAATTAACAGTGGATGTGAAGCCTTTGGCTGAGCTAGTGGAGATTTTGGCATTTCCCTTTTCTCAGGATCAGAAGGCTGCCTGAGCTAGATTATTTTCTTGGGTTAGTATCTGACTTATTTTTTGCTCTTCTGCTTTTGCTTTGGCAGTAGATCTTTAGATCCAAAAAAGGGGTGGTGGAGGTTTGAGTGGCTCCTTTGATGAGGATTTGTGATGTGAAATGTTAGTTGATATCAACATGTGCAGAATTAAGCAACTGCTATTATTGAAATAGGATCTCTATCCTTTTTGTATAAGGGCCTGTATTTCGGAAATGGATGGATTTCTTAAGCTTATTTGGTTTGGATTTTTTTTTAAGTGGAAACAGAGTTTTCTCTTCAACAAACTCCAGTCTCCAATCCCTGACTTTAGGCTTGCCTACATTTGGAAATACACCAAAATAGCTCTTTCAGAATAAGTTCCCAGGAGGATATTTTAGAACTAGATTAAATTAAATTGGAAATAGGAACTCTTATTTTGGAATAAGAGTGCCCGCTTTGGGATTTATATTGAAATAAACCATCTCAGAATAACTGTAGATATTTTGGGATATTTCCAAGAGCAGACAAGAGCTTAGCAATGTTCTGAAATAATTATATTAAAATCTCACTCATGTGATGCATAATGGAGAAAAATGTCAATACTGAGTTAGAACAAGTAGCAGTGAATGTGTGAATGTGTCTGAGTGTCATACACTTTTTCAGTGTTTTTTTTTTCAGTTTAAGCAAAAGATCCCACCCTTTGGGCTATATATATAATTTGTTATTAATATTGTAGTAGCAACCCCACTGTGCTAGGAACAGTCTTACAGCCACAGGTCCCACCTCTGCACGACTTGCAGTCTAGAAAAAATCCAATTACTTTGTAATGCTATAGATGTCAGCAAGTCTGTTTTGCAGATAAAATATAGGTTCTCAACTCTTTATAACACTCCTTGTTTATAACACTTGTTTATAACACTCCTTGTTCAGGCAAAAGTGCTACTTATGATCTTTTGCTTGAAGGAGAGCAGAAGAGGATAGTTACAAGAAGACAGAAATTATGGAAAACACACATTTGTTCCATATTTGTAGTTACAGTGCCTCCCCCCTCTGCTTAGTTTGCTATACATAGTAAATGAGTCATTATTTACAGTGGCAAATGCAACGTGCTTCAGTACAACCTGTGGTAAGGAACTAGCATAGATGTGAAATGAATATATCACCCATATTTACATACACATTATATGTACAGAGAGACAGTTTAAAGTTATGCTTTCTCATTTGATAAGGAATGCTCATGGCTGAGAAAGTTTTGCTATCTTTTGGGTATGTTTTTTTGTCTCCTCTCATTAGGCATTTTCACTTGTGCCTTGACTCCCAGCGAGCAGAGGTTGCAGGGGCTTTCTCTGTGCAGAGAAAAGGTCATGCTCTGTATTTACCTGCATTCTTCCTCACTTTAATCTTCTATGTACTTTCAATGCTATTTTGGTTCCATCCTGGAGATCTAAAAAAAGATGTAGAAATTCCGTGGCACAATTTCAAGGTTATCCCATAGGCCAACAAATCCATAATGTGATTTTTTTTTTTTCCTCTTTATGGTATATCACAATAAAAGAAGTTGATATAATATGAAAGGGAAAGGCAGTTTCTACTTATCAAATTATCATATCGAGCATCAAGCTCGTGCTTGAAGGTAATTTCAGCTAATCTTTTGTAGCAATAAATATCTATTACATTTATCACATTGAATTTGTTTCCCCTTCACTTCATCCAATTACCTTTTCTACGACTGGAAAATATATCAGAGCTGTCTCCACACTTTTTATGGATGTTACCTCACTATTCTCTTCTTGATCTTTTGTCGAGATGTGCTTTAATTAAAATGTTCATGTAACTTGTCCAGGTTTATCCTTCCATATCCAGATAATTGTTGCATTTGCTTTGAGAAGTGGAATACAGCAGTCCCAAGAGCTGGGCTAGGACTGAAAGTCTGTGGGTGTAGGAACTTCTACGTAGGTTGCTGTAATGCCACAGCTTAGGTTGTTATAGTCAGAGGTCTGTCAGCATTTCTATTATAAATCTCTTTATCTAGTGGTTTGCTGTTTGGCTACTAAAATTTGCATAGGAAATACGGATATAAATATCCTCAAGCAGGCGATGTTTTTTTTTAATTAAATATGGTTTCATAGTGTAAAAATGCAGTTGGTGCTGCTCACCAGATAGGTAGCTGCCACTCGATAGCTCCATATGGGAGTGACACTGTATCAGCTTCTTGGAGAAAACAGATTTTCCCACTATTTTCTTACAGAGCCTGAGCTGTAAGTTCCTCACACAACGGCATCTCAGGGATTCCCATTTCTGAAGGGAGCGTGTTTGTGTGCACAGCGCGGAGATGGTGCTGCTTTCTTATCGGTTGTAGGCCAGGTTTCTTGCAGCTCCTTATCCCCAAACACATGCAAACTATGGCGTTATAGTAAAATGTGTTGTTTGTTCATATCCCAAATGGGATTTTTTTGCTGGGGTGGTATGGAGCCAGAAGACGGATTAAGACAGAACGAACGGAGTGATTCAGAAATCTGTGATCGGTAAAGAGTTGTCGTTAAATGGGGGAGTTTTTATTGGACTCTGCAGCCTTGGCTGCTTTCCTCCAAACTACTCACCAATCCTGACAGTAACAAATAAGGGGAAAATCTTTGTGATAGACATCTTGCAGATATCATGGAGGCTTCCCCATGCTAAGTAGTGATGAAGAGAGGGCTGCTGGGCAGAGCTATCCAAACTGCTTGGCTGTACATGTTGTTTCGCCAGGTGTACACAAAGCTATTCTGAAAACATGTTGGAATAAGGAAAGAAAACAGCTGGGGGCTATTTCAGCCAAGAGATCTTGAAAGAAACATCTACAACATCTTACACAACTGCCAAAAAACTAGCTCCTCCTTCAGAGAGGGGAAAGAGTAGATGTCCAAAGGCTCAACCATTGGGGGGTTGTCAGCCATGAATGCAAAAGTTTTCTCTTCCTTCGGGCCAGCCTGAGGAAACAAGAAAAGGGATAGGAAAAAGGGCTAATTTCTTTGAACTTCTTTATTGCCTCCTTCTCAGTGTATGTCCTTTGAAGGAGATGATGCAGGAGACTAATTTCTGAGGCTAATGTCCTGAAATGCTTCCTTACTCGAGGCTATTATGTGTGGTTGAGGAGATATTAACATCTGCAGTCAGTCACAGATTCACAGGGAACATACTGACCTTTTGGAGACTATGGGGTTTCAACAGTCAGGTGTTGCCCCAAATCCTCTCTTTTTATTTCAACCATCGTGGAAATCTCAAAGGGGTTGATTACAACCAAACATTTGCAATACGAATGCAAGAGAATGCAAATCCTGACTAAAAAGGGGTGCATCTCTCCATCGATTCTGATGTTTATTTCAAAACATTCCAGTTTTAGGCAGATATTGGCAGCTTCTTTCAGCTGGGAGGACTCCAGGTGGTTACCGCTGCTGCCCCGGGTTCATCCAGAACACCGCATCGCAGAGGAGCTCTGCTGCTCTGGGATGATACGCTGCTGGGGAGAGAAGGAAAAACCACCCTCGGCAGGCTCACAATGCAACAGCCTAAAGGAAGATCTGGCACGTACCCGAAATGGCTATTCCCTTCTGCTCTCCTGATGCTTCGTCAGTCATGTCACCTGTGTATCGTGATTCTCAGCATGGAGAAAAATATTTGGAGTATTCCAGTTTCCTCTTACACTGGCAGAGTGGTTTGTTACTGGGAAAAAAAGCCCTTCCAAGGATACTAGTTCTTTAACTCAGGAGCATCCGCCTAGGAAGAGAGGCCACAGAAACAGACCCACGATGGTAAAAGTCTGTGAAGCTCTGCAATTTATACTGGTGCTTTTTACAGGAAGACAAATATGGACATGTGAATCCACTTTATCGTGGTTGCATCAGGTAGACAAAAAGGCAAAACATATTCAGAATAATCTAATTTTCGTATGTGCAGACACCCAGACCCACTCAGCTGTGAAAGCCAGGCTCCAGGAGAGTTGGTGGGACTCTTACGGCCCTGGTTAGAAACAACTGCTGCTCATACAAGAAACAAAACCTGCATTCTTGATACAAAAAGCCAGCAGGAAACAAACAAGCCAGACTCCCAACTCTTGAAGCTGTCTTGAATACACCAAGAAGCAGCAAGGAAAGGGCACAAGCACCCTTCTTTTTTCTCCTCACGGCTCATCTTTAAACATTTAGAGGCACCAGGAGAGGAAAAGTGCTTAAAGCAGTCCAGAGCAAGCTAGGGTAATGCAGTCTACACCTTGTCTTCTTAAACTGCCTTACCTCTAGAGCATCACGCTGATGCAGCCTGAAGTGTCCGAGTCAAATGTGCGGCTACTTCAGCTTCAGCACCCTTCACCTTAAAACTACTGAACTGAGCACCTTCACATGGGAATCTATTTTCTTCCCCTGGGAGGCCTATGCCACACACTTACTTTGATGTTAGGACACTTGACCATTTTTTCTGTTACATAAATGGACAGATTTTAGGCGGAATACATGGGAAATAGTATTTTCATCTTTTTGAATTTTTCATAAATTAGATAAGCCACCACTTGGACTGATGCCAAATGTAGAGAATTAATCATTTTGAAACATGTCAAATATCAGAAATGTGTAAAATGAAAATTGCGTTGAAAGGTTTTTTCTACCCTTTTACCACTCCCCGTCCCCCCGAGCCTTGAGCAATGCAATAAGTGTAGCTTCAAATGAGAACTTTCGTAGAATTCAATTTTAAATTCAGCAGTCACTAATGTTATTGTATCCTTTCTGTGGTAAAGCTGAAATGCCTGGTGCTCCCTCCATGATCCCCTGGCTGCAGACAGCATTCACCATGTACTTTTCCAGAGATTAGAGATAGAGGCACTTTTGTAATACTGACTTGGTGCATCTTCCTTGTTTCTTTCCTCCTTGAGGGCAAAAAGCAGATTATCTTGTTCTGAGGACATCTGACAGTGACTATTCCATGTCTGGCAGTCACTACAAACTAATTCTGCTGGACTTAATTACCATAATTTATTCCCTGTAGGTGGTTTCCAAAAATAGAAGTAGGTATGATCCTTGCCCTACAAGGCTCACACAAAAGACAGAGAATTAAAAAAACTGGCAGATAGGGGAGAAAAAGTAAAAGGAGCAATGGCTACGGAAAGCACACAGAGAGAGATAAATTAAATCCAAATTACTCCTTTGGTGTGATAGTGAGACTTAATAAGCAAGTTTATTAAAGGGGAAAAAATATCATTCAACTATAAGATAGAGATGCACAAATAGCCCTCAGAATAACACGCAGAATGGCAGCATCCTCACGGTTGGAGTGAGTCCAGAGGAGGGCCGTGAAGACGGTCAGAGGGCTGGAGTACCTCTCCTACGAGGACAGGCTGAGAGACTTGGGGTTGTTCAGCCTGGAGAAGAGAAGGCTCCGGGGAGACCTTAGAGCAGCCTTCCAGTACTTAAAGGGGGCCTGCGGGAAAGATGGAGAGGGACTTTTTTACAAGGGCATGTAGTGGTAGGACAAGGGGTAATGGCTTTAAACTGAAAGAGGGTAGATTTAGATTAGATATAAGGAAAAAATTCTTCCCTGTGAGGGTGGTGAGGCACTAGAACAGGTTGCCCAGAGAAGTTGTGGCTGCCCCATCCCTGGCAGTGTTCAAGGCCAGGTTGGACGGGGCTTGGAGCAACCTGGTCTAGTGGAAGGTGTCCCTGCCCATGGCGGGGGGGGGGTTGGAACTAAGTGGTTTTTAAAATCCTTTCCAACCCAAACCATTCTATGATTCTATGGTATAAACCCTACCCCACAACTGAAAAGGCCTTTTCGGCAGTTCAAATCACTTATCTCTGGTGTCATCCTGTCTGTGTGATCCAGCAAGTAACTCTGTCCTTCCTTAGTCACCCTGTCTCTTTCCTACAGCTGACTTTCAAACGCATCACCATCTCATTTTGTTGTCACATCCCAAATTATCTTCAGAGACTGTCCTGCTCTCTGCAAGTGATGTAGGAGCCCTGAGCACACACCCTGGTGTCCAGACCCCTCAGTGGGTCTTGGGTCTCATTCGCCTTCCAGGCTTGATGCTCTTGTTGCTTGAGGTTTTCCCGTCAGTAAGGTAGCCCTTGTGTAAGGCAGGGATAGGGATGCTACAAGCACCAAACCTGCTTCTTCTTTCAAAGTTTTCGTATCACTTAGTACCTGCTGCTGCTGCAGGTTCGTATGTGCTCCCACATATTTGTCTTCACCACGTCCCCAGGATGTGTGGCCCCACTGTTGTCCCTCTCTGACATATGACCAAAAAACTTTCTTGAGGTTTTCAGAGGGAGCCTATAGTGGAGCAAGCTTGAGCCTGGCTCTTCTGTGGTCTCTTGTGAGTGCCCTGAATACCACAGCCTGCTTCCTCTCCTATTAGGCTTCCCACAAAGCGGTGGCTAAATAATCCAGCAGTTGTCAATATATATATAGGGTAGCAATGCCCAGAAATACTTGTGGTTGTGTCCCAGAGCTGACCAGGTTTAGAAAGTGATGCTTACTAGGTCAGTGGCTCCACCAGCCTTTAGCGTGGCATGAATTGCCTGGAGAGGATGACACTGCGGATGAAGACTCACCGGACTGTACATAACTGACCCTCTTCCACAGCAGCCTCCGGGGGCCGTACAGCCCCTTGTGTGAGGGGACGGCGAGATGGGGCTGACGGTCCACTGCTGCCGTCTATCCTGCTGAGCTTTTTTTCCTGGGGTTGAAGGGACCCCAGTTGGAGAGGGAAGCGGGCGCTGTGTTAGGAAAGAGGTTAGCAAATTAGAGGTGCCCCTCAGTGGCGAGTGCCAGGCTTGCCACGGCAGTGCCAGGACTGGAGGACGTTGTCCGCTGTTGTCACCTCTTGGTGATTGGGCTGGAGGGGAGATCGTGTCCGGCCGGAGCAGCCATGTGGAAGAAGGGAGTACCTCAGGCGTGAAGGTACTCCAGTCTTGTCTCCTTCAGCTCTGGGTGCCATCCCCTAGGCTTTTCTGCTTGCTCTTGTGTTTTGCATTTCTACATCCTGAGTGTTTTCTGCTATTGGGGGATTTCAGGTTTTAGTCATCTTGTTGCTTCCTGCAAGGCTCTGTGGATGTGCACTTGGTGGTGATACAGCTGCTGCCCATGCCACACGCAGCACTTTTTACCTGGTGGGACGGCCGGTGTCATCAGTGCAGGGAGTCTTGCTGCCTTCCTTGGCCTTTGGAACAGGCTGGTTTTGGGGGGAAATTCTATATCGCAAGGAAGCCCTGATGGACAGGGAAAAGGTATCAGTAAAATAACGTATTGCTCCAATTCTGAAATCTCCCTGCAACCTGTACCCTAATATAGCTCGCTGCCTGCAAGTATGTCAGTGGTTGTCTCGTCCCATAAAGCCATGGAGTTTGCTCCTTTCCTTTGTGCTCAGGAATTTCTGGATGTCAGGTTTACAGTTGGACTCAATGATCTTAAAGGTCTTTTCCAACCTAAATGATTCTATGATAATCTGGGGACAAGAAAAGGGACAGTGCTGATTTTGCTCTTACATCGAGTTGCTTGATTTATTTAATGCTGTCTTTGTGTGCTGATTTCAGAAGCAGTCTCCGGGCCTCCATATTAAAATTCCGCTCCCAATGTTTCTCTTCTTTGTTGCTTCATGGCTTCCAGGACAGCAAAACATCTGGCCCAAAGGTACAAGCTGCTACTCCATAGCGAGCATACCAATGAAGGCCAGATGGAAACGTGCCAGCTTGTCGTTTTCCCGGCGGGGGGGGGGGGGGGG
>JANXJC010000060.1:17131686-17152309 GCA_027564655.1 Leptodon cayanensis
CTTTTTTTTTTTTTTTTTTTTTTCCCCTCCATTGTACAATGTTTGTGTGTGTTAATTTAGGATGAAGATTGTGCTAGCATGACTATGCTGAATTTTCTCAAGGGTAAACTACTGCATATACCTGAAGCCACACTGAAAATCGACGTGGAGATCAAAGTCAGGACAAGGCAATTTGCTTTATGAGCAGGGTGATTCACCAGGAGCAAATGAAAGATCCAGGGGAATCAGTCTGATGTCAGCAGAAGATTAGTAACACATGAGGATTTCTCATAAAAATCCAGTTCTGACTAAATGTTTTTGTTGTAAACAGCTGCTGCTGAAATGATACGTGAGAAGAAATACCCTTCTTAATTACAGTGTTTGGAGTCTTTCTCTTCACAATATAAATGCACCATTTTTCTTTGGCTTTTATAGCTCTGGCAGATAAGGTGTAGAGTGTAGCTTGAAGGGTCATCTAGTTTAACCTTCATTAGCACATGAATGCATGAAACAGTATTAGATATAGAATAGAAACACCTCAACATCATATCAAGTGCTCAGTTTGTATTTACAGGTCGGACTGTAATTTGTGAAGATACTGGATGACAGGTCTTTGTTTCCCTGGCTGTTAAATAGAAGAGGTTGGAATTCTGGAGGTAATAAAGCAAAAAAAAAATCCTCTATTTCATTGTTTTGATTTCTTTACTTTTTTCTTAACTGTATGTAACAGTTTCTCTCTCTCCTGGAATAAAAATTTGTAAATTCTAAACGTGTCATTTGGCTTTCATGTCATTTTATTCAGTGACAGAAAGTGACAATGCTCATTTGTTTTTACCCATCCACATGATAACTATGAAGCTTTGAAGTATAAATCTTTTTCCAGAGATGCTGTGAATTAAAACTGTGTTCTAATTTTCCTTAAAATGGAAAGTTTAATTGGAATCAAGTTGAACACTGTGACAACACACGGCTAACATGCCTATTTTTTCCATTCATATGTTGTACACTGGGCTTTTGAAATCAAGCTGTTGGGTTGCGTACGTGCTCTTTATACTGAGATTCGACCAATGTGAGTAGGTTCTCTAGTGAGGACATTCGCATACACAAATTCCAGTTATTTGGTAAAATGCACTGGTAAGCTTTTTCCTTCCTCTAACAACCCTAGAAGGCGGACGTATAGCAGTAGAAAGGGCTCCCCTATCAGCCGAAGCGCAATGGTCTGCAACTCATGCATAAGCCAGAGGTGCTGAACAGAACATTCCTGCTGTAGGCACCAGGAACTCATTTTCCATGGGATACCAGGAAGCATTTTCCCTTTCAATTGGAATTCCATTCGCTGCAAATAATTTAGCTCTCAGCACTTCATAACTGTGCATTAACAAAACCAAAAGGGTGGCCTATAAATAAACTTTACCAGAAGCTACAAGCAGACTGGCCGAATACAACTTTGCAGAGGTAATAGATGTGGATGAGTTTCCGTGCCAAACCAGGTTCAACCGCTTTTAATCTGTATTCTGCTGCAATTTAATATCCATGTTCCCCTACTCCATCAAAGTTGCTATATTCTTACCCTCTGCTTTTCTTTCTTGTTTTCTAGGTCCCCAATGTGGGAAGGGGTAAAGGGGGCACAGCAGAACTGGGAGGAGAAGAGGGTCAACTGGAGCTTCTGAGGGATCCCCGCTGGGACCACCAGTATTTTTGAAAGGATTATAGGACCACATCCTTGCCACGTATCCCAGTTTCCCAGGTGGGTACAGCTAATTGTAATTGTCACTTACTCAGATCGATGGAAAAGATTTGGGATTTTTTTTTTTTTTTGCCCGACTTTCCTCACAGAGCCACACAGCTCGTAGCAGATCTTTCTGTTTGGTGTAAAAAAGGGTCTTTCGCTCAGTTAGAGCCTCTCTTGCTCATTGAGCTTTCCGGCGGGGTGGCATGGGCGAGGTTGCGTTTTGGGTGCGTTTGCTTTGCGTTGTGGCAGGAGGGGAGGCAGCCCCGGGGGCCAGCGGCGGTGGGCACCGGGGCTGGTGAGAGGGGGCTGGACCCAGCGTTTGGGTTGACGTGGTCACCTCTGGGACTTGGCCTTCAGCGAGCTGAGCTCTCCGTCCTCTCGAGACCGCTCAGATGAAAAATGTTTTAGCAGGAACTTGACCTTTTCTTCCCTGGTTACCAGGAGTCTGGGAAAAACAATAAACTTTTATCAAAATTGTTATTTTCTTGAGAAAAGGTCACTATTGTTTAAAAAAAGGGGATTTTTTTGGTTTGTTTTTATTGGATGGTTTTATTGTTCAGTTAGTTCAGGAGGGGAGGCAAAGAACCCAGCTGTTTCAAGGCACGAGTCGATGTGCTATAAATCAAAGGGATGTGAGGGTAGGCTGGGCACTCTGTGGGAGTTGTGAGCTTTGATTAATGAACAGATTTCTTCGTTTCCATTAAACCGGTGGTTAGCCAGTTCAGGTCTTCCACCTTGTCTTCAACAAACCATCGGCCAATGCGCCCCCCCAATATTTTTTGATATTAAAGAAAAAAGCCCAGCAGAGGTTATTTCCATCTCCTTGGCTTTGGAGGCAGCGAGCCTTAGTGAGGGTCCTGTGTGAGCGCGTCCCGTCATACTGCTCTCTTGACCTTGTTAAGATGGCTTCCCATGTTGTGTTGAAGAATGGGAGAAACTGTCAGAAATTTTGTTTTCTGTTGGTTGACTGCTGAAAGTCTGAATTTTGAAAGACGCTCTTAGTAAGTAAAATAAGCCCAGAGCCACTGAGAAGCCACCAAATGTTCAGTATTTGCACGTTTTCTCTTTCTCTGTTTTGACCTTGTCAATGTAGAAGGGCTTTAAAAAATCACAAAACTCAAAACATGGGCTTTTTTTGACTAATTTTTAATTACTTAGCACTTAGAGCCGAAATTACTGTTTTTCCTGAAACACCTCATAAATGTCAAGTTTTAAAAAGAGAGTATGTGGTAAACATTTGAGGGTGATGCCGCGTGTTTCGCATGTTAAACAACACGATAAAACATAATGCAGCTTAACTATGGCATGGCAACAGGTCTTCCAAAATTAACTGTGCTAGTTGCAAATGAATCTTACTGATTTATTTCAAACTAGGCTGGAGCATGAATGTTTCTTAACCAAAGCCCAGAGAAGAGAACGACCCCTACACGAATTATAAATATGCAAGAAAAATACAGGATGATAGGAAGGTTTTTTAAATTTTGTTTTTACTTTTTTCAGAATTTTTCTTCTCTCAAGTTGTCTATTAACAACTGTGCGGCTGCTTAGATGAGCATTTAGTCTCATCAGAGGGATCTTCACCAACACAAAGGCCATTTCAGAAGCAGTACCAAACAGCTGCAGAGAACTGACATTATTCAAATGTTTGTGAAAACATCCTGGTTTTATAAGTGAATATAGTGAATCCTGTAGATGAAAAATGAATTGGAGAGTGATTAAGCAAATTCGAATTCAGATGGATCTTTTCGGTGCAGAACCGTCTTATATTGCTCACGGCTCTTATTTAGAGAAACTCTTCAATGCTTGTGGACTAATGCTGTGTGGTAGTAGGGCTGCAATAATAACAGTGCTTCCACGGGGATGAGCAGCACAGGCACCCCAAGGCATTTAATGGCACCAGTGTTTCCTATAAATTAAGTGTGCAGCATTACATTTTATTGACAGGAAATAGCTAATTTGTCTCAAGGCATCTGGCTCTTGATTTTATTAACCTGCAGGATGCCTAAACAAAGAAGTGTATATATAACATTATTTCAAAAAGATAATTATTTCCAGAAGGGCATCACTTACATATGAGACACTCTAGTGTTTCATATAACAAGCAGAGGAATAATCGTCAATGTAATTCTGAAGGACAATCTTATGTGGACCAGCACGTGATTTCTGCGAGCGCGGGGATGTCGGGACAATTTTCCCCGAGCCAAACGGGCAGTCACAAATCCTGGGAGAGCACCGGCAGCCCCCGGTGCTGCTGTCGGGGCCGGGGGAGGCTGCCTGCGCCGAAACCTCGCCTGCCCAGCCAGGGAAGGAGGTGGGACACCCTCCCACGGCCACGGGTCCGTCTTGGGCTTTGCTACTGCCATTGCGGAAAAAAATCCTCCTCCCCGCCGTCCTCGGATCCGTGGGCCAGCTGCCCCGGTGACACGCAGGGAGTTGGAAATCTCTCCTTAAATACCGCGCCTGCAGTGCTGGGGCACTAGCCAGTAACTAATCACTATAACATCCTTTCTTCATTTGATGGGTTTGACAGATTTGACAAAACTCCATCTAAAAATATACAGAGCACGCCCACATGAACCTCTTCCCCTCCCCAAGGCGATCCGTGATCTCTGTAGCACCCGTGGTATCGGTAACTACGACAGACGGTACCAGGTAGCCTATAGTTGCCCCCTACTTCTATATACACCTAAATCTGTAATTGGGCTAACAGGTTATGAATTGATTATATAAAGAAATAAATAAAACCACTATATAATTTATTATTATATTATATTACTCTAATGTATTGTTTATTAATTATAAATCGATAAATAAATGCATGCATACAAAACATTATACAAATAAATAGTATACAGTTGGGCTAACATTATAAAAATAATGCTTGTCAGTCAGCTGTAGCCACTTTTAGGTGTGGATAGCAGGTATGATGTTTGCAGAACAGCTGCTGTTTATGTTGAGTGAAGCTGTCTGTAAGTCCCTCCACAGCACAGACAGGCACAATCATCTGATTCAGTTGGGATTAGGTCCGTGTAATTTAGTATTCTAGAGACAGATGAAAAGATTTTGGAGAGGGTCCTGCCTGTTAGTGGAAAGGATAAATTGGAAGTGCTGCTAAAAAGCTTTGGGTTTTGCTTTCGGATACAGAGGAAGGACACTATAGAGAGAATTTACCCTGCAATCTGGCTAGCAGAGGATTGGCCACCTGAAGGAGAAAATGACACTAAATAGCGCCATCATTTAGCTACTGTTTTGTCAGCTGAGGTTATCTGGTTATCCAGAGTCCACAGGCGTACTCTTTCTGTCTGTAAAAGCTTTCCTTAAATAAAGTAGCCAGGTAATCAAGCCTTACTGTAGGATAGAGCAATATCCATGTAATTGTTCTTTTTTGTTTTATAACTTTGCCCAAACTTAAGAGTTTATATTTAAAACTTTCACTGTCAAAATGTGTGCACAATTTCTATTCTCTGAAACAATTTGGCTGTTTGCAAGAAAGAGATGACTGCCTTGCTCAAGTGAAAAAGCTCCAAACATTTTAGTCCAGGTAGAGCTCTAGAGCAGGGCCGGAGAGCTGGGCTGGTGTCAGGGTTTGTCCCTTACCTTCCCTGTGAAAATACCCCTGAAAGACTGCAGTTTCTGCCGTCTTATTTCATTCTGCGTGCACGGGGCCGTGAATGCTCGCTGTGTGTGTGTCTGTGGTGGAGAGGGACATGGGTCAGGGTAAGGGGTGCGAGGGTAAAAATTCACTTACTGCCATTGCAGAGTGTAGCTGCTTTTGCTAAGACACTGGAGCGGCCATTTCCCGTTGGCATGCAACCTGGGAACTTCCTAGCCCTTTCCTCACTTGTGGTAAGGGGTTGCTTACAGCACCAGAGGGAGACACGGGACAAGGAAAAAAAAAAAAAATCAGTTTTCAAGTTGCCTGTGCAAACCTGACTTTACTCTTGTGAATGGTGACAAGTGCCGTCTTGTCACCTGCTCACACACAGCATTTTCCACAGGCTTGCAAATAGATGAGGGTACTTGGGCCGGGGGATGTATCACAGCTGCGGGGAGAAAGAGGCTGTCGCCTCCAGGACCTCTGCATTATTTACTGCAAGAACTGGGAAATGCACAGTGAATAAGATGGAGCAAGGGGAAATCTCCTGGGATGGGCTGTTAAACGCTGCCTGGGAGAACTTGATTTTCTTCCTGATGCTGCCTGAATTCCACGGGGGTTTAAATCACATCACTTCACTGACATTTTTCACAGGTGATGCCTGTGTGCTCTTCAGTTGCTGGATTTCTTATCTGAGCCCTTCAGTCTGACTTGTTGAAATGAAATGAAGAACATTTGGAGTTTCCAGCAGAGACCAGGAGAGGTCTGCTTTGCTCTGGAGAAATGTAGTGCAATAAAACGCCAGGTTCCCTAAAAAAGTCAAACTGTAAGTGGTTAAATGAGTTAGCCCTGTTGACATTAATATGGCTGTGCCTCAAGCCTCTATTTGTAAAATGGGCATAAGGAAGTCTCCTCATCTCCCAGGGCATTTGGGAGAACAAAGTCATCGTTTGGGGGAAAATGCTCGTACGCCGAGGAGTAAGTAGGGAGGTGGATAATTCTGTCTCTGCAACGGAATCTGAGTAACTTGTAATAAGGGAGGCATCGGTGGAGCACCGAACAAAGACGGCAATGATATAGGGAATTAACTCTAAAGGCGTTGGACGCTCTTTCGCCATTCCCGGGCGAGGAATATCAGGTGAGCGGGTGTGCCCCGTCTATTCTGAGTAGAAGGAGGAAGGACGGGAGCGTTACGCAGAGGGTAGCGTGTGACCAGGCAGCCGAAGGGTACAACACACATATGCGGCGGGGCTGAGTTGGAGAATTAATTTGCAATTCAAATGTAGTTACTGAGGTAGATAAATTTAATTATTTAGAGACGTTCAAGCCAGATTTCCGAGTGCCACACTCATGTGTATTTGTCAAAAACGATCATTTGCTTCATTTACTCTGCAATGATTTTCATATTTTGAATTGTCACCTCAGCTCTTAAAGTTGTGATGTATGGCTGGCACCGAAATATCTGAGGAACTCCAGACAAAGAGTAAATGCTTGGGAACGTGGCCGAGGCTGTTCCTGCTCCAGTATGACAACAAGCAGGCTTTATTGCTTAGTGCTTGCCTTCAGAGCTAATACACACCACCATGTGGCAGGGGCACATGAAGGGAAAGTCGCCCATCAAAAAGTCAGATTATCGTCGTGCCTAGGTGCTTAACCACGCCGAGGAAGCCAGGAGCAGAAGCTGTACGTTTCAGAGAACGAAGCCTCAGCAGATGAATTCCCCACAAGGTAATGGGAAAATCTTGCTCGCCTTATTCACCTGGGTAATTTCATTGAGGTGAACTTGCATGAGAAAGGCAGGCGGGACCCGTGTAGGTCTGGTGGAAGATGCAGGAGGAGCACACTTAAGGCAGAGATCACAATTACAATGCGTTGGTAGGGCAGAAATGGAAAGAAATTGGGAGTAGACATGCAGCAAATTTTCTGAGAGCATACAACTGATTTTACTCTTTTCAGATACAACATCAGGAACAGCACGTAATTTTCAGCCCTAGCAGATCTGGCACTAGCATATTTTAGAGGTTTTTCATGTGGAGTGGCACACTGCAGCTCCAGGCCCTCCATTCCTCATGATTAATGCATCCTGCTTTCTGTGTACAAGAAACCTCGAGCTGCGCAGGTACATGACAGGCGCATAAATGGGAAGAATTTAGAAAGGGTTTTTCTCACAACCCCGGTGACTGAAAAATCCAGAGAATTTTGCTTATTCATTTCACCTGACCTCGTAGCTTTGGTGAGCGCTATCCCTCTCTAAATAAGAAACCTGCTTGTTCTGCTTTTTGATGGATGGTTCTGCTTTGCTACCCGGCATTTTACAACTAATACAGTATTTCTGGAAAGGCTCATATCGTGCAAATCAAAGATATGCTTTTGCATCATAACCAAAAATATTGTGGGACAGCGTCCTTAACAATAACCTTTATTCAGTATTTTTATTCCATCAGATTTATTTTCTTGCCCTACCTGCTGTACATCATTGTGACACATTCTTTTGCTAAAAGACTTCTAAAGGGAAATATTGAGTTTTCTTTCCTTCAAGATTATGTGCTTGGGGACCTTGATTTTTAAAAGGGAGACAAATCCTCCTCCTGTTTTAGGGCCTAGATATAGATATGTTTGATTGTATAGGCCGCTCAGGAACATATCTGAATTTGTTCCCTTGCTTAGCTGTGGTCAGAATTGAAAACACACAGCGCACGAGACTGCAAGTTGCTCCTTCTGGCTAATTAACATGATTGTATATTGTCTGTCTTCCCACTCTAAATGAGACGTATAGAGAAGCCTACAAGCCTGACGGCTCCCTACGGATCGTCGTGCCTCTGGTATCTAGATTAACATCAAAATGAAGAGTCATTAGGCTTTTGCACTGACAAGATGTTCCTGAAGACCCAAGCCCGTTACATTTTAGGGTGAGCTTTCAAAGGTTAGTGTTTCTCACTGGTGCTGATGAATGGGGTGTAACGTGCTGATCGCCTCGTGTACCAGCAGGCAGGCAGGGCGGTCGGGCAGCCTGCCTGTAGCGATGCCCCCCGTGCCCCTACCCGTCCCCTTCTCGGCGTGGAGCACCTGTGCTGATTTGGTGGAAACCATACGTCTGGGAAGAAGCGGGGCTCCCCGCTGGCAGCCCAACCCCTTCCACCGGAGAGCATGGGTTGGGGTCCCCGAGGGAGCAGGGCTGGGGGGGGCTGGTGCTGTGCTGTGCCTCTATTATAGACCAGAGCCCCACCAGAGAGATAAAATCAGCTGGGAGATTGGGCGCCTGCATCTGCGAGGTCAATGGGAAGGTGGGAAACGGGCATCCCCACAAACCCCAGAAACCCTCTGGACATCTTGCCAGCCCCTCCAGATTGCCCCGGACCTCATCGGCTCCCTGCCCACCGCCCCCGTGACCGTGTGCCCCCGCTGTGCTTACCCACAGCCCTTCACCACCAACACCCGAGTTTCACTGCTGCCTGAAAGGAGACCTACTCGCTCATTTGCTCTTACCATAACGACGTTCAGTTTTTGTCTAAACTGCCAAGAAATCTTTGAACTGATGCCACCAGTGAAGCATTTCTCTAACTCTTATGTGATGTGATTGCTACCTTGTCTGGCCCCTGTGTGCAGGTTGTCTTATCAGACCCATCGGGTAGATGGATGGAAACACCAATGGGCCAAGAAACGTGGTCTCAGTGTGATGATTCAAGCATTTGAATACTCACTTTGTGTGGCATGTTGTAAGTCTGAAGAAGATGAAATGATTAAGTTTTGGCCACTCATAAGTTTTTCAGCGCCCTTTGGAAAGGGGGTGGGGGAGGCTAGGCAGGCCTGGGGAGCAGTTAAAAGAAACAGCAAAAGAAGAACTCTTGATGGGTATTGGCGAGGTGTAGGTTCATTCATTTATTTGATTTTCCTGTACCGCTTCCTGGCTAGTTTGCGTTAGGCCCAGTGTGGATTCATGAAATTTGAATGAGTTTACAAAATTCTTCAGATAAGAGCAGTCCTTGTGCAGAAAAAAAAAAAGGTAAGATGTAGTATTCAATTCTGCAAGAATAGGGAGAAAGTACAGAGCAGCAGCTGACTCAAGGCAAATAGACTAAGTGTTGGAGAACACTGCGGTGCTGCCGATCTGTCTTTTAATGATTATTTATTAAGAACAGACAATACGTGAGCTCTCCCTTTCTGGCTTCTCTTCAGGTGGATGCCATCAATAGAGGAAGGCTAACAACGGTGGTTTTGGAATAGACATATATTAGGAGTGCGTTAGAAGCTACAAAGAGACGGAAAAATGGTGCAGGTGTGGAAAGAGTATTGTGTTTACATTTTCTGCCATGAATTAACATAGATTTGAATGCTGCTGTTGCTATTGATTCTTGTTGACTTCATTGAGAAATACATGCAGTTAGAGACGTGGAGTTTGATTTTCTGTGGCTAAATGTTTAAGCAAAGCTGTCACTGGCTTTTCAAGGCAAAAATTCAGTTACTGGGATTTTGACATCACTTTCTATTTTCTCAGACTTATTTTAAGATCTGGTACCATCCCTGCATTTTCCCAATATCCTTTTTTTTATTCATTGTTTTTTCCTTTCTACTAAGGGTGTCACTAAGGTATATCTTGCCTCCTTTTCCGCTTTTTTCCCATTTCACTTATTTCTTTGCCTCTCTTTTTCCCTCTTCTGTTAATCTTTCTTTCCTTGCATGCTTTCTGTTCTTTCATTTGCCCCGTTTTATCTCCAGCATGCAAGCTCTCCCACTTTTACATTTAATAGGTCAGCCACAAACGGTGAGCACTTTTAGATGGCCTATCTTTTGCAGTAAAGAAAATGAGCCCTTCCATTTGTGAATAAAAATGTTCTTGATAACTTTGAATGACTTTTTCTAGCAGTTTGAAATGGTGAAAGAGGAAGTCTGAGGTGGGCTTGTGAGGAAGACAATTCTGCAAAGGCAAATGCTGTGGTGTATATGACATTCTTCATTCTGCAAATGTTAAAGACGATGTGCTTAAAGAAGGCATTTGATGGAGCTGGACGCATTCAACATCTAATACAGTGGGTCTTGCTATCAAGTGCTGCTTGCAACACAAATATTTCATAGTGTTCAGTTACTGATCCCCTTAACTGTCTCCACTGAAGTCACAGGGAAATTTATAGAACTACCTCCATGTAATGTGGTCATCAAAAGATCTGAGTACATCTGGAAAAACAACTGTAGTCCTGTCTAAGCTTTCCTTCCTCTTCAAAATTTGCTTGCTGAAGAATCTCTGCCATCGTTTGGCATCCTCAGTGTGTTACACAACAGAAACAATGCCTGCTGTGTTAGCTGGGCTGTCTGGTATCCCTAAATTTCATGACAGAGGTGAATTCAAAGCTCTCCGCACAAGAATTTAATTCTTTGTTCCAAGGAGCAGAAGGATAGTTCCTCCTGTTGGTCCGTGTACTGTATCCTACCATCCTCTTTGACCCGAAATGGGGGAGAATTCCAGTACAGTGGTCGTTTGCTTCGGGTGGGGACTATTAAAATGAGGTTTGAGACTAAGGTCATAGTCCTTTTCCTACCACTTGTGTGCAAAACAAGTATAAGCATATAAATAATACACGGTTGGACTCACTGATCTTAAAGGTCTTTTCCAACCTAAATGATTCTATGATAATGGTGAATGAGACCAGCTCAGCCAAGAGTATGGAAGTTATGGGGGACGTAAGTGGCAGAAATGGGATGCCTGGAGGAGCGCTTCTTCTCTTTCCCTGGTTAATCTTGCTTCTCTTCAGCCAGCTAATTTGGGAAGTGGGAGCCCAAGAGGGTCCCTAGTAATTCCCGGCAGTAATTCCCACTGGCCAACTTAATCCAGAAGCCCACATCTAATTCAGATGCTCAGGTTAGGAGGTTAGCCTCCTCCACCGCATCAGTGGCGAGAGAGATCCTGCAGAGCCTGTTGAAAGCAGGACCTTAATTCAGCTTGAAGGAATCTTTGTGTTGAGGATAAAAGGAATCTGGTGGGATGGTTGCCTCAGGTAGGTGGTATGAATACTCAACTGTGGCGCAAAGCAACTGCAGCGAAAACGCGCTCACCTAAAGCTGTGCTAACATAATTTTGAATAATGAATGTGTGCGAGGAAACCAATTTGCTTTTAGATATCCCACAAACAGAAAAAAAATCATCAGATAAATTATTCATTGTGAATTATTTGCATAGGCTGATAGGAACTCATTAAATACCGAAAGACTGATTTGAGAGAAAGAAATGGAGAAAGTCTTTAGCCTGGTATTTCTCTCCTCCTAAACTCCCAATAATTGTCTATCCAGCAAATGAACTTGTCTCTTTCTTCTGCTGTTATTCTGTACTTCCTGGACCATCCTTACTGAATGTTTTACAGCCGAGTTTTTCTGTGAGCCAAAGAGCTTGAATTTCACAGCTACATATCAAAGCGCATCAGAAAACAGTAGAAGACATCACATTTTCTCCACTTACGTGTGGCTGAATTGCTACAAATTTTTAAATTGCCATACTTAAAAGTATTAGCTACAGATACATAAATCTCCCATTTTTAAAACACATCCCAGCCTCTACAGGCCAAGAATCCAGCTTTTACATTAAGTAATATGACAAGCAGTTCTAGGTGCCTCTGTTTCTGAATACCCAATCTGAGCCAATTTAAAGGGACATAGCTTGGGGCAACCTAAATCTCTATACCGTACTCGAGTTGGAAAATACTGGATTCTTGTAGAAAAATGGCTGAATTAGTATCTAGGTTGTTTCAAGCAATTTTTTTGGAAAATACTGGATTCTTGTAGAAAAATGGCTGAATTAGTATCTAGGTTGTTTCAAGCAATTTTTTTGTGTAACCTGTTCTTTAAACCCTGCTAAAGATGGTTCCACAGCCAGCCTAGGCAGCATATTCCCAGTGCATGCCTATACTTGGAATTAGGATATGCAAATTGAATTATATTTGCTGCAAATCAAGCTGATTTTGTCTTGTCCCACCTTCAGGGGACACGAGAAACATTTGATACCTGTCCTTCTTATATATCCTTTTCATACAGGAAAGTGTTACTGTGGTTCTCCTCGAATTCATCTCTCCTAGACTAAGTAGGCTTTCCTGCAGAAGGCGTATTTTCCTGACTCCTTGTTCTCATTCAGTTCTGTGCTCTTTCCAAGTGTCATGCCCATGGTGTTCAGCTGAAGACTCATCAGCTCCAAGGTGAATAGAAAAAAAATGTCTCCCATGTCTTCCATGTGTTATTCTTTCAATAAATTGGGTAAGGATTAGTGTGGCGGCTTTGTAGCGTTGCCATAGTTTGTACTCATAGTGAAACAGTGACCAAGTGCAACCTCAGATACTCTTCTGCAGAACTGCTGTTTCATCAGCTTTTCCACATCTTTTGTTTGCACCACTGATTTCTCTTCCCCCTGTGGATTTGCCTTTCTGAATTTCTTATTGTTGATTTCACATCATTCTTCCAATGGGTCAAGCGCATTTTGAATTCTGTCCTCAGCCTTTGAAATTCTGCAGTCCTTCCTGACTTAGACAGACAATATTTTATTAATATACTTCCCCTTCCACTATCCATGCTGGTAGTAGTGAAAATCTTGAGCAGAGCTGGCCCCGGACAGCCTGCCTGGGATCTCCCTTTCACGTGTCTGCTAAGGGTAACGCTGAGTGTGCAAAATGTACGCGTACCCACACATACAGTGCAAATGTGTAGCGACAGAGTACAGAGATGGAGTTGAGATTTGACATAATAATTCCTATTGTGCCACAATATCTCTGGGATTTGAACACAGTTACATTTTATATTACTTTTTTTTTTCCCAAATAGTGCCATTTGACACTGTAATTGTTTCATATTCAAAGCACAGATCAAAACTGCTAGCACAAAAAATACTATGATTTGTAACCACTGAAAAAAAAAAGATATGGCCTCTCCACATGTGTTTTAATCCTGGCACTCATTGTACTTACACTAGACTCACAGCACATTTTTTGTAAAAATTAGTAGCACGCTTGCCCCTTGCTCCCTCAGCAGTATTTTGGATATCAGTCGTTAGATCATCTTTCTCTTTTTCTGTGGTTTAGTGAGGAGAGCAGAAAGTTGTTCCTTTTGCCAGAATGACAGATCGCTTTCCTTCGCCAATGGAAGTTGTGTTGGCTTAGGCTGGAGGGGCATGGGCTGAGATCACCCTTTCGCATCGGAATATCTTATGTGCGTGTGCGTGAGAGAAATGAAGGTGAGAATAAATGAGGAGAGAGAAGGAGGGTGGCAGTGCGGGAGGGCAAGGTGCCAGGAAGATCTTTCTCTAAAGAAAGACAGAGCAGCCTGGAAATGCGCGTTGTCGCTCCAGTCCTGCTGGAGGTCTGCGAAGCAGTGCCTTGGCATGTCCTGGAGACGTGGTGGGACCATCCGTGGATCCTTGGGCAAACTGGCAGGAGCCTGCCTTTCTGCAGAGCGGTGCGTCACCTCCCGGGTTTTAGGGCACGCTGGAGATTTACCTCTTCTCCAACCACCTGTGGAAAACATTTTTCCTCTTCCTTTTTCCCACAGGCTTTGTGGCCGAGGAGAGAGCCCAGGCACTAGAAACCCTTCAGTGTTTCATTACTGGCACAATGGGCCATAAACACATTGCTGGAAAAATGCAGTCCTTTAAGCAGTGACCTAGTTAAGGCTCCTGCATCTGCAAGAAATTGGTTTTCCCACCTAGGCAGCTCTTAGGTAACCCCTGGTAAGCTGTTCCTTTTCGCTCCCACTCTCTGGAAGGCTGTAGCTCTCTCTTTGCAGGTATAATTCAATCAAACAGGCATTGCATATTCCTTGCTAGTCATCGCCTAGTCCCCCAGGCACTGACCGAGTCATTGCCTACCCATCGTCTTCGCTGGGAAATTGCATAACGCTGCAGAGACACAATGGAGAGAGGGATATTTTTAAATGTGTGCTTTATTTTTTTTTTTTAAACTTGTATAAATAAATACAAAATGACAAAGAGGTTCATGTTTACTAAACATTGCATTTGATTGTATGACATTACACAGTGTGTGTCACAATAGTTCACCTTGTAATTGTGTCCTTTTAGCTGTTGGTGCATAATTCTATAACTCATAGGATACAATTAGTCCTGAAGCTGCATCCAGCCACCCTTTTAGTGGAACCCCTGAGAGCTTACAATTGCAAGAGTGTATTAGGGGAGCGCTTGAGCCAATTGGCCAAAATTGGGGAATTTCCTAAGAGGGGTCTGGCATAGCAAAAGAAGAAGCTAATGGGAGGGGTAGGATAGATGCTCGAGAAAAGAAAAAGTATTAAAGCTTTGGAGCATTTTTATTTCTGATTTTCTTCCCCTTAGCGGTTAACAGAAGTATATCTGAAGTAATCAAAGTCAGCAGAGATCACAGGTTCAGTTAGGAATATGATTTTTTTCACGCTCACTGAGAGCAGGCAAAAGGACAAACCTTGCATGATCAGTTTTTACCTGAAGAGCTGGTTCATATTTTGATAAGGGTAAAAATATACTCAACCACTTGATGAAAAGCTGATTCTCCAAACCACTTACCATCCTCACCCAGTGAAGGTCAACTGCCAAGGTTTTATAGACATACTCTGGTCATGATTTGCTTGCTTGCTTCTTTAAATTGCACTCCATGTGCTTTTTCACATTCATCCTCTCTAATTCTCTTCAGAAGGCTTGAATAGAGCTACTTTACCTTCACGTTTAGAGCTTATAGAAGTATTTGCTGGAAACAATTTTTGCATTGTTTGGCCTGTTTAAAGCAAATTGTTGTTTTCAGGTGGATTAGAATTTTGTCTAGATTTTTCCCATTATTCTGTGAAATACATATATTTCATATGTATTTTAGGAATGACGGTAGCTGTAAAGGATGACCCTTGACTACTTGAGATCTACAACTGGCCACCTAAGTATGGTTTATATTTGCTCACTGGCTGGCTTAATGTATATTAATGGGAACTATGTCTAAAGAAACAATTATGGATTTGAATGGTGTGAGAGCACCAGGGAACTAGTGACATCACACTTAGCCATAACAAGAAGTTAAAAACTGTAGAGAGGTTTGGGACTTTGACAATCTTTCCCTGACTTTATTTTTCCTAGACCAGGGGATTTTGGGTAACATTTAGCCAATTCTGCATTAAAGTCTGTGTTTCCATACGAGTACCATGTTTGCTATTGTTTGCATTTGCTGTTGCCTTCCTGTGAAGTGCTGCTCGCTTGCGGTTCACCTGCTCCATCTTCCCCGGCCGGTGGAGTTAGACCTCAAATCCTTCCTTCCTTTCGGCAGCATTTTGAACGAAGCTTGGTGGGTATCTGCCTTACCGGGGAACTATTTACCGCTCTACTGTTCCGTAAAATGATTGTATCCAAACACAGGTACCCCACTGCTCTGATACTGGACATACTGCTGTTACCTGGGTCTGTGACAAGGCTGGGACATTCTAGCAGTAAGTCAGAAAAGATATGTCTTTTCTCAGCTCACGTTCTGCCTCTCCCCTCCTGCACAGAAGTTTTTGTAAATGGTATTATATGCTTCGAATCTGTCAGACTCAGTAGGACTTTCCTAGCAGAACAAAGGTAAAAATGTGAACTTTTTTTAAAAAAAAGAAAACCCAGTATTTTCTGCTGAAAATCTCAAATCCAGCAACTCTATCCTCCTCTCCTTCCCCTTCCAATGTTTTATTTCCATGGGGCAACGTGTTTTGAAGCCAGCTGTTATACTCTGCTTGGAGTATACTGAAACCCCATAGTTCTTCCTGGCTTAGTAGTGGAATATTGAGCACCTTTTGAAAATACAGTAGTGGGAAATGAGGCTCACAAAATCACTGGTAATTGAGCCTCATAAAATCAGCTGCCACTTAGCAAAAATAATGGGACTTTTACTTGCGTTCCAATTCTCTCCTTCCTGCTGTGGCCACCTTCATTTCCAAATGTACCAACAGAGCCTAGAGATGGCAGGTGCGGAAAACCTTCTGGCATGAATAAACCAGTTCGTATCTAAAAAGGTTTGTTTGATCTAAACGAAGTCTCTTTCACCAAACAGTTATCTCAATAAAACCCGCAATATGAATCTCAGCTGGGCTGCGTGGCATGAAGCCAAAGGCTGGGGGCTACCAAGCACTGGAAAAGCGCAAGCGTACGTACGCCCGGATGGCATCCATAGCACATCTACATCTTAGCGCATCTACAGAGTACCACAGAGGCCAATTTTTCTTATAAGCTTTTGAAGAACATTAAAAATAGGAGTGTCCTCTTTTGCACGGCTCTCTGATGAAGGAGGAATAAGGCTTTGCCCCAGGGGGGGTTGGGTAGGGGTTGTTTCCCATTACACCTGTGCTGGTCCGTGCTCGCCTCTGTGTCCCTGGTCCTCGGTCACTCGGGCAGTGTCAGAGGGACCGTCTGCCTTGGAAAGAGGACTGACAAAACTCAGCTCAGCCTTCGGCTTCAAGGGGAAGAGGAAAACAGTCGTCTGGAATGTGATGGGCCATGCTTTAAACAAGCGTTATTAGCTATAACTCCTGGGAAGTCTGCGGAGAGGTGCTGATGTGCACAAAGAGTACATCATTAAAGTATTTTTCCCATCATTTTTTCCATTTCGCCCTTACCCAGGCTCCACAGTTTAAAGCTCTGTTGGTTGCAGTTGTCAATAATTTCAAACTCTTACCTTATTTTCAGGCTGGTGCTGGAACAGACCACCTGAAGAGCTCTCCAGGGCTGTGAGTACATTTGGGAGTTTTTCTGTGCAGGTTTTTATGGAGTTCTCTACAATAAATTTAGGCATTTCTCATCTGAGCCGACTTTTTGTCTCCCTTGACTTTCCAGTTTCCAATATGTATTTGTCATTTCTACTTGTGAAATGTTCTCCATAAATTTATTATTTGATTCTCACTTCAAACATTTTATATTCCGAGATCTTGGCTTCTGAAGCACACACTGGGCAAAAAAAGGAACCTGCCGACGTTAGCAATCCCTTCCATAATCCTGAAGTGACATATCTCAGCTCCAGATTTCCCCCTTCTAAGCCCAATTCTTTTAACCTTTTCCTGTAAATTAGATTCTTCAGGCTTGGTGTCACCACTGACTGCGAGGCAATAACTCTTCCTTTGATGGAGAGGTTTGGAGGGTGCCAAATGAGTCGTTTAAACGGTATTCTCGCTCTCTCTTTCTGTTTATTCTCCCCATTTCTGCAACTTCCATCTTATAGATCTGCTGTGTAACATCCACACAGACGGTGATATTAAATATAATATGCTGTTCTGACACTGAGCTTTGAATGCTTCTCCTTTCTAGATCTAATAAAATATGTGATGTCACTCGTGTACATCAGAGGGATGTCAGAGCAGCAAAATGTTGCCGGCTTTGCTGTGATGGCTGCTGTAGCCACCCTTCCAGGAAGATCCAAGCTCTTGACAGAAATGGCTCCCATCAGAGGGGCTAATGAGCAGGAATAATACTGAAATTATGATGTGGCCATTGCCTCTGAAGCCAACACCAGGACAGGCTCGGCAGAATCCCACCTCTGTTGCAGCCAGGGGTATGAAATACTGATTGGTAAAACTGTCAATAGGCAAATCTGGAACAGCTTGCAATAGCATGCTGAGAGGAAAGCAAAGAGAGAAATTCAATTGCAGCTGCTCTTGACTCAGGAATCACCTTAAGAGAGCCAGCATTTCCCACTTCTCGCTGTAGGTAATGTGCCTGAGGGCTTGCTTTGCCCGGAAAGAAAATTGATCGCATCTTCAAAAGAAAAGAAAAGAAAAAAACCTCCCTCCAACACATGAGTATTTTAGCAGGAAGGTATGGCTATTTCAGAAACATTAAAAGTCAGCTGCTCCTCTCTAAGTAAGAGTTGTAGTAAAAAAGAGTGAGGGTCCATTTGTTATTTTTCAGTATGGTATGAGCCAGAATCCATCTGACTGATCCCTTTTTCTGTATGATATTGTATATATATCATGCTAAAGTCTCCAGCTCTGGCCTCCAGCTTAGATTATGAATGATATCCACCTTTTATTCCAAAGCAACGAGGTGCTGAATCTATATTTGAATTCATATAATTCGGCAGCTGTGAATTTTTATTTTCCATACATGGACAGACCCTGTCTTTTATTAGACAGCCTGAATATACATTACAGCTGCAAATCTTACAGAAGCTCATATAGCTTTGCTCACCTCTCATTCTACCTTAGACCTTCCCTCCCTTTGCAACTCAGAAGTTTTTATATCATTTCTCTCCCATCTGCCTGACACAATAAAACCTGAGTATTTTCCTTTCTCAACAGCTCTGCATTTCTGCAGCTAGCTGCTTTGTTCCTAAACTTCTTACCAACTTCTCTGTTGCTCCTCCCCTGCTGATTCATTACTAATTTCAGGACAGCTGAACCATTCTTCCTACCAGCTTTCAACTACGTTTCCGGGTTGGCTTTTCCTCCTCCTTGTGTGGAGCCAACTTGAGTTGGGCGTTTAAAAAAAATAGATAATTGGTATGGGGGTGTATGCACTATATATATATTAGCGGGGCATCTCATTTTTCTGGAAATAGCTGACAAATATAAAATCATTTTTACTTGTAGCATCAGTGAACAGATTGCTTATTATGAAATACAATCAGCATGTGAAGGCATAGTTTTTGCAAATTGTGTTTTCTGGCATCAGTTTGTTTGTATACATTTAAAATTTTGTTTCCAGCAAACTTCACCTGCGCAACTCAGTAATTTCTAGGAAGAGAAGTGTCAGTCTTGCTCAAAAGTATGCCTGCTCACAGAATACAGCATATTTAAGGGGATTGAATGTGGCTAAAGAGAATCAGAATAGAATATTCTGCATTCATTTATAACATACTCCATTGTATATACTCTGGATACCCAGCTGCTAAGGTCTTTAACGTGCTTCTTGTATTTCCCATATGTATAAATTTTCAGTGGACTTTTTTATTTCTGCTGATGGGCTGTTAGGTGTCTGATTCCTCTGTTCTTTCTAGCTAGGTGCTTGGCATATATTGCAGTTATTCTCTGCCAGTAAACTGAAATCAGCAAAACAAATCCTGTTGTCCTCAATAAGTTCTACATTGCCATTAACCTTTACATGTTTAAGTAATATTTACAGGACGAATGTAAACATGAGCACACTTCACTGTTTTGAGTCCGTAATCCTGTCTGGTTTCTGTGTGCAAATAAGGAAATGTGGTATTTTGGAATGACAATATTCTGATTTGCATGCAGCAGTGCAAGAATTGCACGTGGAATTCAGACTTGTTGCTCGTGAACGTTTGTTGGGCTCAACTGTATTCCTTGATAACCTAAAAATCAGACTTGACATGCCTCTATTTTGAAGGTATGCATACAGATGAATTTTCAGAATAAAACGTACTGATTACACACTTGGAAAGCCTGATTTTTGCAAATTAGATCTATGGAGAATTGCATGAAGGAGCTCTTGCTAACGTAGACAAATGAGGCACACCAGCCTCCTATGGGAGTTTTGCTCTTCGAGTTCCTGTGTGATCCTTAGATGTAGCCTCTCTCACATTAGATTAGCAATTAGAAAATGGATGTAATTTGATTTTCTGTTTCAGCCAGAATTTTTGCCAACAGTGCTTGCGGATCCCGAATTTAGGGTAACATGCGAAAGAACGACTGGAAGGGACAAGACCAGGAGCCATAACAGGTGACAGGAGTCACCTTTAATTGCAGACCCAAACTTTCCATTAAACTAAAAAGTGGCTGACAGCCCTCGGCAGCCAAAACCCCACCAGCTCTCAGGCCTGCTACTGTTTGTAGTGACTCGGGCTTAGGTCTGGCTCTGCTTTTTATAGTAAACTGATTCTTATCTCATCGCTGCAACCAGGTGCGACAGAGCAGCCGTAACTATCGCCCTCATCCCTTGGCGTGGTGGTTTGCTTCTCCATTGAAGCAGTTGGTCCAGGTGGGCCTATGGGGGTGCTGCTCCCCTTCCCCAAAACATTGGGAAAGGGTGTAAATGGGTGGTCGACCTGGGTGTGGGAAGAGGATGATGGACCAGAATCATCGGGAGATCCTGGGGCAGTGGCCGCGGTTCTGCTGGGGAGCGGGAGAGGTGGGTCTCTCAGCGATGATGGGGCTTCCTAAGTTTGTGTATGCTAAGGTGTTGGTAAGAAAATTTAAAATAATAATCATTCTCTTTAACAGTAATACTTCAGGTCTACCTACTAGATCTTGGTAGGTCTCGTTCTTGCCTGAGCAGATAACCCTAGATTTTTGATCAAATCAGTTTGAGATTTTTACCTTAGCTGTTGGTTTGCCTGCTCAGGCTGGGGTTCTGCTGCTGGATTAGCTCGGGGGGGGGGGGGGGGGGGGGGGGGGGG
>JANXJC010000060.1:17152409-17165124 GCA_027564655.1 Leptodon cayanensis
CTTCCACCTACTCCTTCCCAGTCCTCCCTCCCTGGACCCGCTCCGTTGACCGTTTTCCCCTTCTCTCCTCCCAAAAAAGGGCGCCCGGACAGGGCGGGATGTGATGGGAGGACGGAGGGAAGCGGTAAGAGAAGTTTTTCGCCTTCGTCCCCGTTTTGCTGAGTTTCACCCAAGGCTGGCTATCGTTTCCATTTACAGCACGCTACAAGCCCAAGCCGCTCTCGTAACCGCTAACTGGTTTTCCCCTGCCAGCGTCGGCGGCTAAATATAAGCCCGTGGAGCCGGCCCTGCGTCCCTGCCCGTATCTGGCAGCGCCTGGCATTCCGCTGCGATTTCACAGAGCCGATGCTTTTCACGAACTTGGCAGCTGAAGAGAGCCGCCTCTCCCCGAATAAGCTGTGGGAGTTTCTGAAGGAACAGGAAACAGATTGGTAGTTTTCTCTTCGGTGCAAAGGGCAACGTTGCAATTTTCTTTAGAGTCCCCAAGTTAAATGTTGCGCTCCACCTCTGGGAAGTAAAAAAAAAGTCACGCCACAAACTTGTTCAGCCAGCGCTGCTTGTCGTCCGATGGTTTGTTTGGTTAACACTGTGGGGTGTTTTTGAGGAAACTGGTTATTTTTTAAGGATTGGCAGTTATTAAACAGCATTTAATGTGTAAGGGAAACTTATGATGAATACGTTAGCATCTGTGCCAGACCAAACATCTGTAGTTTTTAACAGAGCAGGCAAAAGGAAATCAGAATTTTCATTCTGCTTTTCAGCTGACGCTATAAATCAGCTATTTTAAATTCAACCAAATGGAAGAACTTAATTTTTTGGTTCTTAGGGTCAAAAATGTATTTTATAGGGACAGCAAAGTATTCCACATGAACTAGACATGTGAGTAATCTTGTCCTTAAATTACTTGTTTACACACCGATAAATATGGATGACAGTTTTAAAAAACCATGGAGGCATACGCTAATTCAAAATATGCCCAGACGAACGGTGGGAGCCTGCCAAGTGTCACAGCTTTTAGGCTTCACTTTCACGTTAGAAGTACCTGTATAAATCCAGAGCTGAAGAAGAAAGGTTCCCCGCTTGGCTTGACAAGATACCCATAGAGAAGAGCAGCTGCAGCCAGCCTGCCCTCCTCTGCTTGCTCGCCCCTGGCTTCAGTTTCGGCCATTCGGTTAGCAACCGGCAAGGGCTAAAAGGAAACGTGCCACAACATAAAAATTGTCACGGTAGTGACATACTCAGGCTACGTACAGTCATCAATGCCTGAGTTACTCTGACTTAACGAGTTACCTTTCATGAACCGAGTTACAGTAACCTGCCTTAATTAAAGAGTAAAATAAATCAGAATAAACTACCATGAAGGTGATTAAACCCAACGCACAAAGTGTTCATACCAGTATGTCATATTTAACAGGTGGGGTAGGCAAAAGATGTTCCTGTCTACACTTACACAGTTTGAGCTTAGGAATGCAACTTGGTAAGCCACGGTAATTCAGTAACTTCAGATCGTCCTACTGATGCAAAAGCTAAGGATTCGACACCTACAGAGGCTGGTAGCCTTCACGATAGCTTGTTTGCTCTTGGAAATGGCTGATGCAGAAGGCAGGTCACAGAAAACAGGATGAATGAAATTGAGCATTACGGAGCACATTGAAAGGAGTATTTTGCAGACATACTGCCTAAATTATTAGAATGGCCTTGTGGCTGGACAAACTACTTGAACTATTCAGAGAGAAATTCTTGAAAATATGAAAAAGTCGGTAATTGCAAAACGTTGCCGACCAACTTTAGTCAACGCATCTTGGAAAGGCAGCGATGGTCTCAAGATGAACTTAATGAAGAGGAGAAATGGTGTGAGATAAACAAGCTATAATTCAGCAAGGATAAGGGCAAACTTCTGCATGCTGGTTGGAATAACTGATAGTGCAAACAGGGTTGAAAGTGGCATGAAGGATCCGTGAATTACCACGTGCCACCAACCAAATGCCAACCATTTCGTACTGCTGAGAAAAAAATGAATGTCATATGGGGAAGTATGAACAGGAGTGCCATATGCAAGATGTGTGAAATCATCCTCCCACTCTACTTGCTGCCGAAAGCCTCAGCCTGAATCCTGCGCCCAGATTTAGGCACCGCACTCCACAAAGATGTGGAGCGGCCAAAAGCAAGAAGATTGCTGGAAGGCTGGTAGGCATAGTCTGAGGAAACCTGGGATGAAAGGGAAGAGGACCAGGCAAGTAAAAGTGGTCCCAAGGATGCAAGGAAAAAGAAAAAAAAACTGTTTTCCAGCTGCAGTAGATAAAAAAGGACAGCTGAGTTACAAAAGGGGAATTGAGGTTAGACATGATGCAACTGCCGCAGCGGTCGTGCAGCGAGACAGGGGGGGAAGCGGCCCAAGGAGGAGACAAAGTGCAGGGCGAGAAGTATCTGTCAGGAAAGACGTCATCTTGTCCCGTGGCCGAGGGCAGAGGATGTCTGGAGAGTGTAACCCCCCCGGCCGGCTCCGCGATGCTGATGAAAAGTTAAAATCCTCAGCTCCTATAAACCGGGGAAACTTCATTAATGATTTATAGCAGTAAAGGGGCCTTGCCTGAAATGTGCCCAGCGTAATCATTTTTTCTAATTTTTGCTTTTAGCCATGAGATTATGAGTAATAGCTACGGGGCTACCATGTTAGCCAGAAATCCTTTAGCTTTCTAAAGGTCAGTTAATCTGTGATCTAATCTGATGGTCACTGAAATTAAGTGGAAGCAGTTCAGCGGGCTATAATGGAGGCTGGTTTGTGTCTCCAGCCTTCAGTTACCTTGAGTTAAGCCATCCTTTATAAGCAAAACAACATAGAGGCAGGAAATAAGTTTTGAAACGCATGCTGAATGCTGTTGTACTGCAGGAAAAAAAAAAGGACACCCTGCCTTTCTAGCTAGCTGCTGGTTTAAAACAGTTCTTATTAAAAACTCCAGAATGTCTTTAGTGCCTTCTGTTCACCTGTTGATATTCCTGTCCCTTGGGAGATTTGATGCGGGTGGGGAAGCAGGCAAGATTCACACGAACTCGGCGGCTCTGTCTTGACTTGTTCACAGTGAGAGCTGAGCTGCGTATTTGAAACTTACTCCTTTTAAGAGTAGAATACTTCAACCAAGTAAGACCAAAAAAAAACACCCCATAAAAAAAAAAAAAAAAAAGGAAAAGAAAAGCAGAGTTAGCTATACAGCTCGGCAGTTAAAGGAGCACTAAAATAGAAGTGTGAAACTTTTCATAGTTATCTGTAAGTCTTAGAGGATTTCAAGTCTCAGCATAGTCATTATTAGCGAATTAAAGATCTGAAAGGTTGTCTCAGCGAGCAGATGCTTTGATCCCTAAACAGAGCTAGTCTTTCCTATTTTTGAGTCGCTTTCCCCAGGTACTTTCATTTCATATGGCTGCACTTCAGACTGCTTTTCTACTCCTCTTGCAACACATCTGGAAATCCCCTCCTACGTAATATTATATGCAATGTACACTACTTAATTTGAGGAATTGAATTTTATAATACATGCACAGGCATAAAAACCCACAAAAGAAAGCAAAGACTCAGGTTAGAAAGCAAGGTCTCAGCCACCTTTTGACTCTGACTCTCACGCTGTATTTCCTCTAGATTATGATACAGTTTAATTTTCATGGATGTCATCTGAAAATGAGAGCCGATATAAAGTAGCTGAATCCTCTTTGTCACCGAATATATTCTGTAGGTTAACTGGTAGCGCGATGCACTGAAGCATAGTCTTTAATTAAAGTGCAACAATACCACAGCTACAGTACGGGCACGGCATAGGAACCTGGCGCTGGATATAAAGACAGCTGTGCCGAAACGTTTCGTATGACTACACGATGTGCCTAAGTCAGTGGAGACACTCTCACACTTGAAACCTGAAGTATTACTGAGCACTGATTTTCAGCCGGGGAAGCTGCGATCAAATCAATACATGTATTATTCTCCACAAATGAATAATGGCGTGAACGAGGACATATTAAACACCTACAGCGCACAAAGCTTTTCACACCGGTTAGGAGCCAAACACAAACAAAGAGGCTGTGAACTCTCCAGAGCTCTCGTCTCGTCTCCCGTGAAGTCCTCCTGCCCGTTGGGATAACAGCGCGCGGCATCCCCACAAACACCCTGGTGCCAACAGGAGAGGGCACCGATTTCGGGTCGGGAGCGAGCTGACTGCCCTTCTCTCCTCCTCTTTCCTTCCTACCCTCGAGGAAAACCAAACCCAACCGAACCGAACCAAACCGAACCAAACCAAACCGAACCAAACCAAACCACCCCGTACCCCACAGCGAGCGTAGGCGGTGCGAAATCCGGGGAGATGAAGACGCCTCTGCCGGCACCAGAGCCAGGGAGCGGCCAGTGCCGCTTCCCTCCGTAGCCCTCCGCCGCGGGATGCGCTGGCACATACCGGACGGGTCCGTCCCTGACCGGGGGAGGCAAACCCCTCCACCCCAGGGCTGCGCAACCCTCCCTACGCTCGCTCAGCCAACAGAGGGTCTTCAGGGGAAACACAACCCAAAACCGACCACGGCCCTTATCCCACGGACAGGCGCCTGCCAAGCCAGGGCAGCATGGCTCCGCTCTCCGAAGGAGCCAGCGCTCTCTAAACACCCAACGTGCGGCCCCTCTCGTTTGCCGGCACAGCTGACATTGTCACTGCGGCACGGGGAACCTCTGCAAAGGTTTCCCTCCAACGCCGGCCACCGAAACCAGAACCAAACATCCACAGAAAAGCAGCAGCCGGGCTCCCCCTCCGCGCAAGGCACGGCATTGGCGCGTCCTTGTCCCTCGCTACCACGCGGGCATCGCATCCTACGGCGGACCGGAGCCCCAGGCGTGATTTTAATGTCCCGGCGCAGTACAAACGGTTTAGGAAAAGATTGGGCAGCGTTGCAGGGAGGAGGCACCGGGAGCCATGCAGTGAGGCTTCTCTGCTTGCTGGGAAATGCGTCGGGGAGGCACAAACACACAAAAGAGAGAGAGAGACAGGAGATAGTTACCTAACATGACGAAGGGGATTCCCAGGAAGGTGGAATTGTATTTCCCACCAGTGAGATTGATGATCCCGGCTGCAGTCAGGGTGGCAAGGGTCACGGTCAGCAATCCCAGCAGGCCAAGCCAGGGTTTGCTGCGGACACAATCCTGCATGGAGCAGCAGAGAATGGCCAAGGTGACCACAAGGACCAAGCTTGTGATCAGGTAGCGTTCTGACACCCTGCTCGTCTTCTGGAAATCCTCCTTCAGCGAAGAAGAAGTGAAAGGATACATTTTGACTTTCCTGTTGGATTTCTGGAAAAGTTCAACAGTGTCACAAAAAATGGATTCCCACTTCTCTGCCACCATGTCATTCAAGGAGTTGATTGCCTGCAAGTAGTAGGTGAGCTGAATGGCTTCTGCAGACTTCACCCGGTCTTTGCTGTGCACAGTAACCCCACCAAGCTGATGCCCGTTATATACTTCCCTGCCATCCTTTAAGTGAGTAATCGGATAAGTGATTGCAAAATTAGTTCGATTAGAAGAACGAGCAGCCTTTAATTCCTCCAGTACATGCACTATGTCGTCCACTATGCATGTCTTGTCATTGTTCAGGATACATATATGGGCAAACGTGTAATTGAAACCAGGTCTTTGAACTTGGATCCTGGTCACAGCAGAGTGCAACTACAAGGGAAAGAGAAATCACACACGTTACTCATCAGTTCATCTCGCGCAGCAGCAGCCAGAACAACAGCGTCTCCTCACCTCCGTCCCTTTCCTATTTGATATAAGCAACAACAACAAAAGTTCTGGGGACTGCAGCATTAATAGCACACTCATTGCAAAAAAAAAAAAAAAAAGGAAACATGCATTAAAACAGCAGTATTATTCCCCTACGTCCTTTGCTGGTAACTCGGGTGTGCTGTGACTTGCATTTGTGCCATGGGCATCTGCCGCTTGGCCTCTCTAAATAAGCAAACCCAAAAGGCTCACACCTCCACTTTCAAGCGATCTGGGCGAACGTAAAAGCGAGAGCTACAGCCCGACCGTGTCCGGGGACGCCGTCGTGCTCGGGATTGCCAAATTCCTCTCTCGACAGATAAACTTCAGGTGCAGAAGGCAGAAGAGCACCGTGACCAGGGGTGCTGCCGGCGCGGGATGTGCCGCCCGCCCAGCAGCTGGCAACGGCAGGGGACTGGGACTCACTGGGAGTAAAGGGCAGGTCGCAGCTGCACGTCCTAAGTGTAGAGATTGTCCGTGTAGTGGGAATAAAATGGCTGGCATTAATTAATTTGCCCTCTTTTCCCCTCCGTCTTTCCCCCATCAAATACTCAGCAAATGGGAGAGCGGGAGGCAATGGCAGAGACTGACACTGGTTTTCTCTTCCGCTCTCTGAGAGGTTCTGTTAATCGGGGCAGGCCCCCTAATTTTTAGGGCCTGCAGGTTATTACCGCTTATTTTTTGGTCTAGCAGCTCTTAGTGCAGCCTCCTTTGTAAGTTGTTTTGCATCCTTCTGAAATTTGCCAGGCCTGAGCTCTAACCCAGAGTGCATTCCGTTATTTTTGAGCATCAGAAGGGCAGAAAAATTACCCTCGTCTTGAAAAAATATAGAACCCCCTTGCAACCTTTTCTGAATTCCGCACAGCCCGGTCGCTCGGGCGGCCACGTCTGCTGTCGTGGGGGGAGCAAATCACCAGGTCTGCTCTGAGGAACTGCGTGGATTTATCCTTCGTTCCCTCTTACGCCGAGGGAAATGGTCGTGGGAGCATTGCAAAGGTGTGGTAACAAAAGCAGGGCTGGTGAAAGAGAAGGAGAAGCCGTCCTTCACCTGCAAAGCGGGCAGACCACAGCTCTTCCAGGGAAGGTGAAGAGCCAAATTAAGAACGACTCTAATTTCTTTTCCTTAAACAGGGAAAAGTTATTTTCTGCCTTCAGATTTTGAGCAAGACACAGAGAACTGGCTACAGGGACACGATTCCTCTTATTTCTACTTGCACATGCTGTTTTCCGCTGTAATCCAAAGAGGGCAGGAGGCTCTTATGCCCAGTAAAGAGGCTGGGATTAGGTGATATTTAATGGAACTGGCTCCTTGCTGAAGACAAACACTGATTAAAAAAATAGAAGACAGGGTACACGGGAGCAGTACAGCTTATATACTCATCTGGTGGCAGTGGACAAAACATCTAATAATCATGGCTAAAATCCTGCGTCTGTTGAAATTAAATAGTCCTAGTGACTTTTGTGTGGTATTTCAGACCTATTTGCAGAAAACCCCCCATTAATATGACACTATGAATCTGATTGTTTGTGATTACATTGCATAATCTGTGATGGGCATAAATTTAGTTCTGTTGCATCCGTTCCTCAGGATGATGATATGATACAGGCAAAGATTACAAAATTCCTATAGTCTCATCTTGTTTCTCTAGAAGCTTGGGGGTGTATTTTTCCACATTTGAGTAGTTTTTATTTTTGACAGAACAACAGTTCAATATCGACATTAGAAAGACACGTCTGAGAAATGAACTGAACCAACAAATGTTTTCACAGTACTGTGACAACACAATACCTGGCCATGGTGAGAAGCAAAATTCCCCATCGTGGTGGGAGAACAAATAACTGTCTGTGCAACAGATTAGGGGCTTTTGCACAACTTTCTGCTAAAACGAAACAAAAGATTTGCGGGAACATGTCCAAGAAATGAGCCTGTATGGGGAATTCTTCCCGTCTTTCCAGTTTGCATCTGCAAAGCTCCGCTTTGCAAGAGCTGTTTTGGGGTACAAGTTCAAGTGTATGTCATTCCAGTTTGGAGAAAATGCCCTGATTTACTGAATCAAAGACAGATACCTGATTTTACATTTTTTACAGTGGCAGCTAGTGTATGGTTTTCATTGACAACGGTTGTAAAATCAGATGTCATATAAGGCAGCACAGCTGAGCACAACTGGGAGGACTAGAAGGAATTTCCTGCCTATATCAGACTCACAATACGACTCCTTCAGAGAGGCTCTATTGAGTGACACGATGCAGAAGAAACTAAACTGTCATGCAACTTTTATCACACAACGTGCGTTGCTATTTACCTACCCTGCCTCACTGCTGCATTGGCTTCCTTCTCCCTCTGAAGCACTTTCTTTTAATATTTAGGTTATAAAATAACCTCATCCATCGCAGTTGTTACTTCATCTTTAGCGAAAGGCTAGAAGCTAAATGTCATACCTAAAATACTCATTTCTTCTCGGAAATGATCATTTCAGGCTCAGGAGCCCGTTCTGCGACGGTGGCCCGGTGCTTCTTGCGAGGTCATGCCGGGCTGGAGCGGGCACGGCGCGGGGGGGGACCTGCCCATCGCACCTCCCGGCGATGGGGTTTTGGGGACCAGAGGGGAGCAGGCAGCCAGCTCTGCGTCCTGGCACATCCCGGCAGCCGAGCAGCCCCCCCCCAGAGCCGGCTGGAAGCTCGTGCAGTTCAGAGCAGCTACGAGATGTACCCTGAGCTTTGCCAGCGGCCACAACATTCGGTCTCGAATTGGAGGCAAACGGCCAAAGAGGAGGAAAACCTGCCATTCCCTCCATCCCACCAAAGCACGCCCAGCACCGCCCCAACGCGCCCAAGGATCCCCCTCCGGGAAGCCTGACTCGGACTTCCATCCTCAAGACAAACGCATCGTTTTTTACCTGCTTTTTCAGACCAGATCCTAGAACCCCCCGCTCTGTCGCCTCAGCGCAGGGCAGGGGTGCAGGGCAGGGGTGCAGGGCAGGGGTGCAGGCTCTATCTCTCTCCCTTCGCTGCCACCTCTTCCCCGCCGACCCACGGCACTCTCCTTTCAGCTGCCGTGCCGGGGATTCAACTGCGGCCACGCGGATTTTTCCCGCGCCCGTAGCGCCGGGTGACCGGCTTCCCCAGAAAACAGAAGGTCCGACAGGTTACAAGGGCACGTCCTACGAGTTCAAGGGATTGCACGCTCTGCAATTTGGCTTGCCTGCGGTACACCGGGAGGTCCCCCAGAAAACTTGAGCTTGTTAACGGGAGATGGGAAAGGCTGCTGTGCGATGGGGACAACGTTAGCGAGATGCTAATGCATGTCGCATTCCTCAGCGCAGCGGATTTTAATAGCGAGTAACCATATGCTGAATAAACCTGGCACCTAGTACTGGGACAAACGACTGACCACCAGTTTCTCATTGATCCAGCTGTTTTCTTATCCCTACCGAGCCTATTGGGAGAAAGGGAGATTTAAAGGAACAACAAAAGCTGAACGAATGGTTTTTCTTGAAGGAAGACATGCACTGCTTGCTCGCTGCTCACAGCTTTTCCAGCTAGCTAACAGTGCAAGGAACCAAAAAAGCGGTTTACTGCTGCCATGCCAGAGCACTGCGGTGTGGGAGCTGCACGGCATCGCCCAAGCTCCCTTGCCGCGGTGGCACACTGTCCCCGAAAGCGCTCAGGCACGAAACAGTAACCTCCACCTCCCCCTTTCGGCGTCGTTTAAACAGAGACCATCACTTGCAATTCCCCTCTCCTTTCCGAAAATGGTGCTTATGTGTGTCCCGTACCACGCCAGAGATTTCTAGAACAGCGTTTTCTCTTCCTTCGGCCTTTAGCCATTTGCATTTGGTAAGATCTTGGTCTTGGTCTGAGTCCCACACTCACTCAGCTATTTATTTTAGACGGAAAGATGGCTTTGACGGACAGACAAATCCCTTTCTGCAAATCCCTCCCGCTGAGGGCTGCATCGCTCTCGCCCCCACACCGAGCCACGTTTCAGCCTGTGGCAGAGCTGACAGATGAGAGGTGGCGAAATCGCCCTGCCCCGCCGGCTCGTTTTTGCTCGCGGGCCCCGGAGGGGATGCCAGCGAGCGAAAGCTAAAATCCTTTCACCGATCCTGGGCTAAACCATTTGCTCCAGGGCCTCAGAGAGCCGCGGCTGCAAAGATTTCTTCAAGCTGGTTTTGGCTGCCGGTCCTCCTACCTCTGCCATCAGCAGGGGAAGGCAGGCGCTGGGAACCAGAGCCGCCCCAGTAAGCTCAGTTGGGCTGCCCTGGGAAGGCCAAGCCCCGCGGCGGGCTCTGCGAGACAGCTCTACCCCCTACAGAGCTTGGCACAACTTCCAGCACTGGCAGCAAAGCTCAACCTGAAGGCGAAGGGGTTGTACTTGGAGACGTCTATTCAGGACCGAAAGGAAAGCTCGACTTTATTCTTAAGTCCGCGCAAAAGATGCAAGGAGCTACAAAAAGGGGAGAGGAAAACCTCTAGCCCCTTTGCTTGGTCGAGAAGTCCTTTCTTTAATTCAGAAGCCAGCGGGTATTCCCAGAATTTTGTCAATTTAGTCAGGTAACACGAAAGTCTGCAGCCTCCCTGCGAAGCAAACAGATCCCATCACAGCAGGGAGGGGTCAGAAACTGCTGATTCATTCGCAAAACGGCCCAATCCCAGAAATCCTTTAAGCCCACGTTGCATAATCCGCTACCCCCATCACAGCTCCGGGCAAAGGGGACGAGGCACGAGGACCCGGCGACGGCCACCGGTGTCCCAGACACGCGCGGCCTCGCCGGCGGCACCGCTTTGCTCCCAGCCAAACTCCACGGCGAGAGCGAGAGCAAGACGCGACGGGACGCTTCGGTCTTGCCAAGCTCCTACTCCCAGCTCACGGAAAGACATCCCGACTCCCGTGGGAGCTGGATCGGAGTCGCAGCCACCGTTTTTAATGTTAAGGATGCGCACGGCTACCTCCTGCTCATCACGCGTACCGCAAAAAATGTGTTTGGTTTTGCTGCTGAGCGCTGACGTGCGGTGTTTTATAGCGGACATCACTCATCGTAAGGACTTGATTAGGCTTTGTTACTTGACATACCGTCAACGAACGGCCAACTAGACAAAACTAGCCAGATATACGGATGTCCTCCCGAACTGTGAATGACCTGGCACATGGAGAGACATGTTTTACTCACAGGAGTAAGATCTTTGCAATGACATATTACTTGCTGTTGTTGCTATTATTTGACTCTATTCAGTCTTTCGGTCTGTGGCTGATGGTTCAAATTAAAAATGAGCTTCACTCTAGTCAGTGTTGCCAATGCTTACAATTCTTTTTACTGTCATTTTCACCAAGTCTGGTTTTTCTCTGAGCCTTGGAGCCTGAAGTATTGTGATTTTTTTTTTTTTTTAATCTCAGCTTTCATTAAAAAAAAAAAATATGTCTGATCTCATGGTTATGGAGGAAAGCCTGAGAAGGCTCAAAAATAGAGTGAAGAATGAACTCACTAGCTGTTACTGCTTAAAATCTCATCACTGTTTTGGGTTCAGGACTGAAAAACTAGAAAGCAGGAGGAAGACAATGATTTTAAATATAGGCTTCATTTTCATGTGAAGCTGGTTTACTCTTTTGGTAATTTTTACAGGTAACTCATGCCAAGGAAAACGAAGAGGAGAAAAAGCCCTTAATGGATAGCTATAAATTTCTCCACTTTTTCTATGATCTCAGTAATCTCTGGCATTTCCTATCTTTGCAGAGTGCTTTTTTATTCACTTCAAGAGATGGCCTCACTCAAAATGTAAAAGGGTTATGAGGGAGAAAAGACTTCCACAGCTCCCAGCTTAATTCAGGAAAGAAAACGCTTTGGGCTCTGCAGACGTGGGCAGAATTAAACAATTAAGCGTGTATTTCCATCACAGAGAGGGAAGGCAAGGGAAGGGGTCAGTCTGAGCCCACAGGGCCAGGGCAGAGGTGCAAAGGGGGCTGGCGGGGGGACAGGGATGGATGGAGAGCGTGCCCACCGCCCACGGAGGAAGCCAATGGATCCTCACGGCTCAGGATAAACTTTGGAAGTTGCAGCCGGAGAGCGAGCGGCGAGGACCGCTATGGGCAGCTGGGCTCTTTTTCTAGCAGTCCTACAGTTGGGTTTCCTGAAGAGACACTAATTATGCAAGCTATGTCTTTTTGCAACCGATTTTTTCAGCTGTCCAAAACACGGTGAATTATGTCTTCTCCAAACAATCTTCGTGGAAATAAAATCTAAAAATTGTTCGAACTACAAGTCATCAACTGTGGGACAACTATCAGTGCTCCAAGTGGCAGATGTGAGTGCATTTACATTTCCATCTGCTGCCTTGGTAGCTACAGAAAATTGCTAGATAGGATTTTTCTCTTCTGATCTGAAGTGGAGAAGCTTTTCTAATCAATACCGTCTTAATTCTGGCAATCGCCCCGGTAATTCCGCCTCGATTCGTCCCACCGAGAGAACCCCGCTCCGCTTTTCGGGCCGAGGGCTGCCGGAGGCAGAAGGGTGACGAACCCGTCGCGTTAACGAGCCGGCTCCTTCCTTCTCCCTTCCAACGGGCCAGAGGGGGTTCTCCGGCTGTAAACCCCAACCCGAAGGGCAGGGCCCAGTCACGGCTTTTTGGGAATCTCACCGGAGAGCCCCGTCGGCTCTCCCCGAGCCTTGCGGCGGGGAAGCATCGCACCACGGAGGGAGCCCCGCTCCCAACCGGCGCTGCTTGGAGGGGGGCAGAGGGGGGGTTGGTGGGGACCGGTGGGATGCGGTCGTCAATCCCAGACACCGGCAACTTCAGGACTTCTGCTCCAGCCGCTGGCCGGTGCCTGCGGGAGGGACGAAACCCTCTCGCTCGCAGGCATCGTGCCGAGGAGCTGCTGCCGCTGCCGCCGGCACCGGCAGCTCGAACCGGGGGGGGGGGGGGGGGGGGGTT
>JANXJC010000060.1:17171633-17205955 GCA_027564655.1 Leptodon cayanensis
GGGAGACCCCCGCCGGCACCGGCACTGTAGATACGCCCCGTCCCCGCGGGACACACACACACACACACACACACACACACACACACACGACGGTCTCGTGGGTTTTTTTGCCTTTTTTTTTTTAAGGAGAAATTGCCACTAAATAACAGAAACGAGCAGGAATGGTGGTGCCAGCTCCGGCCGCTGGCACGCCGGGCAGGGCGGGCGGATTGCCGGCCCCGGCTGGGGGTTCTGGGAGCAGAGGTGCGGGCGTCCGGAGGCCGGTGGTTTCACGAGTGGGCCAAAAGGAAGTTTCTCTTTGACAGCCGTTACACCTGTCGCTGCGTGAAACGCCCGCAGCGCCCTGGTTTGGTTATCGACAGGCTGACAGTCGTCTTGCCTTTTACATTTCGGTAGCGTCCGACCTAAGCGAATGTTTTGTCGCGGGCGCTTCGTGCACAAAACCTCCTTGACATCATTCCCGTCTCCCCGCTCGCAGCTGGGTCACGCGGCCGGGATGCTAAACCCCGCGTTTCACCGCTTCTAATGTGGCCGGCGAGCGAATGGCTTGATTGAGCAGAGCCGAGTGGTGGCCAGCGACGTCCCCCACGTCCCCTGGTTCTCCTGGGGTTTGTGCCCAAGGCCGGGAAACGCTGCAGGCGGCAATCTGCCTCGCAGGGCCGGCGTGGCTGCAGCGAGAGCGCCCGATCCGGGGACGCTGGGGTTTGTAACACGATGGCCCCCCTGCTCGGTTCCGCTCCCACGGAGGTGCCTCCGCGCTGCTTGTATCAGTCCTACATCGGTTAAAAAAAAAAAAAAAAAATTTTGAATGCAATTTGAAGAAAACCTCCAAGATGGAAATAGAAGCAGAAGCGCAGACACAAGAAAGGATGGGACCCAAGGCTGGGTGACGTTCGGCCTCAGGTCAGGACTCAGAGCCCAGGTCTCTTGTCTCCCAGTCCGGAGCTCTCCCCGCGCTGCCCGTTTCCAGCTGTGAACAGGTCAGAGCGTGGGCTCAGTCACACTGTTGTACATGAGGGGGAAACATCGGGACGTGCCTAGCGCTTTGTGTCATTAGCGACGAGTAAAGAGCTTTTGTCATTGCTGCTGACCGTATCATCTGTGCTGATTTTTTTTTTTTTTGTCTCCATTAAACATATTTTATCATTATCAAAAATGAAGGAGATTATTAATTGTTTCAGTAACCATCCAGTGGCTGATTTGCACTTCTCCAGGGTACCTCAGGAAAACGAGTTTGAGGACCCGACATCCAGCCCGGTTCTCAGCACGTTAACGCTGGGTAAGCTATAGGTGACCCCAGGAAGAATATATCCATTTCGCGGGGGCAGAGAGGAAAACCGATGTATCAGCAGTTCTGCTGGGTGTTCCGTTCCTCTGTCTTCCCAGACCTGCGTCTGTTTTATTGCCTCTTGTAACCAGCGTCAGCCTGCAGTTAGCTGCGGTGGAAATGATGTCTTTCCAGAGGTAGTCATGGGTTTTCACCCCGCCAAATTCGGCTTCCCCTTGGCCCAGGGAATTGCCCTGCCTTTGCCTGCGGGGTTGCCTGTAGGGGAGGGACACAGCTCAGCTGTGTGAGCCGTAACCGCACCGGGTGAGAACGTCACAACGCCGCGAGCGTCCTGCGGACGTTGCCGAACCAGAGGGGAAACCTTCGGCGTCCTCCTGACTCTGCAGGTAGTGAAGTCACCGTGTTACTGACCGGCACTGCTCTGGTACTCCAAAAATGGCCATCAGAACAGGTTCTGTGGCAATGTGGTCGTCAGGAGCGGAGCAGCTGGAGGCCTCCCACGGTAGCGCGAGGAGCAAGGCACGGCTGAGCTCTCGCCTCTGGTGCAGGGGAAAGCTCCAGGAACGGGAGCTCTTGCCGGTAGCACGTGCTGGGCAGTGCGCGTTAACCCGCTGAGCGTTAACCGGCTCTGCCTATCTTTTGGAGGAAACGGATGGGTAGGATTTCTGTCACGTATACGTGCTACTCTGCTACAGCTCTGAATGGCACTTTACAAAATAGATAACGATGTCTCATTGCTCTAGAGAGTTTCCAAACTAAATTAAGAAGAGAAGGATGGGAAGAGATGACCATACAATGAGGTGCAGATGCTGGGAAGAGGGATAATGAGGGGGAGGACAATATGATTATGTCCTTTCAAAGCAAACGCCTCAGGGCAGCTACTTGTGGGGACAGAGTGTAAAAGGGAGATGGGGAAGACGTGACTCATAGAGACGGCATCTGCACAGGGTTCAGGTCTGCTCTCGAGAGCAGACCTGTCCGCTGGGAAGCATTTGTTGACTCTCAGACCTGTGCAAAGAGACGGTGCTCAGGAGCTCTCAAGGCCAAACAGGTCCGGTGGCTTAGCAGGAGGCCGTGCTGTCCTCCCCGGGGTCTGCAAGGCCGGGGTGGGTCAAGCACCCCACAGCCCGGGCCACAGGGCTTTAGCTCTTTGCGAGCACAAGCAGGATTCTTTGGACACCCAGAAACGAGCATCTCTCTATGCCTCTGCTCAAATCCTGTTACGACGGCAAGCTTTAAAACGAAGGCGAGAGGAAGAAGTGGACAAGGTTTTATTTAAAATAACCTCTTTCTCCTACCTCCCCCAAAGGGGTCCAATGAAAGGCAAAGCTGAGACAGTGATGGAGGAGGGGATTCCTGATGAGTAACTTCAGATGAGTGAAAAGGGCCTAGGGGAAAGGAAAGGTGGCGGGAGCAGCTGGGATGGCTGTGGGAGGTATGCAGAGAATCAGGATTTTGCATTGTTTAGTTAGGCATGAGGAACCAGAGAAGATATTTTAGGAGTGTGTGCAGGGGATTTAGTGCTGCGAATGGGGAATGATTTTTTGCAACAGAGCACTGAGCAATGTGTGATGCAGGTTCCAGCTGGAGCTTGGAGAGAATGAGGTTACCCACAGTGAGGAGATGGGTAACGAAGATCTTTTTTTTTTTTAAAGGGAAATAAAAAGAAAATTTTCAAGGAGAGTTTAATAATTATGGCTGGATTCGTAAGGGGTGCAAAACCTTTTTCACTGAAGTTCTCTGTGTTACGCTCATTTATACACGCTGAAAGTCTGGCTGGCGATGTGCAAAGACATTGTGCTTTGTGCCAAGGGATCAAAACAACATGTAGCCAGCCCAGGATGGCGGGGGGGAGCAGTAGCTCTCACTGCATCACCCGACCGGGCCCTCCTCTGTATTTCTTGGCCTCAGGTCTGGGACCTGGGCCAATGCCAGTTAAATTGGCGAGGGCACAGACAAGGTTAACGATAAAGTTAATCTCCCATTGCTGATCGGTGAGGGAACCTCACAACTTGTAGCTTTTGTCTGTTGGCAGTTAACAGAAAAGTGAAGCAGGAGGAGGCCTCCTCCTTATTTCCAGCCTGGGTCCCATCACAGTAGGAAGATTACCCAAAAGTATCACTCTTTTCACTGACACATGCAGCGCTTCTGCCACAAGGACGGCAATTTTCTTATATTGATAAGGGCTTTCTAGAAGCCACCACGGGAGATTGTAAGCCGGTCTCCGTGCAGTTAATAGTTTATATTTAATCAATGGAACTGTTCCACTTTTCTCTTCTTGTCTCATCAGTCCCACTTTCTCTTGGCTGACACCAAAGAGCGGGGGATCATGGCACAAACAGCATGATCAGAGTTTGAGAACCCTAAAACTAAGGTGATGGTTTTTTAACTCTGCAACCAGAGAAAGCAGAAATGAAGTAGAGGATCAAAGCAGAATTTTTAGCATGTGTGATGTCTCTCAGAACAAGTCCTTCGAGGCAGGAAGGATAGGGCTACCTGAGCAACAGCTGCCGCCTTAACCCAATGTACAAACCATGAAGCAATACCCCGCCAAGGGATGGCCCCACATTTTGCAATCCGCATCCGCAGATTTCATTGCTGGAATTCAAGATGGCTGATTTCTTACCTCCTGAAACACACTACTGACAAAATCAATCGTGTTGAAATTTTTCCTTCAGCATGTGTAAGCCCCTAGTGTTCACCAAACAGAATGGAAGAGAGAGGTAGAGATGAAGAAAAGCTATGGCTGTGCACGCACTTTGGCGTTGCGCTCCCCAGTGCCCTGACGTTCTGCCACCCGTGACAGGACATACATACTCTAATTGGACTTGCTAATGCAGATCTTGGGAGAAGTCACAGGGGCTGGGATATCTTTTTGCATCAGCTAAAGGGAAAGAAATCCTCCCTCCTGCTCCTGCACGACAACATCTCTTTTTTGCAGCCTGTCCTGTAAAATGCAAATACGTAAATGCTCCTTGCTGGCCTGTTCCTCCTACCGGATACAGAGATATACAAAAAGAATGTAAATCACCAAGAAATGCTTTGACAGCTGGCACCTGATTCTTTCCTGAGTGCCCTGATGGTCACTCTTCGGCAGCTCTTTGCTGATTCATGAGGACTGCGAAGAGAAAGCATGTGTGACATCTTTTATAGAGTGTAATAAAAAGAGGGAAGTGCCCTGTGTGGCTGGAACTGCAGTTCTGTGGTCTGTCTCTGAGATGGTCCATTAGCCTGCTGCTGGCAGTGATGACACAAAAATTGGAGATCCCCGACTGTACCGTTAACATGAACAGATTGAAAAAACAAACTGGAATGTAACAGGGAGCCTGTGCTTTTTTTTTTCTCTGCTTGTATGAAAACTCAGTAGAGGGGAAGGATGGTTCTGTTCCCTCACGTATTGGCATAGGCTGCACAAAAACACGGCTCTGCTTTTATTTAGGGTTCTCCCATATTATGTTAGGTCTAGATTTACTTCTTAAGCTGAAACCTTTGGATCATCGCTCTCTGGCTATATTTTTGGCTAGGCCATCTGATATTTGTGATTGACTGGATTATTAATCATGGCCTCTCACCTGTTTATTTTAAAACAGTGACTGCTGATACTTCTGTCAGCCTTAGGGACGGGTCTTTCCTTCACCATAAACAATAATGGCCTGAAAAAAAGTCCTTCCTTGCAGAAAGATGGATTAAGTTCTTATTTTGAAATGCAGTCTAAATGGTCCTGATGTACTGAAATGTTACAGCTAATATAAGCAGACGACTCAATTTACAGCTTTCATACTATATTTTAAGAAACAAAACAAGCAGACAAGACAGCACAATAAATCTGCCTGGTGTCCCAGTCTGGTTGATGTTAATTGAACGCAGTTGTATCAGATAACTGGATGATGCAGCTTCCTAAAATAATAGGAAGTGCACAAATTTTGTCAAGATCATGAATTTGTCTAAAGAAGGAGAGGACAGATTTAAACAATATATTCTTTGGGAAAAAAGGCTGTAAGCCAATGAAGAAGCATAGCTGTGTATGTGCTATCCTGTGTAGACAATACAAAGGTCTTATTAGAATAACACCGATGATACTAGAAAAACAATTATATTATTCAGGATTCAAGGGACCAAAAGAAAAAAGAGGTATCATTTGTGGATAAATTATTTTAGGAAAATAGGAATTTATATTGTAACTGTCACAGTTAAACGTATAAAATGTATGGCTTCTTTGCTTTAAGAGCACTGCTTTAAGAGACAAGTTTTAGTATAAAACAAAACATTAACTGGGAGTTTAGTAAATATGCCTGGAGCCACTGGGATTTTGTCAGAGCGTAACTCCTAGAACAGTGTGAATGTTTCTTTTCTGTTTATGTGCCTTCATACAAAACTGGGCAAAACAAGTAGGTTGCAAGTGAAAGCAGAAGAAAACACATGGAGATATTGACAGAGGTTAGCATCTGATTTCAGTTTCAGGAATAAATACATACATATGCACACATGTACACACATGTACATGCGAATGCACACACACAGGTATACCATATATATGGCATATATGTAAATGCTTATTTATATATATATATTTACATAGACAGGCTTAAATGAAAGCGGGGACATTTAAGTCAGATACTACAAAACTTCTTAACAGTAACATCTTTCTAATAGTAATGTGGAGCACTAGGGTCACCTGGGAAGGGTGTAGGCTTTCCAGTATTGGAGGATTTTAAAAGCAAGCTGGATAAACGTGTAAAGGTGTGACATAGGTATTGCTAATCCCGCCTTGGGGTAGAAGAATGGACTAGGGGTCTTTGAGGACTCTGTCAGCCGGCACTATTTCCCCAGACTCTAGGATATAGCCAAAGGATAGATTAGGTGTTACACATCTGCATCTGATGAAGTATAAGAAAAATAGCCTGCGCTTTGCAGATGCAGAGGACAGCTCACCTACAAGAAGAGAAAGCATGGGTTTTGTGGTAGTCCCTGGCAGAGCAGCCAAGCTGTATAGACAGGGCGGATCAGCCTATTTCTCTCCCGCTTTACTGCTTCACATTCTGACTTATGTCCCCTTTATAGCCTTTGGCTAGGCTTTGTGTCTCTAAAGCTGTTAGTAAAGACAATTATCTAAATATAAATTACAGATGTACAGCTTTGGGACAGCACACTCTGACTCAGAATCGTCTTCATACTGCTCTGTCACGTTCTTCCACCTGCATCTAGATTGCACATTGAGTCATATTGACAGTGTAGTTGGCTATAAAGTAAGAGACCTTCAGTAAAGGACATTTAAAAAAAAGTCTTAATTTTTCTCCAGTCTTCAAAATGTGTGTATGAACTGGTATCAGATTGACTAGGTTTTAGACACTATCACAGAGGTTTTGTGTCATTTACAGGGTGAAGCACAGACGATGGGCCAGGGACTGAAAGCTGCGGGAATCAGGTTCTACCACTGCTGTACGGTCACAGGCAATTCACTGTTAATCTCTCCTTGCCTCAGTTTCCCCATCTTTAAAACTGGGATGATAAAGGTTGTTTACCTCTCACAGGGAGTGGAATGAGCATAATCAGCGATTTAACAGCACTTTGGAAATGCAGTGTGATATACCAACGTGGAGTTGTAGAGTATTGAGACCAGAGAACCCATATTTGTAAGATCATTCTTAATGTTATGCTTTGTTATGCTTTATCAACTGTTACTAAATGTCAAAACAAGCCAAGTAATACAACGAAAAGTAAAGGGGAAGCAGGTTTTAATCTCTCTTTAACCAGCCCATTTTCAGCTTCCCACAAAAATACGGATCCCATATGGCCGTTGTCACAGCGCTGCCCCAGTGCCTTCTCAACATACACCAGGCAGTTGCACCAGGTACGTGCTTGACAAGAATTTGCATGTACCTCCGTGCTGTTTCTCTGCTGTGCCTTGAGCTGCTGCCGTCCTTTCTGTCTGTCACAAACACATCTTTCCCCTGCATGGCTGTAAGTACCCATGAATGAAGTCAGGGACAGGCTACAATCAGGAGAAAATAGTAGAAGACGACCAATTAGGATCTTAAGTAGCAAAACAAACAAAACAGCCACATTATTTTAAAGCAGGCGTTTTGCCATTCATACATCCCTTACGTTACATGTGGTCACTAAAAACGTACCACAGCCATATTTGAACAGCCCTTAAAAATGTCCCGTTACTTGCTTACCCCATGTTGCCATGTAAAGAATATGCAGGACAGTAGCTGAAGATTTCTTTGAGGGCTGTGTTTAGGGTAAGACAACAGTCTGCCTGGTTTTATTTTTAAGCACTAAAAATCTCTCATGACAAAGCACGGAATGTACAGTGCTGGAAGAAACTCACTGCAGTAAGTCACAGGCGTACGTTTTACGAGCAGGCGAAATGCATACAGCATTTGATAGAGAGCACTTAGTCTTAAGGCGCACATTTTCACTTCAGAAGCATTAGATATTTAAGCAGGTGTGTATTCAAAGTAAGAAAACATCAGATTCCTTTTTCTCTTACATGCTTTTCATGGGAGTGGCTTGATCTTCTGATTGTTGCTGATGTTCCTCAGATAAAACCAGAAGCAGGGAATTACCCTACTGTACGATGTACATTTGATCTTTATAGGGTTTTGGGGTTTGCTTTTGATGAAAGCTGCATTCCAAACAGCGCTTTCTGCTCATGGATATAGAATTATATTATTACTGTAAATGTAACATGTTATTTTACATTTTAATCGAGGAGCTGGTGCTCTATCCAGGTAAGTGCCCATCAGCATTAGATGACACACAATTAAAGCAGAGTGTCAAAACCTAATTTTCTAAGGCAAATGTTTAAAATCGCATATGTGCCTATTTTTGGATCAAAACCCCTTATCAGGCCGTACACTGGCTTTCCTAGCAAATACAAACGTGAAGACCATGGCGGTATGAAACATCAGCTTGCCTCTGATCAGAATTCAGGGTATATTCTGGTTTGTGTATAATACTAATTGAGTTTGGCTTTGCACCTGAAAGCACACACTTTATTTTGACTGCATGGGAATATCGTACGAGGAAAGACTGTTTTATATTTCAATGAAATTTGAGGAGACTTTTTATTGAAATTTGGTGAAATCGTTAAGAGTATTTTTTTTTCCTCAAGGCTGCTCCAAGCTTACATTTTGGTTCATGGGAGATGAATGTTGTTCCTAAGACTAAAAACAGTGTTTCATTATTCCGTAATATTTATGTCACAGTAGTACTTAGAGCCTCCTCTTGCTGTTCCTGTAAAATTCTTCCCAAATTCACTAAATCATAATAATCTCAAAAGTCACTATTTGCACAGGCTTAGCAGATGGTTCCTAAGAGATGGCTGCTTAAACCACACTGTATTTAGCATGCTCAGTTTGGGGCTTTGCAATTGCTTTTTTTGGAAGCCAGGGGCTGCTCTGGTCCCTGGCAATTCTGATAAGTTCAGGGAGACTGTTTTCGTTTTCTTCTTTGATGCATCCTCCTCTGATATCATGGAAGGAGAATTAGTCTGACTGGAATGGAGAGGAACAGAAGTGCATGGAGATACAGAAATCTTAGGAAGCTGATGGAGAATAATGATGCAGAGGGGAACTGCGACCAGCAGGTGGGATATAACAGTAAGAGAGTGAATCCCAGGCTTGGTTAAGACGTTACTTACAGGAGTGGTAAACGAACAGGGAGATGTGTCTGTAACCACCACCATACATCCCCCCCTCTTTGTATTCCTGGGTCTCTTCTGTTGCCAGAGAAGAGTAGTGACGATCACAGTAAAGGGAGTATTTCATCCTCCCTTGGAAAGTTTCCCTCTCAGCTTGTGAGGTCAAAGTCTGTATATCAAGAGTTCAGATCTGCCAACGGGTCCTCTGAGATGATACTGCATGCAGGAACTCATGTGGGGGAGGGGAAGCCGGTTGCTTTAAAATCACCCCTCCACACACCCCGTTCCAGAATTTATATGCAGGTATATATTTAAAGACTATTCAGGTTGCAGAGTTGAGCGCTGAAATGTTCAGCAACACCTAATTTGAGATGCCAATGTGACCTTAATTTGGCTTCAGTGTGCACACTTATTTTACTTACATGGTAACACATAAGCTTTTTTCAGGATTAAGCCCTTCCTTTTTAGGTGTCCAGGATCAATGTAAGGAAGGAGTCAGAGTTGCATATGGAATGAGTCTGTTCCCTGGAGGCCAGACCCTGCGTCATTTGCTGTAGGTGCTGGAAGGAAGCTGTGCCTGGAACGAAGACGAAAGAGGAAAAGAAGAGGAAAGATTCATGAGTTACGTAGCTGTATACCCTCTTGCAAATCGCATTTTGTCCTTGCCTCTCACTGCTATGTCTGCCTGCCTGAGGACTCTGATACTTGAGAGCTGGGAAGCACAATTTTGTCTGGGTAAGAGTATGGGAGGAAAGGGCTTGAGTGGGGAAGAGCTGCAGTAAGGTGGGCGAACTCAGCCTCGGCTTCTGAAATTTGTTATCTGTCTTCTTGTCAGGGCTGGGAGATCCTCTGAGCGAAAATCAAGATACGTGACACTAATCCCTGGGTCACTGATCTGCAGCCAGAGGTCTGGGTGGCTTGGAATGGCCTGGACAGAGGTAAAACCGGCTGCAGCTCGAGGGAGGAGGAAAGGGAGCAGGATACGAAGAATGGCCAGGCTTTGGCACAATCAAGCTCACAGGTGTGAGAAAAAAGGTAATGAGAAAGGGGAACCTTCAGCAAGGTGGAGCTCAGGGTTGAGAGAGATTGCTAAACTCCACTGTCTCTGGGTAAAGCTTCGTAATTTTTCTCCCATTTGCCACTGCTGAGGCTCTGCTGCTTTCAGCAGTCATTGGGGATGCCCCCAGCCTGCTGATGCATCAGCCGCACCAGGCTGCAAACTCAGAGGATTACCTGGGGGGAAAAAAAAAAAAAAAAAGTCGATTAGCTCTTGTAAAGAAAACAGTGCCTTCCCATTTACACTGGTGGCCACGCTGTGGATTCCCCTTGCCTCTGGTCCTCGGAAAGAGCCCGTGAAGGAACTCGCCGGTGACCCGCTGGGCCAAATCCTGTCCCTGTGGCCAGACGACCTCCCCCGGGCTGGTGCCCAAGGCCTGGCTGTGCCCCATTTCCATGTCAGATCCCGAGTTTTCCGCTCTTCCTCGCTCTCCTTCACTCTGTCCTGGCTTTCCCTCTCCACGCCTCCTCCCCTCAGCCCCTCTGCGAGCTCCCCCCCGCTCCGCCGCGGGCCGTGCCCGCCTTCCACCCCCCCCCAGCGGGCAGCCCTCGGTGGCGAGAAGAAATAAAAAGGCAAAATAAAACAAAAAGCGGGGGGGTGCCGGGGAGGTGCCCGCCCCGACGAGGAGGCCGCGGAGGGCGGCCGGGCGGCGGCGGCGGCCACGGGGCGGCGGTGTTGGGCAGCGCTCCCGCGGGCTCGGCGGGGCCGGGGGCTGCGGTCCGGGCCGGTGGTCGTGTGGTCCGGTGTAAGGGGGCGGGGGGGGCGGCCCGGAGGGTCCTGCTCGCCCGCCTCGGTGGAGGGCAGCGCGGAGGGGCCGGCGCCTGGAGGCCTCTGGCGGGGCCGAGGCGCCATTTCGTGGCGGCGGGGTTTGGGGCGGGTGGCTGCGCCTGAGGTGGGCCGGCCTGGCGGCGTGGGCCAGGCTGGGCCGCCCGTGGGCGCCTTTCTCCTCGCTGCCACTCTTGGCCGGCGTGGAAGTTCTTCGCCGTGCAGACAGCCCAGAGGGGTGAGCCGATGCCTTGCTGCCTGCTGAGGGCCGCCGGGGACCGGCAAGGGGAGCGAGGGTGGCCTTAGCCGCAGGCCGCGGGGGGGAGCGGGGCTGTAGGGCTTCGTGGGTCGTTTGGGGAAAATGAGTCAAAATCTCTGAATCGGATGGTTCAGCTCCTTAGCTGAAAAAGCAGCTGGTGTGAGGCTGCGTTAAGCATATGGGTGTTACCCTGCCGGCATATCGAATACGAAGCAATACGGTATTTCTGCCCCAAAGAAATGGTCAGGTTCTATTCTTCGTCTTTTTGTTTGTTTGTGTTTCCACCTTCCAGATACAGGTGGATGCTGCCGCAGAGAAGAAAGGCAAATCCAATGCCATGGAAAAGCAAGACCGAAGGTGTAAGCAGCTAGGGACAGCCCTGGTACGGCACTGAAGTGTAGGAAGTCAAAGCATTTCTGAGCAGCGGCGGCAGCAGCAGCAGACGAGTGTCTCTGAGCAAGTGTCAGAGTGTCTTGGCAACAGTACAAGATGTCTGCAACTTTCCTTCACTTATGCAGAAAACACGTCATGTAGGCAGTGCAGTGGTGCGTGAACACAGCAGTGTAGGCTTGGTTTTGAAGTATTTGCATCGAAGGCAAAGGCTTGTTTGGTCGGTGTAGGGAGACTGAAAATTTTGTGTCAGAGGCTATGGCATTTCTCTCTCTGGCCATTAATTGGTTGTTACAAATCTGCAGTGCAGTGATGTTGTGTGTTCCCCCCCCCCCGCCTTTCCTCTCCTTCGGATTATTTATTCTAATAGTAATATTAGTTTTAAGCGGTGTAGAACATGAACTAGTTTCTTTGGTAACCAAGTCGGTTACACACCCACACAAAGTTAGAATCTGCTAGGTGCAGACATTTTCCCTTTTAGAAAAGATGTGGGTTTTGAAAACCACAGCAGTAGGGCAGCAGTATATGTTCTCAGGGAGTCATTCCAGAAAAAGTTCCATATACCATATGCAGATTTATATCTGAGTCCTGATCTTTTGTTTATACACACATATGGAACTTGAATATATTACCTATGTATTGATTTCTCCAGTGACTTCAGGATTATATACTTCTTTCTCTTCCCAGTATTTCATCCTTCCCACTTTCCCCCTCACTCCTCCCCACTTGTAGAGAATAGGTGGCTGTGAAAGAGCACGCAGTAGGAATACAGCACAGGTGAATAAGCTTGCAAATACATGCTGCATTGCTTCTTACTTTATTTGGTGTAAGTAAAAATTTGCAGTGTTCCTTCATCAGCCCCCTGAAATTATAGAGGTGAACGGCAGTGGCTTTTGTAGATAGCTTCTTTTTAGGGCTTTAAATATAAAAGTGGCCTTTGTGTTCTTGGTAGTTTTTTTGAAAGCAAATAGGCACATGCAGGATTAAAATTAATTTGTGAATATGAATTTTAACAATTAATATGACTAATAATCCCTGTCGTATTGTCTTGATCATGATTAGTAGTTTAGTCTATAGCAGAAGCTTGGAGACTTTTATTGCACTTTCTCTAGTGACACATCAAATCCCCACAGAATTAAAACGTGTAAATTTTTAAACATACTTCCCTTGTTCCTGTATATGGGGCAAGATGGGAGCACCTGAGAACTGAAAGGTAGCCATAAACAGAGGCCGAGCCTGACAAGGCCATCTCATTGTTCTTGTCTGAATGAAGTGTTAAAAAGGAAACAAACAATAAATAAAGAAGAGTGAATTAGAAGGTTTTGCTTTCTTTCCTTTCCTGTTCTGAATCATCAGTCATAAAACAGAATAGCAGGTATGTTTTTAGTTAAATGTTGTTTTTATGCTAATGTGATGCCTTTTAACTGCAGTTCTTCCAGAGTGGGAAAAGCCTGAGACAAATACAGAGAGCACCTGAAAGTGCTCTTATGCAGTACTTGTTATTTCGTAACACCCCTTCCTGCGCTACAACAAAGTACATAACATGCTGTGCCATTCTGCACTAGAAAGCTGGAAATGTTGCGTTTCCTAGTTTACAGGAGCCTGATGAAGATTGAGCTGGGTGATGTGCAGTAAGCACTTTTTGTAGTACTGCATAGTTAAAATTTAATCCATTATAAATAAAAGGCAATGAAAACATTAGCTGTAAGAAAAGCCTGACTTGAATAAAAAAGGCATGTATTGCCATCCTCCTCTGGGTCACTTAAGTCATCCTATGGCCACATCACTTTCTTAAGCCTGCAGGGAGCATTTCCCTCTGGGCTTCTGCACATTCTGCTGTCTCCTCCTGGCGCCAGACACACTCCTTTCTGCAGCATCTTTCTCAGGCGCTTGCTGTCTCTCATTGCCATAGAGACAGCGTGTGCCTGTTAGAGACGCCGCAGAGATGTGCTCGCTCCAGCCCAGGGATGGCTGGAGAAGGCAGAGCACGAGCAGACCTGTAGGCTTAAGGTGCCGTGGGGAGGATTTTGTGGCCGGGTCCTGATCTGCCTAGCTGTTTCAGTACAGAAGGGCAACGGGCTCCAGAAATCCTCAGCAGGTGACATGAGCTCATGGGGTGCAGCCAAAAGGCTTAAGGAACTCATTCCCAGTGCCCTGGGTTATCTGAACCGTGGCCTAACACTGTTTCTGTTAGAGGTGAGGCACAGCATTACTTCATATTCTCAGTAATAACCAAAATGCTGCGTAGAGCAGGAAGGCTGGGCTCGTAATGCAAGATCTAAGCCAGGACTCAAGTCAGCCTTGACTCCTGCCTCTGGCCCAGTGTTTCTGCGTGGTCCTGACCAAATTGTCTCCCTTAGTTTCTTCTCCTCAGAATATGGGGATTATTTTCTTTTCCTGCTTTGTAGGGTAAGTGGGAGCCTGCGGCCATCATCCAACCTAATCTCCATGCACACACACACGCTGTCCAGTCTCCTCCACATTTGCTCCAGAATAGGGTTACTGCAGCCCCTGAGCAACTCAGCAAGCTTGAGCACCTTTGGTGCCTTGCCGTGGGCATGGAGTCTCCTGCACCCAGTTTGGAGAGGCAGGCAAGGTGCCTCAAAGCATGGTCCGTTCACCAGGTATCCTAAGTCCTGCTTGTAGTAAGTAACGTTGGCATTTTGGGGTCTGAACTGCAGTTGGAGTAACGGGAGTGTAGGTGCAAAATACACGGTGACAGTGTTTACTGGGTGTAAGTAAGCCTCTGCTTAGTCCCAAACTTGGAGTAGCACCGCTAGTGCAATAGGAGGGTGTACGCTTACTCTTACGGTGAGCAGCAGCTGTAGGGCAGAACGCTGTTTCTGCTGAGCTGGTGCGTGGCCTCTCCCGTGCCTGCGTGTGAGAGTAGTGGGCAAGAAATGGGGAGCGGGCTGAATCAAGCCCCCCCTTCCCCCAGCTGGCCACTGCCCTGGGGAAACTGGGGCAGCACACTGCATCAGGGACGGACCCAGAACATGTGGCATGTCTGTGTGCAGGCGCCTGGTGCAAAGACCCTTGGTCCTGTGCTGGCCAAGCAGTGTCCCCAGGTGGTGAGATAAGGTTAACAAACATGCATTCAGGCTAATATAGCTTGACTCTCAATGGGGCTAATTAGCTTCTGTACAGCAACGCGGCAAAATGAGTGGCAGCTCTGCAGCTGAATCACTGGGCATAGTCCCGTGCAGAGCTGCTCCGCTTTCCTTGTCTGCTTGGGAGAATCTTCTGCTCGTGCAGCAGTGGTAAAGCCGCAAGGACAAGGGATGCAGCTGCCAGTAAGGAGTGGAGGTACAAAGGCGGTATCCGTCATTACTGTTGTTTCTATAATGATAGCTAAAAATAGCAAAGGCCACCATTTACAAATACAGTTTCGTATTGATATTCTAACACTTTCAGCCCCGGTTAGCCCCATTTTCTGCTCTTTCTTCTTTTCTCTCTCTCTTCACGAAACACGTCTTAGTCCACAGCAGCCCTTAAAAATGTGTAAGTCTATGTTAGCATGTGGGTTGAAGCAAGCAGTACTGTTACCGACTGTGAAGAGAAACCAGCTTGTAAGAAAACTCGGCGTTAACTTTACGAAGAAGCTCAAGACGACCTGTGCCTACAAGGTGAATGAGTATGCAAACTGCCGAGGGATGTCTGGGGAGGGATTAAATCGCCCAAAAAAGGAAGCCATGTGGGACAGTTCCCCAGTTTTTATGCTCCCAGCCTTCCGTTGTGAATTAGCAACTGAAACTGGTCATACGGCCCTTATTTAGGAAAGCTCCAGCGTGAGCATTTATTACTTCTGGGTTTGTGTGTACGTGCTTACGTTTGCTTATTTACTCAAGCCACAGCTGTTGTCCCCACCTGGAATGGAAGGGATGGAGGATGTGGCTCACCTACCTGCAGCGTGTGGAAATCCTTCTGCATATCTGGGTCAGGCCCGGGTTTCCTTTTATTAGGAGTCTCTCAGTGTTCAGGTTGCCAAACACCACCAGCTCTGAAGTAAAAGTGCCTCGTGTCGCAAAGGCCTTATAAGAGCTTTACATTGCTTTCATTGAAACTTGGATTAAGCTCATAATAATGGCCTTCATGTGCTGCAAATACATTAACACGCTTCTCGGAGACAGAGCCTGCTTCCATTACGCTGGTTCCTGTGGCACACAGGAATTACTGCCTACCAGAGAAGTGTTAAGTGAAATGTCGCCAGGGGATTATCACCTCCCTTTCCTGCATGGTTTTGCTAAACTGAGCAGGAGAAGAGGAGCTCCCACCGCCCTGCTAGGAGGCCTTGAGGAGGAGCCCTTGTTTTTAAGTTTTTTTTCAATAAGGAGGGAAGAAACATTGTTTTGCTGTATATTTTTCTGGTGTGAAGACCTGGCCTTCCACAGCTCATTTCCAACACTTTGAGCTGCCTTTGTGGAAAACATGGCACGGCCCAGGAAGATTCACCTAATGTGGGGGTCTCCCTCTCCCCATTTCTCTGCGTGCTCCAAACAGGTCTCCTACGGGGTTTTACTGTCTGTACATTGCTTACAAGAACCAACTGTAAGTTTAGTCGCTTGTACCTTTTGAGTTCATTGTATTCCTCCTCTGCCAGCCTTTGCTGCCAGCACAAGCAAAGGTTTTTTGACCTTAGTGCCTTTTTCTTACCCTGGTCACTCTCATCATCCCTAAGATTAATGTGCTATACTGTGAACTCTCGTTATTGCTCACTGTGATTATTGCCTAATTGTGATTTATGCAAACTGGTGTCTCCTCAGATGAGGTGCGTGTACTCCCTGGCTTGTGTACACACGGAGTTGACGGCAAGATGAAAATTGCTTGACATGTTGAGATTTTATGATGTTAGACGGGTACATCCCGGGACATATTTCGGTTGTGTAATGCTGTAGTAGCAGGTAATCATAAGACATTTTCTACAGCAAATACGGTGCCTGCGACAAAGACGCCCGGACTTAGGCAGTGATAGATTAAAACCTAATTGTGGTGCGACGCTGATGCCAGTTTAAAAGGTTAAACATTGAAAACAGCGTTTGAGGTTTCCAAGCTTCTGTCATAGCAGTGCTATCTTTGCCAAGCTGAAGGGCTCGCCTCCTCTTCATTTTGCCTTTCTCCACGTGCTCCCAAGCACACAGAGCACCTGATGTCCAGAAGCAAAGGTGCAGCCCCTGCCTGGGGGGGTCCCTGGGCCGGGCACAGGCAGGCGAGGGGACCGCGAGCCTCTGCACCGCTCGCGCCTGCCGAACACGGTCCCTCTTCTTGCCCTGAGAAGGTATTATCTAATCTTTGCGAGAGAAATAGAAATCATAAGCGGGCGGATAGAAGCGAGGGAGGAGAGAAAGGGAGGTGGGAAAAGCAAGGGTAACACCATTTCTCACGGTAGCGTGAATGTATCTCGGGGTCCATTTAGTCGCAGCCTTCCCTCCTCCCTGTCTTTACCCTCCCACCCCCTCTCCAGACAGCTTGCGTGGGCATTGGAGCGAGGCGAGGGAGATGCTTTGGGAGCAAACTGGATATAAAGAAGCATGTGGAGCAAAGCACAGGAGCCTGGGAAGAGGGACACAAACAGGCAGAGGTCCTGGGGTAGGTCCGCAGCTGAAGGTGACTTTCAAGTAGAGCACATGGAATCCTCAGTCTCGACCTTTCCAGAATCGTGGCCAGGGATATATTATTGCGGACAAATTAAGGGTATTTGGGTTGACAAAGCAGTGGTGGCGGTGGGGGGGGTGCAGAAAAAGTCCGTGTCAGCGAGGCGGCGAGGGGGTGATGTGTGGGACCCACGGTGCCGAAGGTACAGCTGGGGGGTTTGAACTTGGCCCCCGCAGGGTGGAGGAAATCACCTGCTTGTCGAGTTGTGGAACCCGCACCTAGAAAACTTTGGCTTCTTGTAAGGCCTCCTGGGAGAGATTTTATCTTCTGTGACTCAGCTTCCATAACTGCTAAACGGAACAACGCTCCATTTGTCAATGTCGTGGGAGTCGGCGCATCAGTGCTGGAAAATTGCTGTGAGGTCTTTGGACGGACGGTACCATGAAAAGGACTTTAGGAGAAGGATCGTCGTAAAAACACTTAGCCTGGTATCTCACCGTTTATGTTTTAAAAGAGATGTTCTTAATACCGTGTTCTGCAGAGTGAGCTAGTGTTGCTGTTAACTTAAAAGTGACTTGCAATGTCTTTTCTGGTTTTGTGCTTTAAAAAAAATGCCTGCTTTGTTTTGCTTGCTGACTCCTTTTTTTAAAAAAAGGAATAGGCCGTCTTTCTTTTTTAGATTTCCGGCTTGGGAGATGTAAGATTAGAGCTGGATGAATATCGGAGGGTTTTTTTCCTACCATTAACTTTTATCCAGCCAAGGAAAAAAACGTTGACTTATCAAAATTTAAAAAAATAAATTCTGATAGGGAAACAGAGATGGGCATATAAAACAGTTTCTGATTACAGTTTTCCTAAATTTTGTAGGCTACTAAAAATGTTACAGTCATTGTTTTGCCCCAGTCAGAGCCAAATGTAGGTCTTGCTAGTAGTGGGAGAAGGCTTTTTTGTAACGGGGGAGATGAACCTGCTCAGGAAAATTGGCCCAACCAAAGGTGGGGCATGGATTCTAGCTCACAGCAGGGAAATGTACAGTTACAGTGAAATCCAGCCAAACTGCTTGGAAACATAAGCATTTTGTGTCAAAACATTTACATCTGAATGGGACTACCTAAACCAAGGTACTTTAAAAAATTTTTGTAGTTAGTGAAAACAAAAAGTAACATCAGATACCCTCCTCCCCACTAGTATTTCATTGTGTGGGATACGCATGATCCGCTGAAAAATCTTTCCAATACAGAGTTTCTAGTCCAATTCTACATAGGATGAATCCAAAATACAGTGGGTGTAGTGACCGTCGCTTAACCCCTCCAATACTTTAACGTATTTGTTAGTCGCTACTGAGATTAAAAGTGTTCTAAAATGTTAGCTAGTCTGATAACAGGGAAAGATAATGTTATGAGAAGCATCTTGCTAAATTAGTCACTTGATATTTCAGTGAGAAGTATTTTAATATGTTACCTTACTCGTTCTATAATTTGTTCAATTAAGTTGGATTTAATATTGTCTGGCATGATACAACCATCAAGTTAGGTCTATACAGCAAGAGGTGAGAGTTCAGAGACGTATGTATGTGCTATACTCCTATACTTAAAAGAATTCTGTTAAATTTAAGACCCAGATTTTAGCCACCTGATACGATACAACACGCTAAAAAAATCCGACTTCTAATTCTACCTACATGTCACTGCTGAAAAACCAGAAGGAAAAAGTGGTATGACACCTAGAGTACACCTATAATGGTTTCATTTGCTGCAGAGTCATCCATCAGCAAAATGATAACTAGGCAACCCTTTTGTCAACAGAGCACTATTAAATTTATCATTTAAGTTGGTAGGTAAACAAGACAGTTAATGAACCAGAGACAAGTTGGTCATGATGACAAGAAATATAGGGATTCTGCATTGCCTTCTCCCTTGTTCATCCTTTCATACCTGTGCTGTTTTGGTTTGGCACCAATTTTACTCCTGTTTTACACTTGTCTTGCACTGCAGTAAATAATTACACAAAGATGAAGACAATTGCAAATCAGGCTTGACACATTTCACAGAACAAATTGCAGGAACCATAGTTAGGACTCCTTAGGTGCTTGCCCTGGTTTTGCAAATCACTCCCTGTGTGACCTTGGATAATTAACCTTTCTGTCTTTCTGTTTATCTAACTGTACTACCTCCTGGGGTGTTATTATGCTTAATTTACCAATCACTCAATATGCTTTTATAAAATATTTTGAAATCTCTGCTGAAAGAGACCAGGTAAGTGCAGAATAGTATTTAGAAGGGTAATTCACCTGTTAAACTTGGTTTGTAGCTTCTTTGATGTACTAGGTTTTATCAAAAGAATTTGATCCAAAATGTTTAGCAAGTAGAGGTAGGGAAAAGCAGGAGAGGGTTATCAAGATCACGGATATTTAAAAGATGAAAAATTTCAAGAAGTGGTTAGTGGGTCTCTTTAGGCATGATATGAAACTGAGTCTTTCAAACAAGCTTAAATAAATTAATGTTTGCATTAATATGCATTACTCAGCAAGGTATTCTCAACATCTGTAGCTTGCAAGCCAACCGCAAAAAAAGCAGGAAGATTTTAAAAAAAATTCTGTAAGTAAAGGTAGTCAGAAAAGACAATTTCCAGGTTGTCTTCTTATCTTTTAAATGAAAGTTTCAGTCACCTCAGAGAGAAGCAGAATTTGCAAGTACTTGTCTGAGCTCATGCATTTCTGTGACTGTAAGGTTTAAGATTGCAGGTCCGTGCTTGAAGTAGGCAGAAAAGCTTTTTTTTTTTTTGTTCCAGAAATTCCTTCTTGGACGTAGGAAATCGCCTTCATAGAATTGATTTTTCTATCGAAGGTGATTATTTTTGGTCGGAAAAAATTCCCGTCTAGACTACTCTGTAAAAACCAATAAACTCTAAACCCTGTCCGAAGTTTCATCCACTGGAGACTGTCCTTCGCTCTCCTTACACCAGTGCAGACTGGGAGGGTTTTGCAATGGCTGCCTCAAGGTTTACACCAGAGGAAGCGAGAGCAGCCGGAAAACCAACCCCAAACTCACAGGTGCCAAGGGAAGGCACAACAGAAACTGGGAGTATGAAGCAAGGTGCAGGTGTAAATGCCAATTTTTCTGATTACAGGAGGAGTACCCCAGCGGTAGCGGGGAGGAAAAGAGCAGAGCACTTTGCAGGTAGCCTGTTGGACGCGTTGCATTGCGAGCAGGTAACGAGGAGGGAGAAACGGATGTGCAGCCGTCGGGGAAGGTGGCTGTAGAAGTCGAAGCAACTAGTGTTTTATAATGAAGAAAGGGTTGGGGATGTATTGTATTGTACATAAAATGACTCGAGACATGATGTTAAGCCTGTGTATTGTTTCGTTTAGAAATCAATCCTGCGTGCTAAATAGCTGTGGTAACATCCTTTCTTTCCTGATTAACGGGGCATTTCTCCCTCTTTTGAAGGCACAGCACTGGGGGAAAAAAAAAAAAAATCCCTTATTTTGCTTATTGCAGTGTATATTCTAGGGTTTGGGGAAGTCGCTTCTCCACCCAGGGAGAACAGCCGGGAGCCCAGCTGGGTGCCAGGCTGAGGCTGCTGACTTAGCTTTTCTTCAGCGAGCGCTGCAGCCCTTTTGCCTCCTACTCCCATCCCGAGCTGCAAACTGACAAGGCTTTTTCTTCTGCTGGCTGCAAAGAAAGCAAGCAATCGAAAGAGTGTCGTACCTAGGCTGAAACACCGGGGAAGGGCTGGCATATTATGGGATAGCAGGGTCACAGTGCGTAGATATAAGAGGGTAATTAAATTGATGTGGGAGTGATTTTTGCAGTTTGCGCATTCTTAAGCTGAAAGCACATCTTCATCTTTACATCTATTCTGGAAGCATGGTGTTTTATTTGTCTTTAGTGGGAGCTTAATTTTGTCTGATTTCAAGTGAATGTTTTTAAGGCCAGCAGACGAAGTGACAAGACAGGTCTGATTCTCCACCGCCTCGTGCTCCGAGTAGTCATTCAAGTTTGTGGCAAGCACCCCGCTGTGCTGCCAAATCAATCCCCGCTCTTCACATTTGTGGCAGCATTTCTGGCTGGAGTACGGGCACCGCATTGGTTTTTATTCTGCAAGGCAAAGGAAGTTCAGCCTCAACAGTTACGTTGCTGCTCTTTCCTCCGTATGGCACATCTTTATGTTTTTCAGCTTTTTCCTCTAAGCTGGGTAAAAAGTGGTTCAAGTCTACATGAACTTCGGTTCAGCCATCACTAAATCTGGCTTAACGGGCAGCAGTTAAAGTCTCTCATGATTTCTTTGGGGGTGCAAGCTTATTAGGGACAGCTGCTGATAAAGAGATTTGACTATCCTTATAAGTTAGAAGCTTCTGAGAGTTATTGCTAATGGGCTGCCCCATTCGCCTCCTTAGAGCATGATAATACCAGGGTGACTGATTACCATATCTTGAGTCATTATCATATCTTGAGTGGTTGAACACAGGCAATTTCTTTTATTCTATGGCCGTACAATATAGGGGATAGCGGAGGCCTGAATTTCCACGGAACGAATGCACCGTTGCCTCTATTAGCAGACTCAGAATGAGATAACTTTGCCGGTAGAGCAACGGTGTCTGGGAGTGCAGCGTCAGGCCTGATGGGTCACCCTGAGTACCTTTGCACCGTTCCAGGGTCCCTTACGCTGGGTTAATAACGCCAGCACAGGGGAAGTTTCTCTCTTGCTGGCTAACACTCTGCTCTCTGCTCAGGACTGGGCTCATCATCAGGCCAGTTTTTTGATCAGCCAAGAAGCTGTAGGAAGCAAAACCCCTGGAAAAAACAAAAATTATTCATCAGTAGTTTATACATCGGTTGTTGAATAAATTAGTCGTGAGTGTCACTGCACTGCTCTGCGTGGAAGAGTTATAAGCCCCTGGCTTTGCTTACTAAGTCCTGGCCAAGCTTTCCTTGGTCGTTTCCACTCTCTCTGGCATTTCCTTTTTTTCCACTGCTTTATTCATAAGGTGGTGATTTTTATCGCTCTCTGCTCAGTAATAATGTGGTTCCTATCCTTCCTGCAAGAAGAAATTTCTTACTCTTTTTATTACGTATAATCATTCTTTCCTTAATTTATAGCATGTCATGTATTATTCAGTGACATCTCTTGGCTCTGATTACAGGTTCTATATAATCTTACACACTTCAAAAATGATTGTTTAAATTACAATAAAATAATATCCAGCTCATTTATCTGGTGAATTTGTCTTTCATTTGCAGTTATCGGGGCCAATGTTTTATACAAAAGAACTTTCTTCAGGAACCTTGCAGAGAGGTGGAGCTAATGTGCTGGGATTCCTTGAGAAAGAGAAAGAAACAGCCCTGGGGAGCACTACCTGCCTCGGGGGAAAGATGTTGAGGTTTGGAGAGAAATGGCACAGAATCCGTAAAACATTGGAGGCCTGAACCAGAGTGCCTTGAAGACGGTGGGAGCGATGTCAACTGATGGCAAATTGTGGTCTCAGCAGGTTTCAAAACTCTTCCAAAGGTGGAAAACTGAATGAAGCTTTTTTGTCCTCCTCACCACCTGCAGACTCAGAGCTCATCCTAAGGGACATGTGAACACTGGGATCCTTGTGCCTCCATCCCTCTGCTCTCCTCTGGTGGCCTCGGCCAGCAAGAGCCAAGCGTGGTTTGGTTTGATGTGAGATGGGAAGAAGACTCGTACAGGAGGTGGGGTCAATGAAGGGGACCTGTTTTTAGGAAATGGAGAAACGAGGAGAGGCTTGAAAAGCTGCTCTTCCTTGACCTGGATGAAATTAATTTTCATGCTGTTTCTCAAGATCAATGAAATCATCTGTGCTGTGGTATTTTCCCATCAATCCACATACAAATTGCTTCTATTAATAGTTAAGTATTGTGGTAGTGTTATGCGAACCCTGTTGGAATTTGGGCTTCCGTTGTTTTTAGCAGTGGACGCACATAGAGGACAGCATACCTGCTCCTTTTAAGTAGTAGTTTCAGCCAAAACTTTTTGGTCCTTCTATTTACCCTTTTCCTACGTATTTAGAATATGTCTGGTCCTCTCCTTGATCCCAGCTGCCTGCTTTCTGTCTGAGAGAAAGAATTTCCTGCTGTGCTGTTGAGCAAACAATAAACTGCAGTGCAATTGTGCCTGGGCTAAACCCTGGAATAAAGTTACTGGAAGTATCTGGGCCTTTCCCGTGCTTGGTGAAGACCCCCTGACTCAAGGGAGGAGACCTTTGAGCGGGTTTTCAGAGTGCTGTTAGGACTGAGTGCAGCTGATGGGTGTTATGGGTCTAACCTGGCTACCCCTTCAGCTCCCTCGTCCTTATGAAATAAGGCAAGATGTCCTTATGAACTCACCTTATTTCCCAGAAGGATCTGTTTTTTCTTGCTCCTTCAGTCTACCTCCACTTCGGAAGAGGCTGCTGGATGCTCCTGTAGCTGGTGCAGCTCCTCTGACCACCTCTGTGTTTGGCAGGAGCCATTTCGTAGGGAAATCATTCCTTCACACCTCAGCCCTCCTCCCAACCAGCTCTAGGGCCAGATGCCTTGAAGGGAACAGAAATCCTGCCCAGGAATTTATTTTGTCTAACTTCATCTTCTCGAGCTAGTGGTACATCTAGGTCCTGACCCAGTGGGCAGGCCAAACTGATATGAAGATTTTGTATCTTGGGCCCATTTCGAACCCATATTGTAAAAGCAGAAGGGCACATGCCGAGGAGTGGGCATGTCTCTTCCAGGGTTACTTCAATCTGCTGCAAAGATACTGCTGCTGTGTGATTTCTGGCCAGACGTCCAGACTTCAGCTTCAGCTTTCTCTCTTTTGAGGGAGAGGGAAGGTGCTGGGTATCGGTGCCCAGTCCGAGCCCCTTAGCTTATTCTTTTTTGCACCCACTTGGGTTAGGTGCAGGGTCAGCGGCGGTGGGCAACTCCTACCCAGCTAGCATCTCCAGGATGGCAGAGAAACCACTTCTAACATGAAATGAGTTCTTATTAGCAAGGAAGCTTTCATTTACACTCCCAATGCCTGGAAAAATAACACGTTTCTTACCCTCCTCACACAGACAGTTCCTACAAGCTCTTTTATCGAATAAAAGCGAGGGAGGTTTGCTTGTTGTTGCTTTTTGTCGAAGATTCCTGACTGAAAACCCGCAGTACCCGCTCTTCTCTCTGGTTAGGATCCAGCACTGCAGAAACTCATTTTCACTATAGTTCAGCTGAAAACTTTAAAGGCTGCGGACAGGAGTTGGAGCAGTCTCTGGGTGCTGATTCTTGTCAGGATTATAGATGTATTCCTAAGCAAGTCGTTTCTGTTCTCTGCAGGATGTTGCTTCTGTCTCTAAGGGCTAGGTTATGTAAAAATAATGGCAGGAGCCTGCCTTAACCTGGCAAAAACTGGGAATCTGGATTGTTCAATGAAATGCTGCCTTTTCAATCAATCCTCCTCCCTAATTAGTGCTGCATGGTGGAGCTGATCTTTTAATAATAATGAAAAAAAAAGTAATTTGGTTGATGATTGATGGGAGAAAACCTGAATACATTATTAAAAGTACCAATCAGCTGCATCTAAATGGGTTTAGTAAAAATCACGTTTGACAAAAATGATAAGGCAGGTTTTTCAGTATGAATCACTTGAGCATCTCCCCCATGTAGGCATTATACCTAATGTCGTCTGGTGTGACCTGGGGGGGAGGCTGCCCCCACCAGCTTTACTTCCCCCACTAGGAAAAGTTACTGTGGACCTCAGCAGGCCTTACTGGAAAAAATGCATTTCACTGGGGTAACCTGGGTGTGCAGAAGAACAGGGTGGGCCAAGTCAGCCACGAGATGTGGTTTTACAACACTAGGAATGAACACAAAGCTGAGTTGATACGCCTTAATACAAAGACCGATTGTGACTAATAATTGCTTTTTGGTCTGACGCTGTTGTTTTTTTCATCAGTTCCATTTTGAGGACTGGTACTAACGAGTCTGAAATTGTAGGCCTAAAACGTTATACTAGCTTGATGTGGGAAGTATTTCCTGGGTTAAAATTCGCTTACTTTACTGCAATATTAACTCAAGAAAATAGCATGAAGGGATATGGGCTTTTGCTTACTGACCTGCGTTTGAGGCAATAGAGCTAACGAAACTCGTGCACTTATATCCCACAGGCCTCGATATGGAAATACACAAGAAGCCAGAAAAATAAATTCCTTTCATCTAGAAGAAAAAGGCAAGAAAGATCAGAAAGGCTTTTCTTAGATGGTTAGACTGCTTCAGTCTTATAATGTCTTAGGAAACACAACATTATTAAAAATACCCTACAAAGGTATGAGCTTATTCTCTCTTGTGGCCCCTCCTAGCATAACCTCCCTTATTAGGCGGTATTAGAGGTTCCCCCAAACCCCCCAAACCAAGCCTGAGAAGTCTCTCACCCAGCTTTCACTGCTGTGGTATGGCCTGGCCAGTTAGTGCTGGCAGCTGGGATGCTGGGCGCGAGGATCAGAAGGAAACGGATCTGAACAGCGCTATTGGGAATAGGATCGCATTAAAGACTGATACTTCCCTATGCCCTTTCGCGGGCACAAAGGGCTGGTGGATGTTGGTTGTGTGCTGTCCGTTTGCACTACTGTCTGTGAGTTTGGAGGGACTGACTGCGTCCAGCTTTAACCGCTTTAACACAAGTGACCTGCTGAGGTCGTGCTCCTTCAGTGGGGAATCCAGCACACCCAGGTTAAACTCAGAATTACCCTCTGGGGGAGCTTGGATCTCTCCATGGACAACACAAGCAGACTAGCCTCCCATTTTAGGCAGCTGAGTTAGGTGATGTCAATAGCCCCGTGGTGCTGTGTACGTAATCTCGCATCACAGCCGTGGTTCCTCTCAGCGTGAGCCCGGGCAGAAGCTAACTGATTGCAGCCAGGCTTTAAAAAGAAATGTAATTAGATGTAAGTCACCATTTCAGAGCAGTTGTGCTGACAGCTAGGGGATTAATTCTGCTTTTACTTATTAAGCATATGCTCCAGATTTTTGATATAATTTAAGTTGAAGAGAATATTACATGACAGGCATCCCTTTAAACTTTTACAACTTCTTGCATCTCCTTCCGACGTTAATTGTAATCCCAAGCGATGAGCCTACCCATTTAATACAAAGCCAGTGAAGTGTTCTGCCTCTGGTGAAGCGGTTGCTGAGCGTGGGGGGTCGTTCTGCTGCTGCCGGCCATGCGTGCGGTCAAGGCTGGTTAAGGGACTCTGTCCTGCAGCGGCTGCCGAAGCTTTCTGGTCACAAGGAAAACAAAACCTCCCATCTCGGACACTGCTTGGGCTTCCCCTCTGCTCTGCTGTTCCTGCCCCTTCTCCTCCTCCATTTATTGTGGAAGAAACTTTGGAGCTTCCCGACCCCGTGGGGCTGTGGCAGCCGTCCCCCCGACACGCGTTACAGACTGTACTTACCAACTGTAAGACCAAAAGATCTCTCTTAACTATGACAAGCAAGCGTTAATGCAGCCTGCTGCTGTGACACCGGGGGTACTGAAGCCCTGAGGCACGGGTTTTCAAAGGGCTGGACCAGCCTTAAAGACCCCAAACCCTCAAGTAATCAGCTAGCTTTCAGCAGCGCGTGCTCTATAGCGCTCATGGGACCAGGACAAGCTCGGTTAGAGGGGGAGACGACAACGTGGGGGTTTCACTGGGTGGTCTTGGGGTTGGAGCGTCCGTTCCTCCTGAAGATATACCAACACAGGTGTTAGTTACCCGGCTGGGGGGGGTCACAGGTAGCACCCAAGCCATGGCCATCGGTGAGGCGCCGGAGGTTGGGAGCTGCTGGCGGTGTCGGAGGAAGCGTGGGTGGGCAGTCCCCCGTCCGCGGGCAGAGCGGTCTCTCCTGTGAGCGGCTCTGTGACTACATCTGCAGCCAGGCAGCGGTCCCACATGTGTAAATAGTCACCAACGGCAGTCAGGCTGCTATCTGAGATAAGCGTGATAAGGAGCTTGGAGCCGGCAAGAGAACGGCGTTAGGAAAAGAAGCCTTGGCTTTTTCCCTCAGCAAAATGCTCAGCTAGTTAATGCTGGTGTAGCTGAATCTGAGCTGTGTCACCCACCTCGATGTTGTATTATTAATTCTATAACAATTCTGTTGCTATTCTGTACCACGGATGGGGATTTTAACTATTTCATTAGCTCAGTAGGAAAGGTACACAGAAACAGTTTAATTCTGTAGGATTATACTGAGTCACAACCCTCAAAGGAGCAAATTCCAGGATACTAGAACAAATTTGGACGCCACCAGCCTCCTTGCAGCACAGGCTTCAGCTAAGATCACTCTGACTAAAATACGCAGCTAAGGCACAGCTGAACGTGACTCATAGGAAATAGTGTGCTGACCTGAATACACATGCTGAGTACATGCCGTGGGCGGGCAGCTTAAACGCTTTGTAAAGCCATTTCTCTTAGTCCTGTTTCCCCCCCCTCACGATCAACGGTGAAAACCAAACTTTAATAATCCGAGTTTCTCCTTTGTCCTGCAAAAGCAATAAATACGCTGTCCCCACCCTCCCGACATCAGGGGCTCCTCCGTCACAGATTTATGGAGAAAAGCGTCTGACAAAGCTGGCATGAGGCTCGCCGGCGAGCAGGGGGAAAGATTTGCAGCTGGGAGAGCTGTTGGAGGTGGTGTGAGGCGAGGGAGGGGGTTTGGGTGAAGCGGTGGGCTGCCAGGGTGGATCTGCAGGGACGGATACAGCTACGGCGGGATGGAGGCACGGGCAGGTCCCTGCACACACACACAGGCTGGGTGCTTTTCTTGGGGGTCTGTTGTCTAAGGTAGATACAGAGTGCTCAGTGAAGGCACTCACCAGTGCAAAAATACAAATGCTGATAGGATTATAATGCCTGTTAGTTTTCAATGGAAAGAAGGTCCCGATTCCTAATCCCTACCTTGAGCTAGAAAAGGGGCAAACAGTGATGAAACTTCTTTTATTCATCCACTCGGGTCTTAAGCGGCTCGAGCGTTAGGCAGCCAGCCTGGTTGCAGCCTCACACAGCGATTCCCACCGACTGCATTTGAGCACGCATTCCACTACAGGCAAAACCCGCCGCTGTAAGGGGAATTCAGGGGAAAAGAGGAGCTTATGTTTTCTTGCCATTAATGAGAAGGATCTGGCATTAACTGAAAGTAACTGACAACATTAGGGCAATGGTAAAGGGCTGGCCTTGTTGCCAGGAAGACAGATTAGAGGGAGAGACATTTTTTGAGTCCAAGAATTATTCCAGAGGCGAGGAAGTGCATCCTCTCTAAATCCCTAGGGATATATAATGGATCTACTTAAATTTTCATATTGCTGCACAAAACCTTTCAGTCTTTGAAACAGTGAACCCATTTTTTCCCCCACTGTGGAAGACTATAGATCAGGATTGTACTGGTCTATTGGTAACCGTTCCATGATCTGCAGCTGAGCTGTTGCTAAAGAAAATGAATCCATGAACGTGTTACCATGACACTATAAGTTACTGTGTGCCAGCTGAAATGTGCTAACTGGGGGGGAAGATTACACCAATGGATGAAACATTTTGGGTTTTTTTTCAGATTTTTTGTCTTTCATGTGCTTTTGTTGTAAAGACTTACAGAGGATGACAGTACTGTATGAACTGTAATTCGCTGGCGTTCACCCACACCGGCATTTCTGCTATGTTTGGGCATTTGATTATACTGCATTGACTGAACAATCCTAAATGTACGCAGGACTGCAGGTAATTGGGTGCCTTAAGACAAGGGCAGGACTATGCAGCTGGGACTTCATCACTGGTTAAGTATGGCGTGTATGTATAGCAACAGGTCTATTTGAATGGATACTTTAATTTAGACAATATTTTTGTCTATAGAAGTGGTGTAGCTCATCTAAAGACATCATGTTCATAACTCTTCTCTTTCTTACAAATAGGAGTGAGACATGTAAACAACTTTAGAATATAATATGCTTTGCACCTAGCTCAGCTTTGAACTTCTGAGTCACGAAAAGTGTGTGACTGATTTTGACAAAATGGTTTAGAACGAAATAAGGAAAATATGCAAAATTCCGTACAGAAAAAATATTGATCTAACTCTAGTCTTTTTGGCATCAGTATTAAAACCCACACTGACCTCAGCACAAGCTGAAATTAGATGAATATCAGTGAACATTTTGGAACAAAGAGACAAAATGAACAACAGTGAGTCACTGGGATGAGATGGTATTCACCCCAGCATCCTGGAGGAATGTGGGGATAAAGTAGCTGAGCTACTAGCTGTGGTGTAGAGCCTCTCTTGCAGAACTGCTTGGTTTCTGCAGTTTGTAAGGGAGAAAGGATGCTGATTTTTAAGGGCATTGGGGAAAATCTGATGAGAGACAGACATCTGTACCTAGCAGATCTTTTGGAACAGTAAAGAGTAGAATCCATGGAAAGAAGGATGAATATCATGTATGGAGAAAGAATCTCATGTCTTTTGTAGCAGAAAGGTGTGTCTCCTATTGGTCTTCTTTGCATGTAGCTGCAGCAAGCCTGGTTGATACTATCTACATGAATTTCCAAGTCTTTTGACAAAGTTTAGAATAGAATAGAATAGAATAGAATAGAATAGAATAGAATAGCTCAGTTGGAAAGGACCTACAATGATCATCTAGTCCCACTGCCTGACCAATTCAGGGCTGACCAAAAGTTAAAGCATGTTGTTAAGGGCTTTGTCCAAATGCCTCTTAAATGCTGACAGGCTTGGGGCATCGACCACCTCTCCAGGAAGCCTCTTCCAGTGTTTGATCACCCTCTCAGCAGAGAAATGCTTCCTCATGTCCAGTCTGAACCTCCCCTGGTGCAGCTTTGAACCATTCCCAGGCGTCCTGGCACTGGATCCCAGGGAGAAGAGATCAGCACCTCGCTTTGTTGAGTTCCCCCAGCAAAGGTCCCTTTAGGAAATTAAGCAGCCAAGGATAAGAGGTAAGGCCTTTGTAAGAGTAAATAGTTGTTTAAAAGATAGGTAGCGGGGGGTAAAAATAGTCAGTTCTCCTGGGGGAGAGAGGTCCAGAATGCTTTGTGCTGAGACCTGTGCAATTCAACGTAGGAATTTATGAGTTCATTTATGAATAAGGCTCTGTAAAAGTGGTTGAATATAGACCATTGACAAACTTGTATGATGATACTAAATTCTTCAGAGTAGTAAAGAGGAGAGCTGATCATGCAGAACTGCAGGAAGATATTGCGTGGCTGAGGGACTGGGCAGTAAAATAGGAAAAAAGGAAATTTAATCTAAAATGGTGCATATTGGAAATCAACAATCCTGATTTCATACATAAGAATGATGGACTGAGCTGGCCATTACCGCTCGCCAATCTATGGAGGTTACTGAACACATGGAAAGCACCTCAGGCTCAGAAAGTCCCTGAGCCGCAAATTGGTGGAGGCTGGAGGAGTATTCAGAGTAAGTAGCTTGTATGGCTCCCCGTTACTCTCCACTTTAAATGTCTGCTTCTGGCTGCTGTTGAAGGCAGGATCCTAGCATTGCTGAACCATCAGTCAGAGACAGGACTGCTGGATTCTTACTTCCTTATGCTTTCAAAAATCTCTCTTTTTATAGTGTTTACTGTGTGAGCCACTGAGAAATACTTCTCCCCTTGGACAAAGAGTTCATAGGAAGTAAAAAAAATCTCCAAATGTATTGGCTAAATCCAAAACATTTAATGGGTTTTCTTTGTGTGTGTTTAGAGAAAAAGAAAAATGAGATATATTGAACCCGTGGTACTTAGAAAAGTGTCACTGCTGTGAACAAGTTAATGCATCCTTAGGTCAAAATACATGAAACTGTGATTATGGGTTTATTATAATCCATCTGTGGAAACAAAAAGATTTATTTTTAATTACTTTCTTGAATCATCCAGCATAACGCATGCTTATATTTTTCTCTTCTATATTTTTAGAGGTATAGTCATGTACAAACATATATTCAGACTTAGCGTTTTTGGAGGAAAAGATGTTCTTATTTTAAGGGAAAATACCATTCTGTATCTCAGCATCAAAAAAAGGAAATGGTTTTTGCTTGCTATTATTTCTCATTTTGATGATAGAGAACACAGTTAAAATAGAAAAAAGAAATTTTAGAACCTGCATACTGCTTAAGACCCAGGAATTTCTGTATATGCAAATGAGAACATCCACATGCAAATGCCACTAGAAAATACCTTGACAAAGTCTGCCAAAAATTTATGTGCATTTAAATCCTTGTATAGAGAGAATCATCCAATGATAGAATTACGCAGGCTGAAAGGGACTTTTGGAGATTGTCTGGTCTCACCCCCCTGCCCAGAAAGGGCCAAATTCAAAGTGGGACTAGTTTGCTCGTGGCCTCGTCCAGACGAGTTTTGAATCTCTAAGGCTGGAGATCCCATGAGCTTTCTGGGCACAGGTTCCAGTGTCTGACCACTCTCATGGAGAAAAGTTCTCCATAGGTCTGATTGCTGTAACTTGTGCCCGCTGCCCCTCGTCCTTTTACCGCAGCCCTGAGAAAAGCCTGGCGCTGTCTCCTCTGTAAGCACCGGCTGTGGACAAGGACATCCCCTCTGAGCTTTCCCTTCCCAGCCAGAACAGCCCCAGCTCTCCCAGCCTCCCCTCAAACGTCCTGAGCTGTGACCCCCTGACCATCACGGTGGCCCACCACTGGACTCGATCCAGTATGCCAGGCTCTTTCTTCCACCCCAGACTACACCCCTCGCCAATACCCCACCTGCAAAGCCAGCGGGCATGAAAACCTCGGGATAAGCTGAAATAGGTGTTTCGTGTCATATTTACTGAGTACCGATCTACAGTCGCGAGCCTTGAAATGTTTGACCTGCCCACCTCGAGACGTGCAGTTTTTAGCACTTACGTACCAGCTGAAGGATGGTCACAGATCGTATTTGTGAATATAGTTTAAACATAACAACATGTGAATATTATGGAAAGAGTACCTGGTCACCTAAAGGTAACAGTCAAGAGGTGTGCGCAGACGCGGTGTGTTTTCAAACCAGTTTGGTGTCCCTGTGGCCACCTTTTCAGAACTGCCCGTGGCAATGCTTTAAGCCTTGCAATAAGGAGCTGGCTTCTACGCCCTTTTGAAAAACTAGTCCTCTTTCACACCCTACGTTGGGAGACAATCTGGTTTTAGCCCCAAAATCTAGAAACTAATGAGGGCTTTCTTTGAACATTTATTTCCCAAATCCCTTTTATTGCTGTTTGCTTGTGTGATAAAATTGTTTTAAAAATCAGCCTTGGTCTTACTGAGATGCTTAAACATATGCCTAACGTAGCAGGTATCCTACGGAAGCCTTAAAGTCAGGAATGTGATTGTAATCTGGGAAGAACTGGTCTTCATCCCTCATATTTAACGAGAATAGGGACACGTACAGAGAAGACAACCCTTTGCTTTTAAAGTATTTGGGCATTTTGTCCCTTGATATAGCCAGTTCCTCAGTCTTAGCAGGATATTCCCTTCCAGAAGTAAATTGTGGCATATTTTTGCACAAATATTCAAGCAAGATTTCATGTTTTAAATGTCATTTAATTTGTCAACTTTATTGCAGAATAGGGAAATGGTGCTGAATGCAGCTGTCACCCTCAGTGCTTGGCCTTGGCAGGTTTTCCAGCAAGAATGAATCTTACAGCTTGTCTACCCTCCAGCCTTTAGTTAGCTGGAACTGCTTTTTACCGTTATAGCTGCTCAGCTGCAATTAAGAGGGCATCTGAGTATTTGGGAATTCCTTGGACCATTAGTTTGAGCAACTCTAATTATGCTAGGAAAGTTTTTTTTTTTATTCTGTCCTTTTAATTACCTAGAAGCAGTTTATCTGAGAGGAAGCTAACTGGATTGTTGAGAAATTTGCTATTTTGTGGACCCAGTATTTCGGCGACACAGCTGTAGCTTTTACCTAGAGCTGTGCAAAACCCATCAGTTTAGTTTCAGTGGACTGTGAGACTTCCCACCATTTCATGCCACTCTGAATGTTTCTTTCTTTGTTTTTTTTTTTTTTCTTCATTTAGAGTTACCGCAAAATACATCTGTATTTGCACCAAAACACAGGCAGACAAACACCCCCCCCCCGCCCAAAGCCAAGGACTCCTGTGGCCCAGCTCTATGTCCCTGAAGATGATAGGAGAGTGACCGCTGATGTTTTGATGAGAAAAGCTGGTGGTGGGTTTTTTCCCACTTGAAAGTGGCTGCGGGCTCCTGATCTGCCCCGCTGAGGAGAGCGCTGCCCTGGGCATCTGCAGCTTCTTGCTTTTGCTCATCGGCATCCAGCCCAAAACCGTGTCGCTGGCTGCAGACTCCACCGGTCCTCACCAGTCCAAGGCTACACAAGTTAAAAGGAAATTCCTGCTGTTCAGAAAAGACCACCTTGCTTTTGATTTTTATTACATGGTTTTTGTACTCTGCCAAGCCGTTTCTGTCCAAAGGCAAGACTTTCCCTTTGATTCTGATGACTGTAAAGAGTTTCTAAGCCTCCAAAGGACTACTTAGAGGAGCCTTCCCAATGACATCAAATAGCTTTAGATCCAGGGAGGCTCATTCGGAAGACACTGAAAACAATTCTGCATTTTTTTCAAACTCTACATTGTAATATTGATGTTTGCAACTTATCTGCTGCTTCCAAACTCTTTTTCCCCAGTTGAATTTAGAATTACTAGGTTCTTCAGCTATGGTATACATATATCATATCTATAAGAAGAATTGATGCTCCAGAATCACTTGTGGGAACATTTTGTCTCAATATGGTTAATACTGTAAATATTGCTAATAAAACTTCTTGTAGATAATTAGACTGAGACCATTTGTTTTTAATACTATTTTTTATAAGTTTGAGTCTAAAATCACAGGCTTCTATTAGAAGTCATTAGTGTCTTTGTAGAATGGCTTTTTCTGACAGTAGAATTTCCTGCAAGTCCCGATTCATTTGTCACTGTTTTGGCAATTGTTGCAGTTTAACCCCAGCCGGTAACTGAGCACCAGGCAGCTGCTCACTCACTCCCCCCCGCAGTGGGATGGGGGAGAGAATCAGGGAAAAAACAAGTAAAACTCGTGGGTTGAGATAAGAACAGTTTAATAGAACAGAAAGGAAGAAAATAATAATGATAATAATAACAACAATCATAAAATGGCAACAATAATAAAGGAATTGGAACATACAAAACAAGTGATGCACAATGCAATTGCTCACCAATCACCGACCGATGCCCAGTCAGTTCCCGAGCAATGATCCCCCCAGTCCAACTCCCCCCCAGTTTATATACTGGGCATGACATCACATGGTATGGAATACCCCTTTGGCCAGTTTGGGTCAGCTGCCCTGG
>JANXJC010000060.1:17206055-17217882 GCA_027564655.1 Leptodon cayanensis
CCTGGCTGTGTCCCCTCCCAACTCGTTGTGCCCCTCCAGCCTTCTTGCTGGCTGGGCATGAGAAGCTGAAAAATCCTTGACTTTAGCATAAACACTCCTTAGCAGCAACTGAAAACATCTGTGTGTTATCAACATTATTCTCATACTGAACCCCAAACACAACACTATACCAGCTACTAGAAAAAAAATTAACTTTATCCCAGCTGAAACCAGGACAGTGATAATGGAATTTGCAAAAGCAGTTCATTCTGTGCTTTTTCAATGTACAGGTGCCAACCAGATATCATCTGGACAAAGTGCTAAATAAGCAGTATTATGAAAAAAGAAGAAAGAAAACTTTGACAGCAAATGCAAGCAACCTCTGCTTATTGGTCTGGTTGCAGCAGGGCAGTCTGCATCCACGGCCGCTGCCCTGTCACTGAGTAACCACACCAGTAGAAAACACTGGGGCTGGGAAAAGGAAAGCCAGACATGCTTTCTCACTGTACCCAGGGCAGCTTTTTGGAAGTCCTGTTCTTGGTCTGTCCTGTGTGGAAGCGCGCGAGTGGAGATGAGGGTTTCTAGCTTGAAGCTGGAATGCAGTGATTTAAGAGGGATGGTTGTGTGTTGTTCTCAGGTGACTGCAGAGTCAACAGCTTTTTTGATCAACAGAACGATCCCACAAAAGGATAGTTCTGCTCTCCCGACTCCAGGGTGAGTGTCTGAAATAGTTCTGTAATTTATTGGGTTCCATGTGGGTGGATACTCAGCTGTGGCTGATGACATGGGCTGTGCAGCAGCAAGAGCAATGGAGAATACAATAGGATCTCCACCTTTACTACAGGCACAGCCCTAGCGCTTAGTAGTGATAGAGGATGCGAAAGGCAGGCAGCAGTTTATCAGTAAATTAACCCCTACAATGCTGGTGTGAGTGTCAGGGAAACTCATGTCATGGACACATTGCAGGTGGAAGAGATGGGGGCTGGCTCTCCTTTCTACCTGATGGGCGAGTCAGAAGATAGACAGTCGTCTGGCATATTGCATCTCAGTGACAGGTCAGCTGGACTTGTTCCCCAAAGGAGAAAGCCTGCATTGCTTAGTTTTTGAAGTGTGAAGGAAAAGTCCTGAGTCATGGTTGCATTGGCAAAGAAAACCTGAAATGCACCTTCTTTCCTAGGTCGGGGAGCTCACGTCTGCCTGGTCATCAGTGAAACTATACCATAACCAGAAGATGATCTGGATATATCCATGGTCCAAGCAGTGGCATCTCACGGGCTGCGTCAGTATGTCCCTGACATTAGAATCACCCTAACCTGGGTGGTGCGTGCTGCTGCTCAGTTACTTTAACCCCTGCTCAAAGCACTGAGTGTCAAACTTCAAATAAAGCCAGCTCTTTGCTTGGAAAAGAATTAAAATATTTTTTTCTGCAGATAACTTTTATTGCTAAATCTAAACCATTGCAAAGCTAGATGTGTAATCTAAAACAGGCGTTTGGGGCACCATTTTCTGTATTTCCATCATCTGTTTCAGGACAAAATGCGTTGCCCTCTGGAGCGCGCCCATCTATCTCGGTTGACTATACAGGGACAAAACCCGCTGCGTTTAGACTAGACTCTTAGACAGCTTCGTGTGATGAATCTTGCCCTTAGTGTAGTGGCTCTCAGTCTGAAGAAAATGGTGATACGGCAGGCAGGGGCTGGAAAACGTCTAATATCTACTGAGCTCATCCATAGACTAACACATAAAATTAATTATCCCTATGACCTTTTCCTTTTAGAGGACTCACTCTTGCAGAAAGCCAACTCTCCCCAGTTGCTGAATGCTTTCAGCAGCAGTTGGGGTTTCTGGGCAGCTGACGGGGAGTACACAGCCCTTCCCAGGATTAGGACTTTGGTGATCTCCTGCTGCTTCTGACAGCCCAAAGCATCTCTTGTAATGAAGGGCCAGAAAAGCCTGGAATTGATGTATGGGCAGGCGGAGTGTATAGACACACTTCCAAGAGCAAGGCCTGTTGTTACGGCTGTAAGCTAGCCGATAAAACATTAATCCTGACCACACGGGACCTGGCTCACCAGAGGTGTAATTATTTAATCTGTAAACATAACGGCTTTGGATATGTAAAGAACTACGCATTTACTTATAGACAGATTATGCAAACTACAATGATGAATTTACGCTGTGAATGTAGCCTGTGTAACGTCCGAGTTCCGTTACAATGGACTAGATGTTCATTTGTACATCTCGCGTTGTCCCTACTAGATGACATGTGTGTTCTTAAAATTAGCAGAGTGAAACGGTAACACATCTATGCAGCTAAATAACATGACCTCTAAATGCCACCTGCAAGTTGGGGCGACAATACCAAAACCCTATTCGGTTAACCACAACCAGTCAAAGAATGGGAAAACTTTTTGTGGTGAAAATGGGGCACCTTTTTTGTGTGAACAGGGGAATTTTGCATTTTTCAGCAAGCTCTTTCTATTTCTGCTCACAAATGTAACTTCTTCTGGCCTTTTATAACCATGCTATAAAACTTAGAACTTAATTCATTTACAGAAAGAGGAGAAATCAGCTTATTTTGTTCCTTGCATTGTAGCTTGCCATCTCTCTTCTGGACTTAAAAAAATATAGAAGTGGTGTGTCAATAGGAATGACTTCTTTTCTTCTGTTGTATTTAGGGCAATTTTTTTAAAGCGCTCTCCCTCTTTCCCTTCTAGCTTTAACTTGCCTATCTTAACCAACTTAATGACACAAGTATTAATCTACAGGCAGTCTTGTTCTGTCTGAGTCTGCATTTTTTTTCCTGCATAGGTGAGGGAAATGCACCCAAAATATCACAGTTTGAATCATGAGTATAGAAGAGAAACTGGATGGGGCAGAGGGCAGCAAACTTCTGCTGCAGAAAGCAAGGGAGCAGTCTCTTTTCCGAGCGTGTGGTAGACATGACAAGAAGTAATGAAGATGGTAAGAAAACATTGCTAAATGTAGACAAAGTGAAAGACTGGGATACATTGCCTGAGGATGATGTTATTGGAGATCTGCAAGAAGAAATTAGACGGGCACCTGCTGACGGTGAGATAGGTGTGGTAAATTGGACGTCGGGGGCTGAGGTCCCTTCCAGCTCAGTTTTTGGGGTTCTGTGATGTAGAGCTTCTTCCTTGCCATAAAATCATTACTAGGTGGATGGGGCCAAATGAGTGAAACCTATCGGCTGGAGTTTCCTTTGTGGTACGGGTCCTGTTCGGGAGCAGGCAGCAGGAGCCGGGATGCTGGAGACGCGCTGGGCAGGCTGTTGGCGTTGCAGTAGGAGTTTGCTCAGCGTGTGCTCTCAGAGCTCCAGCTGTGGCTTCTCTTGGTCTCTCCAGCACCTCTCAGCGCTGTGCCAGAGGGCTAGGGGATGAGGAATTACGTGTTACTGTACGGGTAGGTCCCCATTTATCAAGCAGAGCGTTTTACTGGCTATCAGTGAGCAGATTGCAAAAGTGTTTATTTTTTCTGAGGTCGCCTGCTTCTGAATTTTCTGCAGCTTAGATCTTACGTTGCTCAACCAGCAGATCTGATAGAGGAAATCTGCACAATTAAGATGATTAATTTTCCACGCCACCTGTCTTAAAGTATATAAAGTCTACCTGTTCTGCCATGAATGATTACTACAGATGATGAATCAGCAAGGATGGGCCCATGTTTAACACTTTGGTTTGTGATTTTTGTTATAATCTCTGACATGACTGATTATGCTATGGCCTGGAGCAATTTATTGAATTAATGAATTACTTACTAATACATGAGTGTGATTAATTGAGATGCCTGTTTGGATCCTATTCTGCGTAATGAAGCTTGAGCACTGACAGGTGCAGCCTGTGGGCCTGATTCTGTCTTCCAGGAAAGGATGGGGAGTCACGGAGATAATCCACATCCAGCAAAGGCTGCAGGACCGTGTTGAGTAAACTCCCGTGGAGAAGGTAACGGGCGCCTCTCAATTCAGTGATCTGGAAGATTTACAGCCATGCAGTTCCCATGAGTGAAAACACGCTGTCCCTTCCTACCACGTTCTCTGCCTTTTCCTCCTTCGGCTCTTACTTTTTTACATACTTACAGTGATTTATTGCCACCACCTGCGACGACCAGTCAAGAGTGGCAGGAGCTGGCTTCCTCTGGAAAGCTGCTGTGAAATTAAGACCCGCTTTCGTGAATGTCAGGTGCAGAAAAGAGAGACCTTGTAGTGCCTGGTTGAGTTGTTATAAATGCTCTGCTAGGGTTTGTCCTTGAACGTGGGTGTGATACATTAACATTATGAGTGTAAACAGCACCCGGTCACCTGTTGGGTGGTGACTCCTTCTGAGCTAAGTTTAAGCAGTGACCGGCAGAAACTGAACCCCCAAATCCCAAACCCTCTCCTCGCCTCTGACAGCAGGTAGGGGAGGAAAGGAAATCTCAGTTGTGTCAGTTGCGACGTTTTTGTCCGTAACATCGCTCGCCCTGAGCGTGCAGCAGAAGACCTGGTAGCTGGACGGACGGAGGGGATGGCAAGGCAGTACATCCCAGGACAGTCCCCACCGCCTTCCCCCTTCTCAGCCTGAACTGCTGACCCCAGGCTTTGCCACGGTGTGAATGTGAAGGCTGTGAATGAGAAGCCTTTGCCCGGCTAAATTGCTCCCCCCACGGTTCGGATGAACTGTGGAGGAGCTAATCCGAGAAGGTCAGCAAAACGGGGCTGTACGTTAGGAAAATTGTAGGCTTGATACCTTCCCTCTCAGAGGGTTGCCTTGGTCGAGGTGGATGGTGTAAAGCTGTTGGAAGGAGGAATCGGGTGTCCGCATGATTTGCTTGTGTGGTTCTGGGAACTGCAGCGAGAAAGGGGGACAAAAGGCTCCCTGACCTAATTTTTGTGCCAGTGCGGAGGATGTGTGTATGGATCACTGCTGTTTTGCTGAGGAGCCGAGTTCTGATAATGACTAGAAAGCCACAGAGCTTATTGCTCCACAGAGCAATATACCTTTTTCTACAAAATGGGCTGTTAGCCCTTGTGGCACAATAAAACGACTGTCTTTTCTAGTCCCTCATTATGATAGCCTAGCTTCAGTTTTACTCTTCTTAGAGTTAGGAAGCTAACTCTAGTAAAGCTAGCTCTAATTGAAGGAAAAGATGCCAGCAGGGCTGCTGGAGAGGCAATACAGAGTGAGGCTGGTGGTAAAGCGGCAAGGCGCCTTTGGGGCGTAAGAGTTGTTTCAGTGGGCAAGTGGGTTTTGATTTGAATTGAGAAAAAGTCTTTTCTACTGAACATCTTTCCTTAGGGTGCTTCTGGTGATGCATCGCCACGGCAGAGCCGTTTTAAGCCTTCCTGAGGCTCTGGCCTCGGTGCTCCAGCTGTAGCTCCTGCGTGCAGTAGTGCTTGTCTTGCTGTGCTGGCAACACAGACCCACAAATACCTGCGTCGAGCCTGAGCAGGGGGTCTGACACATTTTGGCATTAAGGCTTATACAAAGCGGTTGTGAAGGCCCTTTCAGGCCAGGACCCCAGAGCTGAGCATAATTCCCAGTGATTAAAGAAGGACTTTCTGCTCGGCACCCTCTTTCTCCTACTCTGGCCAGATCTGAAGCCACAGCTTTGCAAGACTGAAGGGCTTCCCGGTTCATCTGGCCTTTGGAGGAGAAGCACGGTGAAATGGGATTGGAAATATCGGGGACAACACGCGGAGTAGCTCAGTGAGGAGCCCTCCAAATAGGACCCTGGGGCAGCTGGGATTTGCTGAGGGTCACGTAAGCCTGAGACGTCCGCATGACTGACGGTGGCTTTTTGGGTTCCTGTCTGGATATCAGGACCGAAAAATTGAGACTGTGCAGCTGTTAATGAAAGGCTCTCTCGAGAGCAGCTTTGCATGTGAGGGATGCTTATTTTGTGTGTATAATTTGTAAGGCCATCATTAGCTTTTTTCTTGACCCCTATTCCCAGGATGGTGAAAAACAATTTCATTTGCAAATAGTAGATTTCAAGGTCTATGATTTGAAAAATCTTCTTGAAACGGTAATGCAAATACTGTGCACTGTCTCTGTGGCCCAGGGCTTGCACGGTAGCTTTCTTATTGCATTAGTGCCTTTGAGTATTCTCCTCTTGTACTGCTCCCCTGTAACAGAGATATTGACAGAGGGATCCCTTTGAGTCTGAGTTTGCCTGACTGTGGGAAGGAGTAGAGAACAGTATTTGGAGAAGAAGAGTGGGAATAATTGTTTTTTTCTATTGGTGTGATGTATTGAACAACGGAATTTTTTCCCTCTTATCCATGTGAAATAGACATTCTGTAGATTTTGGGGCTGAACAAAAGATTCAGCCAGTCAGAGAAAGCAAACCCGAAGGGCATAATCTGGAGGAAAGTGAACAGAAAATGGTAACCAGAGGTGTGCAGTGGAGTAGGATGGTAGTCAGCTGCACGAAGCACGTGGCCATCTCTATTTGCAGGGGCTTATCTGTCCTTTGAAATGGATATGTGGCTAAGTGTAATCACTTAGTCTGTGTGGCTGACCAAAGGACTCGGTCACAAAAAGTTCAAAATCCTACTATCCTTCAGCTTAAATGAAATACTCTGTTCCATTATTTAGCAACACATCTCCTCTCCTGGGGCTATCTGCCTCTGGGGTTTGTCTCAAGCCCTTCAGTGAGAACCCTGACAGGGATTTGCCAAAAAAAAAAAAAGTTCATCATCCTCAAGATATTGCAGCTACAAGACTTTGGCCCAGTGGGATGGCATTTACATTTTGAAACCTCTCTAGAGCATAGTCCATGTAAGTGCCATGTTACCAGCGTCCGAAGGATCATCTACCAGTGCTAGATGCCGTTGTGAAGCCCGAGCACCACGTAAGAGGTCTATGGGACAAAAACTTTCAATTTCTGCTGCTTGGTCATGGAAAAACACTTAAGTGCACAAATAAGGAGATATACAACTTATGATTTCTGGTGCTGTCATCCTGCTGCATTTCTCATACGTCAGGCACAGATTCAAAGCATGCATAGCGTTGCAGTTTGCACCAGTCGGATCCTGAAACAGCTGATAAACTGCAGAAAAGCCACTGAAACATGTGATTTGACGTACCTCAGCTAAATTCAGCAAAAATGGCAAGAGGGAGAGGGAGACCTGAGACCTCTCCGAAGGTGACTCCTAGGTTCTGCTCCCTGCTCATGGGGCTTTCCTCAGCATCATGCTTTTTTCCAAGCTCTGAAGTGCAGCTATGCATTAAAAGCCCTACAGAGCCGGAGGCATTTTTTTTTCCCCTTGCTTTTATTGATTTTACTTGACACGCTGATGTCGCTTTGCAGAAAGAAGTCCTCTGTTGTGGCCCATATGGGAAGGGGGAGCGAGAGCCGGTGTCAGCCTCAGCATCTGGACCGAGCGCTTGAGAATCAAATTCACTTGGCTTTCATGAGCGATCCCGCTGCGTGGGCAAGCGGGATGCATTACTCCTGATGGTCACGGGTTACACACACCAGAGCGATGGCATGGAGGGACTGTGAAATAGCTTTCTGTATGATCAAATGCTGTTAAAGATCAGAAAAACCAATGGAAACCAGGGTGTTCAGGCTTACAGTCAGATTTCTCCTTTCAACCGTGCATGCCCCCCGTGGTGTTCAGAAGCCTACCAGATCTCTGCGCAGCAAAACGCTTCCTCCCCTCTCCCCCTTCTGCTCCGGTTGTGTGGTGTGTAACGAGGTGGGCTGCGGGTGTCTCGGTTCGAGCTCTGCGCCCCCCCCTGCCCCGGCAGACATCCTCGCCGCCTGCGAGAGCGGCCGTCCCCGCGGGCCAGGGGAGGACACCCGGCCGACGTGCTGACCGACGTCCGTTTGTCGTCTGCGCCCTGACATCTATTCGCAGAGCTCAGGACACCTGACCGAGGGAAATCTAAGCCCGGATCTGCCAACCCCGTCGGTCTCGCACGAGGCTGCCAGCCTTCGTGTCCTCTCGGGGATTCACGGGAAGCCTGTTTGGTGAAAAAAAAGAGCACCTCATCACAGCGCCTGATTGTGCTGCATCGTGACGATATCCTATGCTGCAGGGAACTCCCTTCTTCCGAAATATCTGCAAAACACCTCAGGGAACTAAAAGGGCTGTATTGCAATCAGCCGGGGATCGCTGCTGTCTGATAGCTCTGTAGCATCTGCTCTGATTTTCTGTAGCACCCTTGATCTCTGCAGGTGAGCAGGGAAAGAGAGTAACAGACTGGAGGAGAGGAAATAACCTTAGCAGAAGAGGTAGCTTTCTGCAGTGACAGGTACAACCCAAATGTGAAGAGTTAGGCAGAGCAGGGAGCTGGGACCTCTTTCCTCGCCCTAGGCAGGCTGTGTTTCAGGGGTAGGATGTGATCGCCCAGCCAAGGGATGATGCAAACCTGGCTACGTTGGCTAAAAATATGCTGCAGAATAACACACAGCATCCTTAAATACTGCCCAGGCTGCTTAAATACCAGCACATTCCCTGACTGGTTTGGCCCGTGCCAGTTAGTGCTCTCTGAGATGCTGCCCAGTCAGTTTGTGAGACAGCTGGTAGCAACGGCCAGGTCCAAAAAGCAGCAGGGATGTGATTGCACCAAGTTTGTCTCTGCACTTTAAGCAGCCCTCCACGGCTGTTCCAGCAGGCTTTGCATCTTCAGACACCTCGCTGTGCCCTCGCACCATCCCCCAGGCATGCAGTGAGAACTTTTGGCTTCATGGCACAGAACAGGCACTTTGATTTCACACCAAAATTCACACCCACGGGTTATGCACCAGTCTCTTTGTGTTCCCACTGCACTGCTTTGGCTTTAATTCTTCTCATCCCAGTAAATCTGAATCTTCTCTGTTTCCAGAGTCACGATCATCCAATTCAGTTGTTTGCTCTCTTACAGACCTATATTTAAAGACTGGAAAAAGTGGAGCGGATTTGAGCTGATGGGTGGGAGTCCTCTCATGCTTGAGTCTTTTCATCCTAGAGAGGATGGCTTTCACTCCACCTTTACTGGAGCAAACTAAACATTTACTTTTTCCCCTACCACTGTCAGGTAAGCACAGTACCCCTTAGTGAATCTATAACCTGGGTGAAAAAAAGGAAACTTTAGCTATTGTACAATTCATGGCATCCCTGTACTTCTTCTTGCTCTGTGTAATATAACTTTTCTCACATTTACCCTGAAGATTTTCTTGGGGTCTTCTTTCTGGTGTTATTACAAGTAACAGGCAAGTAAAATGCCATTGCAGAACATAAGCACAGCTCATAAAGTGATGATGAGTACCTTTCCTTCAGAAGTGTGCACGTTGCACTCCTTTACAATCAGTTTCATCTTTGCGGTCTTCATTTGCTGTTGTCGTAATTCCTGGCTTACAGGGCAACGCAAGAAAAGGGAGACCCTTCTCAATAGCCAGCCATCCTGTTTGCTTGGGAGATTTTCATCCTCTCTGGCTGGCGGTGCTGTACAGAAACATGTAGTACCCCAGGACCTTGTCTGAGAGCTACCGCTGGGTCCTGCTGGCTCTGGCTCTGCGAGGTACCGCTCCTTCTGTGGGGACAGCAGCGGGTACGGGGGCTCAGCGTGGCCCCCTCCCTGCTGGCTCTGAGGGACCGATGCGAGGGCTGACTCATGAATTTCCTTTTATGCCCAGATATACTTTGACTTGCAAGTATAATTTATTGAGGAGGGACAGATAAGTGTTAGCAGGGGACATGTTTTTCTTAAAGTCCATAAATGGCAAGAACAGTTTTGCTCTTGAATTCCTGTTCTTTAAGAAGAGCTCACAGGATAGTTTCTGTGTGGCAGTGCCCCGTGTGTCATTCTCTACTTCCAGAGAACAGCTTGGTTTTGGAAGGCATATCCACAAGGACTAATAAACCAGTCCAAAATGCACCTACTGCTTCACTCCTGACTTGCAGGGCCAGGAGGACATCTTGCAGCACCTCCACCCAAAGTGTGCTGGCCAAGGTAGGGAGCTCAACTCCTTCCCAGCTCCTCCTTCCCTTGAAGTTATCAGCCTGACCTTTTTATCACCTTTACTAGCAGACATTTGTCTGCTCGCTGCTGACTCAGAAGCTGCTGTCTCAGCTGAGAATACCCTGCTTTGTGAGTCATGCACCGTCTCTACAGGCAAACTGCTTAAAGGGCATGGGTGAATGTTGGCTGTTTTGTGCTCCTTAAGCATCATGCTGCCAAGTGGATTGGAAAGTGTCAGCAAATGTTGCATCGTACAGAATTATTTTCCTGGGTATCCTTCTAAAGCCACTCTAGCTCCCTATATCAATTAGCATTACTCTGTGATTCCGGTTCGTGTATGTGGTTGATGAAGAAGCGGGCAAGTCCTCCTTCCCAGCTGATCTTGCGATGGGTACCGTTGACGTGTCAGACAGTGAGTCATCACAAATTTGTTTGATTTTGTTAGGTTAGGCTGCATTTCTCTAAGCCCTCCAAGTGGCCATAGCTGCTTCCTTGAGTGGCTGACTTCAGAGAAATGTCAAGGTCCATAAATAGGCATTGCAGAGGAGCAGCACATCAGTAATGCCTGCCTATTCCGTGTGTGTTAACACCCAAGTTCTGCTACTCATTAGTAGTCAAAATGTAGTAGCATTCGGTAATGGGAAAGGTCACATCTCTCTCAAACTGTTAGTGGAAACATTTTTATCTAGAAATATATATCTGTGTATAAAATTTATATGTGTGTATATGTATATTTTTTCTTTTTTCTTTTACGATAAACTGATGTCCTGGGTGTATCAATTCTAAACATTCATGGCAAGGGTGGGTGTTGCAGCTACCAAGGTGAAATCAGACATATTTTGGAAAGTCTGATAAAACAAACAGCTTATAAACCAGTGATGCGATTTCCCAAAACTACATAGAGGAAACAGTAAAGGATTATATCATCTAATGAACATGTGTACTCTTGGACTTAGCTCCTGTAGAATAAGGTGTGGTTTTTTCCATCTTGTAATTGCCAGGCATCTAATTTTTCAACACTTCATGTATAATTATAAAAATTAATCTGCTACAACCTTTGCGTGCAAGTAAGGTGATCAGTCTGCTGCCAGTCACAAGTGGTCTTTGTTATAGAACTACGCATGAAAGATTCGACACCTAAAATGCTTTGTGTTTCTGCAAAGAAACATTGGCTTTTACTTCAGGATGTGATTTGCTAAATCAGATTTCACAGAGATCTGGTCTTGAATCTGGCTGTGAATTGCTTTGTGATTTGGTAAAATTTTCAAGTCTGTTGTTTTTTTCTGGAGAGGGATTTGTATTTTAGTTGGTTGTTTTTTGTTTTTTGTTTTTTTTTTTTCTCAAATGCATCCAAAATTATGATGGATCATTCCTTGAATTTCAAACAGAAATTGGCAACATCTGTGGGCAACAACAAGTGTTAACAGCACAGAAAAAGGCAAATATTTGTAAAGATGTATAAAGAATTACAGTTCTTTAAAAAATGTGGAGGATTTGTAGGAAGTCTTACCTCCGAAGACAAGTGAGGCTCCTTTCCACAGTGGTACCTGAAAAAGGTCACCTATCCCTTCACTAAGCTTATCTGGGATCCAATTAGTTCTTGCTATTCCATCACATATTCCTGGTGAGCCTTGCCTTTGCGTGAAATACACTCCTCTCTCCTACGGCAGAAGCAACTAGAAAGTAGCAATGTCTTGCTCTAACTATCCGACCGCGGCTGCTAAAATGGATTTTCTTCCCTGCCGGCGAGGGGAACCTGGCCCAAAGCCGGGTGAGGAGCAGAGCGGAGGTTCGGCAGGACTGAACCAAGCCCGGTGACTCTCGGGTGCTACGTGAGGCCGGGAGAGCCCGGAGGGAGAGCGGGTAGAGGGATGGGGATGGGGATGGGGATGGGGATA
>JANXJC010000060.1:17217982-17232517 GCA_027564655.1 Leptodon cayanensis
GATGGGGATGGGGATGGGGATGGGGATGGGGATGGGGATGCTGCCGCCGCGCCGGCTCGCCGCCTTCCCCCCGCTCCACGGAGGGAGCGGGGCAGGGAGGGGAAGGCTGCCACGTATGGGCAGCTTGCCATTTTTCTGATTGTCAGCTTATCTTCAGTTTGCTGGAACTTAAACGTGGTCAGGGATGACCTCAGCCGTGCCAAGGGGCCACTCAGAGGATGCGAGTTTGGCCCCTGCGGTGCGTTTCCCTCTGGAGAAGACTCACTGCCTCCTTCGGCTGTAGAGGGAGGCTAGGCATATCTAAGGTTAGCTGGTATGAATATCCTCCAGAGATTTTTAAGCCTGGATAGTGCATTATGGTTATTAAACCTGTGTCGTGTGGCAGGGGCAGAGCAAAAGGGCTTGGCCGATAATCCTGCACCAGGCCCCTGACTCTTGTTTCGGACCTGGCATGTCTTCTTTTAAAAATAAATCCAGCATCTATTTAAAGATTGCAAGTGATGAAGAATACTCCACATCCCTGAGTAAGCTGTTTCAATGATTAATTACCTGCTCTGTTAAAAATTCACTCCTCATTTCTAATCTGAATCTGTCTAGCTTCGGCTTCCCAGTGTTGGCTCTTTAATAGCCGGCAGAAAAAAAGACATGAGATCCATCTGTGTCTCGGTGCAGCCCCTTGTAAATTGTGATCAAGCCACCTTTTAACCTCCCCTTAGATGAACTACACATACAAAGACACCTTTCACTGCAAGGAAAGATTTTCCTTTTTTTTCTTTTCATAGCTCTAGTCAGTTTTGAGATTCTTTCCTGAGTTATTATCTCCAGTAAGGTGACTTGGATGTATGCAGGAGCTCTGCACACTGTTCATGGATCCTTGGTGTTTCCAGAATCCATCCCCAAGGGGGTGGGAGCCAGGTGTCTGCAGGATCCCTTTGGGATCGAGGAGCCTGGCCCCAGAGCATGGGGCTCCTCAGAAGAATGGCTTAGACCTGGGCAATCCCATGGAGATGGAGACAAACAGTTTTTCCCTTTGCCATGTAGTAAATGAAGAATGTTTCCTTCCCCCCCCCCCCCAGAATAGCTTTTTGTGGAGAGTATATAAGATAATTTTGTTGCATTTCAAAACAGAAAACATTTGCCACAGAGCTGGCTTTGATGGATTCACACAGAAATTTTCTCCACTGTGTTCTTTGCTTACGGGTGGGAGAAACCTTCTCAAAGGTTTTCTGGACAGTGGAAAAATATTGATAATGTCCTTAATGTGCTCTTAAAAAACTTGTATGGTGTGGAGGGACAGATAGATTTATGAGTAATTGGGGAAAATGGGAACATCCATCCTTTTCACACTCAGGCTTATCAAGTAATTGAATGTCCTCAAGCAGACACCATCAACGTAAAGATGCAAATTACATTTGTTTCAGTCTGACAGACACTTAGGTGGGGTGATAGCCTCCCCTGGGGTTTGGTGACCGTGACTTTAGTTGAAAAGAGCCAGTTGATCATTTTATCTAATACATTTTGGCTAAAACATACTAGAACCTTGTAGGCAATGGTGGGGGTTGCCCAGTGTTATAGGGCCGTGCAGGTCTGGATGTTGGCACTGTGCATGGCTTTGCACTGGTCTTCCCTTGGGCTTGGCCAGCAATGGCCTGGAAGAAGGAAGATGCTATCCAGGCTTCAGCCATCGCGGGCTTATCCCGGACTGCATGACCGTCTCAGGCTGCACTTTTAATGCTGTTTTGACCTGAGCTATGTAGCTCCAAGGTTGGGGGGGCTTGGCTGCAGGCCACCCGCCGGTCTGTGGTGAGCACACAGGCGTCTCATGCAGAAAACGTGCTCTGCTCGGCAGCACTGCTGTGCAATTTTGGAGCTGTCTCCTGGGTGAGATACATATAGTGGACAGGGCATGCACCGCTATTAGCGCTTCTTCAACTCCTGGGAGTAGTAGGGACATAGCTGCTATGTTACCCTCAGCTTCGTGTCACTGATTATGCAAGGTACGCCTGAGTTAGTTAGCTCACATTTGGCAAATCATTTGCACAGATCGATGAACTTAAGGTGAGAAACCCCTGTGCTTTAGCGCAGGTAGAAAGCTGTCAGCCTCACTGAATGTCTTTATACAGCTGGGTTGCTCCCAGGTCCTGCTGCTTGGCGTGCCCTGATCTCAGCCGCTGCTGTGCTTCCAGTAATCCAGGTAACGCTTTATCCATCCCTTCCCCGCTCACGTCTTGGCCCTTCTAGTTTATTGGTCGGTGCCAAGTGTCTTGATGGAAATAGGATAGAGATGCACGGACTTAGGCTGATAAAACCAATTTCATGTTAGGGCTCTAAACACGCTGTTTGGAAAGCAGTGGGATTTAAATTAGCAATTCGTAATTGTTAAGCAAGTTGACCCACTGGCGGTGCTTAGCTCTGCTTGTAAATACTTGGTTTTGAGCTGTGGTTTTTTTTTTTTTTTAAAGCTGAGGTATCCAGCCTTCCAGTAAGTGCTACTTAATAGTGGATCATAAGCACAGCTCTATTTTGCAGTCCAGGAATAAGTAACCTGTAGGCAGAAGCAGCCACTACCGATTGACCTATTACTTGCTGTACCAGTGAGTTCCAGAGGACTTCTAAAACAGCATTAGCTATTGGCTCAATTTCTCTTGATTTGCTGAGCAGGCTGTGGGTGAAGCATTGATTTTATATAGCAGAGCCAACCGCAGCCTGGATACTTTTGCTCTGAAAGTCATTGAGACAGGGAGCATTAGATTCGACCTGCCATGATGAAGCCCTGACTTCTGTTCCCAGGCAGGTGTGAAAAGCCCTCTGGTAACGCTTGCAAATTGCAAAATATCAAGAGCTGCCTGGGGAAGAGGCAAATACTAAAGTCGTGTTCTCCTGACTGGCAATTTGGTACCTAAGCCAAATGGTTTTCATTCCCTTGTCAGTGCCTGAGATTGTATCTGAGCCTTGCAGAGAGGTGACACGCCTGTCAAATGCACAAATCACGGAAGGTGTGTGATGTCTGACAGCCCTGCAAGGCCTGCGCTGCTAGAGGACCTGGAGCTGATCGCGTCATTGCCGAATTCACCCCGGGGTGAGGGAGAAGGGACCCCCGGGGACGTTTGGCCGGAGCCCTTCTGTTGTTTGTTAACACCGTGTCTCAGTGTCAGTGCACTGCAGGTGACTGCTCGCCGCAGATCCCCTTGGATCTCCTGTACACGTGGTAAGTGGGAACCGAATGAACAGGCTGGTCTTTTTGTCAGAGTTCGGCTGAATTGATTTTTGTGTTGGCTGCAAACTGGGCCATGCAAACACAGCACATGTTGTGTGCTGCGACGAAATGGCTTTATCTGTACTTGTTCAGACACTAAACTTCGTTTTGGACTACTTCTCTAGAAAATGGTGCCTGGAGAAACAGGTTCCTAAACGGCACTGTGAAGTCCATGATGAACAAGAAGCTAGGATTTAGGATATCCCTCCTTACGGATATTTCCACAGCTTGCCTCTTTGCCCCCACTCTCCTCGACATGCCAAGCTTCCCTTTTTGCTCAGATCCGTCGGAGCACAGCACAGGGTCAAACGCTTCGAAGATCAGAGGGCTGAGTATGTGCTAGGGGAGATTTCTGGGCTTGAGACCCAGCTGCAGAATACAGGTACTTGGGCTGCTTAAGTTTGCTGCTGGACACCTCAGGGCTGGATGAAGGCACCGCAGTGTCATCTCAAGGGGAGCCGTGTTTACCCCGAAAAGGCTGACTCCGAGAACAGCGGGGTTATGGGGATCAGGCACGGCTCGAGTCCTTCAAAGCAATTCCCCCCCCTCGCTCTGCAGCCTGGGGGAGGGCACCGCTCCCAGCTCAGGTGCGGCACCCCACCGCCGTCGTAGGCAGCTTTCTGCTCACCCCATGCACCCTCTTGCCAGCTCCACACGGCGGGTGAATCCCTGCTGCGGGTCTTTGGCTCCGAGCTTGCGATTCCGCTTTACGTATTCCTACCGGCGTGTCTCCAGTGTCTCCTCTTGGCTCAGTGAAGTGTCTGCCGTGACGTACGGCGGTGTCTCAGTTTTGAGACGATATTATTGCCACAGTCCCTCTGGCCTGAATGCCAGGAGGATGTCTGGTTTAATGGAGCCAAAATACTGAGTGGTTGAAGGAGCTGTTCTTGTATGCGTCTTTGCTCTCTGCTGCCCATTAAGTTTGGGCATCTTTTTTTTTTTTTTTTTTCTGTTTTGGAGCTGAGCCTCACGGATGGCTCTGAAAGTAAGTGGCAGGAAAAAACAGCAGGCGCTTCCTTTTTTAATTTTTTTCCCCGTAATCATGTAAAAGAAGGGAGGTGGTATTGATTACAACTAGTAAGTAAGTTGTTGACTTGACGAGAGTGAACAGACTGCCAATGATTGAGGAGGAAATGTTAGCTGTGCCCATTTCAAACTCTTCATTCATTTCATGCCCATTTCACCCTGGTGACCAATGTCTGCTGCCGACAGAGAACAGATTGGTTAAAGGCTCAGTGCTGCCACCTCTTCCCTTCTGGTGTGACGTATCCACAATAGTTCTCATCCTGAGCTGCTCTGGCAGAACTAGGAGCAGGCTTATTCCTCATCCCCTCTTCTTACTCTATTGCTCCTAAAATGCTTTCAGGCCTTCATCGGTCATCGTGAAGAAGGGCACACACTCATGCTCTTGTGAGGTGAGAGATAAAAAGAAAAGAAGGAAATACCTTTCCAAGCTGTCTGTAGTGGGAGTTGACAGTGGCAGCCAGCAACATAGAGCAGAGGAGGTGTATTTTGGTCAACCAAGCCATTTTTCTGTGAATCACCTTCCCTTTTTCATTCAATCCCATTCTGCTCCAACAAGCCATCAACAAACTCGATAACTCAACAAAAACAAACCATATATCTGCTTGAGAACAGACCATTAAGTCTGTAGCACCCTGCTTGGGAGCTATATAGCTATGGATTGGTTCCATGTAGTTAGGGATCCTGCCAAAGACTTTTCAGAAGTGACTAATGATTCTGTGTGCATCAGTTTTTGGCACCTGAACACCCACCCCCTGAAAGTCTCATCCATTATACATGCTGTTACAGAACAGGCAGCCTAGTCCTGCCTCATCAGGGCAGCGCTCTGGTTTCCAGGGGGAACAGATTAAGCCTTTAGGCTTCTCCCTCCTTGCGTTCGCCAAGAGCATGCCATAAATAGAATCGCCCCGACGTATAAACCCTCGAAATTCATCTGGATATCTAGCCCTTATGGTAAATTCAGTGTTAGGATCGTGCAGAATTAGAACAGACTTCCTTTTTTTTCAGCAGAACTGGCAAAATTTTATCTAAATGCCATTTCACTTTAAAAATATCCCTTCATCTGAGTTGTTTGATACATATTTCTCTGGGTTGTTTGCATAAATTTAGCTATTAAGAATAAAGCAGAGTGGGTTGGAGAAAACCAAAACAATCTTCCTTGCCCATCACTCTTTCACCAGCAAGCCAATGTTGTTCTGTACAGCCCTTTGCCACATGTTTTTCTAAATACCAGCACTGCCGGAACGATGGCAACATCCACCACCGTGTTCAGCAGGGCCAGGAACTTACCCCAGGTCCTTTGAACCCACTTCTGCAGATGCAGATATCCTGCCACGGCAGAAACGAAGAAGAGTCTGACCCACCTTCCTCTGTTCCAGCTTCACTACCAAACCCCGATGTAGGGCCAGAAAGACGATGACTTCAGCGGACCGCTCTGTGTGCCGGGAAGCCCACGGCTTCAGGTTGCCTTTGCTGGCCAGCCTGGCTGCCGCTGCTGCTGTGGACGGGACCCGTGGGTGCGCGAGGGAAGGTGTTACGTCCCAGCAGCGTCCGTATCGACACCCAACACCGTTGCTCCCCCGTGATCGGCAAGACCCAGCTTTTAGGGTCCTGTGCTGGGCTTACAGCCACATCTTACCTCCTAGGCTTTCCTTGGTGGGAGTAAACTCGTGGTGCATCCTTCTTCCCTGGGCTGGTGTAGCGCAGTTTTGGCCATACTGGTGAGATACCCTGAGCCCGCTCTGCCTGGTGTGAAACCGTGGAGCCTGGAAGTCTTGGTCCATTTTGCGGCAAAGTCAGTCAGTCCTGTGCCGCAAGAACACTGTTACATTAAGAGAAAGATCATCATACGTCTCGGAATGGACTTTGCTAGTTAGATCTCTTACACAAATTTAATGAGGAATGGCCAGTGTTTTCGCAAAGCCCGTTGATAATTATCAGCTGAGCTTGACATTTCTGCTAATGGATTAGTACAATTTATTGTGCTGTGGAAAGGACCTTCTGTGTAGAGAAGCCAATTTCACTTTCAGTTCCACGTGGAAGATAATACCCAGCATTATTTCTAGAGACATCTTAATTGAAAGTCAAAGATAATTTCAAATATAATTCAAATTCTTGCAAATCTTTGGTCTTCTGCCTGGCCAAAAATATAGTTATTTAGTTAACTCTGTGATTAAGCTGAAAGCATCTCTTCTTCTTTGTAGGAGAGTTGTTGCCCTTTAGGGAGATAAGATTTGAGTTCTGACTATCCTTAATTCTTTTTATAAACTCCCTCCAATGAAATACATTTGAAAAACACACACATTGCTCTTCTTTTTCCTAGCCACATATCCTGCACGCTCTGGTCTGCAGCTCCTGTCTGGTCTCTCATCTCCCTTATGGAATTGTGGTGTTTTGCTGATAGCTGAGTTCTGATCCTCCCTCCAGTACTGGGAACAGAAGGAAACTCTTCTAAAAGGTTACGTTATTGCCATAGAATGATTTTTTTTTTATTTTGTTTTGTTTTTGTTACTGTTAATGATATTCAGAAAGACCCCAAGCCTGATGGCTACAAGGGAATTTTAAAGTTCAACTTAAGCAAAATAAATGTTTCAGTGGGAGGAATGTTTTGATCGGAAGTGGATGAAAGCCTATCAGATAATTATGGAAAAAATGGCTGTCCTATGCCCTTGCTAAGCTACTCTCTATTTACACCAGCTGGTGAACTGCCCTTGCTGGGATCTCAAGGCTATTGAAAAGCAAAGTCCAAGGAGTCTTAGCAAAGCATTAGGTATACGGTTATTCTTATAATATTTGAAATGAAAGTATTAATGTTTTCAGAACTCCACGGACTTTTGATACTTCAAGATATCTTTACTAGACAGTTAACATTAAAAACATTTTTCTGTGTTTGGGTTGTTATTTTTGCATAAGTTTTCGTTGCTGCCATGTTCAAGCACTGTGGCTGACTTTTAAAAATGCAATTATTTCCTTGAAATTCCTGCTGACCCACACTCTTATAAGCTTTGTTGCACAACATTCATGCATAAGGACAAATTTGATTTATGATCCTTTAAAGCAAAATAAGCAGTCCTTTTCTGTTCGCACACTGGTTGTTATCGCCTGAGTATGTCTACTAAATGGGCAGATTTACTTGACATTCCATGAAACAAAGCAAGGCAGAAAATGGCATTCTTGGCTCTACATGGAAAAAACCCCTTTCTTTTTCTCTTGAAATTCCTACAAAGCAAAGACTTGAACCAAACCTCTTCCTTTTTTGTGTGTGAGGACACATCTTTGACTCTGGCTGGGCAGCCCTGGGTCCCCCTGCGAAGTTCTGTGATGAAGCAGCACTGTCGCTTTTTGAACGTGAGGTACATAGTACGCTTGCACAATGTTGGCGGAAGATTTGGCCCAAAAGAATATGCCCCTATCATTCAAATTAATGTTCTCATCCAGATGTGGCTTGTTGGTCAGATCTCAAAATGCTTGCTGGTTGTCCAAGGGAATATATCTTTTTTGCAAGACTTTTTGTCACAGAACCGTCCTGAATGTCTAGCTTCCAGAAGTGCAATTTCATATTTCTGAGAGTGACAGATTATAAGGAACTCAGATGTGAAGCCCAATCTTTTTTTTTTTTTTTCCCCAGTAAAGAGGATTAGCTAGAGGAATCAATGACCAAAGTGAATGATGGATTCACTGTCCCTTGATATCTTCATAGCCAGCCTGAGTGCCTTTCTGGGGTGGGTTGGTTGGGTCTGTGCAGGGATAACTGGGTTGTGGGTATTAGGTAGGGTTGGCTTTTAGGTTAGTGCCGTAGGGATCCACAGAAATATGCATTATCTGACCTGTTTGTTCCAGCGCGGACCAGGAGGAGGTAAGTGCTTGAAGCAGAGGTAGGTAGATCCCATTTATCTACATTAATGCTTGGCTACATGCTCATTAATTCTCAGTGCTGTAGATCCCCCTGTAGAAAGTGTGATTAATAACAACAACAATAATAATTTGCAAAGATTTTATTTTAGGGGGGAAAAAGCAGAGAGAATCTAAAACTGATAAAAGTTATTGTTCAGATCATAGGGCTGAAAGTCACACTGAAATTAAAGTTGTGATGAGAATTTTTTAAATTCTGTTACAGTTCTTCTTTTGCCTTTGAACAAAGGTTTCCTTCCGAGGTCACGGTTTACACCTGAAGCCATCACCACGAGAGGACTGTCCTTCTCACAGCCATCCACTGGCCTATTAATCTAGCAACGGGGAAGGGAACAATTTTCGGTATGATGTTGCATCCTGCAGAATTTCCTTGCTGGAGCAGAAGGAGAGACCAAGTACTAGAGCGCTGCAAGCCGGGGTCCAGCACTCCTTGTCTCTGTAGCAGCCTGACCACGCTTTCTCCATCCAGTGGACCGGGAAAGCAAAACAGCATCACTGGAGCTCAGCAATCTGGTCTCACCACTGCCAGTCATACAATCATAGAATCACAGAATCATTTAGGTTGGAAAAGACCTTCAAGATCATCGAGTCCAGCCGTCATCCATGTCCACTAGACCATGGTACAGAGTACCTCGTCTATGCGCTTTTTGAATACCTCCAGGGATGGTGACTCAACCGCCTGGGATGGAGGGATCCTGAAAGATTTTCTGAAGTACACCGGTGTTTCCCTGCTGCAGATTTCAGCAAGAGAAGCAGCAAGGATCATTTTGGTGTGCAGGACTTCTGAGTAAGTGTGCAAACCCTTGCTAAGAGAGGGGAGAGGCATAAAATCAGATGTGCCAGCAACAGTGGCTACATTTCCTTTTCCTGCTAATGTCCCTGAACAATTGCAATATTTAAACGTTAGCTGCTCCTTTAGGGTTTTTTTTTGACCTTAATATTTTTCAAGCTGAGGATTAGAGCCAGAAGATTTTTGTTTCTGAGCTGTGCCATTCTAAAGCAAATAGTTACGGCTTGCAGCAATATCCACTGCACCGGTCCCTTCCTACCCACCTCCCTTTGGCGCCTACTGGCTGGGAAGCTGTATGTTACCTCCCACGGCGGGGGTGAGGGACCTGCTCTAGTCAGTTTGGAAAAATAATCGACTTTGAGCTGATGATTGGCACTGGGACCATCACGTTTGCTGATTGACTTTCCCTAGCAGGAAATGAACATTGTAGAAACGATGTGGAACTGTTATTTTTTTTAGCATTTTGAAACATAGGCTAGAGAGAGAAAGAGAAAGGATTGCAACAGAAAAAAAAAAAAGAAAATTACTATCCTCAAAATATATCTATTTTCTCTTGTAATGTTTGCAATGTGCTTTAGAAGCTGGGAGATTAATTTTCTTTTTCTAATGCGGTTTGCCAGAGTGACACAAGTTATGCCTGTCTTTTCTCCCGTGTTTCAGTGGCACAGGAGCCGGTGTAGCCCAGTTTCTTAGCATTCACTGCGCATGCAGCATCTTTGATAATATTAAGAGTGATGTGTGCAACTCTGGAATACTATTTAACTGTGGCAGGTAGGAGAGCACACATCTTCTGGGAGAACCCGCCTGCTGCTTTGTTTTCCTCATTTTTTTTTTGGAAAAGCTCTTATCTCAGTGTAGTGTTAAATATTTTTTTAAATGGCAAAATTTTAAAAGTAGATTTGGTTCACATTCCCAGCCAAATGCTGTTCTGACCCTGCAGGTGATTAAACACGTGTACCCTATGTGTGTATAGTGCATGTGACACTAAAAACCGTTTTGATATCTTTAAAAATATTTTCAGACCATGCTGCTGAAGTCAGTGAAACTTTCTGTGCACATGCAATAGCAAATTGGGTAAATTGGTTTTGAGCTTCAGAAGATTTTTCATGCATCCTATTTTTAAGCCTAAATAAAAGCAGGCTACATAAACCGTACAGGAAACAGGAGTACACACCGGCCAGATATAATCCCCTATATTCAGACAGAGACTTGTTCTCTAGGGTCTCTCTGTAGTCATTGGAGATAAAGATATTACTCCAGAGATGATTCAGAGCACTTACTTAATTTAGGCACTTTGGGAGACTAGTCTTCCAATTTAGGTACAAAAAGTCAGGTGGTGAGAATGAATAGCCCTCCCTGTTTTAATTCCTGGATGCAAATCATCCACAAAGTGCTTGTTGCCGTGTAAATAAACGATGGGAGTACCAACAGCACCGGTGGCTCTGACGAGGACTTCCCACACCCCCGGGAGGGTAGTTAACCTCCCCGTCTCCATCCCGCCGCGCGTGCGCTGGGCTCTGCGGGGCTTTTGTGAGCCGCGCTCGTTAATATTGCCGACGCGCCTTCAGCCCCTGGGAGGAAAGGTGGAAGAGAAGAGGAAATATTTTTACAGCAGACAGCCACTTGATTTCTCCTCTATTAAGGGAGGCGATGAGCGCAATTCATGAGCGACGGGCAGGAGGAGGGACGCGGTAAGCGCAGCCGGCGCTCGCCTCCCTGCGAGCAGGCAGCACCTTGACTCTGGGAGGTGGTGGCCGCGGTTGACCCATCCGAGGTTTTCCTATAAAAAGAGTAGGAAAACACAGCTTGGGCACACCACCTTAATGCCAAGCAGGTAGACAAAACCCATCCGTGAGTCCCTGCCCCACACCGCTGCTGGGCACGGGCTGTATGCCCGCGGAGCCCTTTAGCACGCCGCACGCGAGAGGCGCCAAGGGAAGAGATGACTTTGCTCTGCAGCTGCATCTCGTATCTACATGGGGACAATACCAATGAGTTTGGTGTCTCTGCTACAGCAGAAAAACACGGTGGCTGCAGTTGAGCTGCCACAGCACCGGCACTGGGGGCACAATGAAATTTATCTCTTAGTGCCACCGACTTGCAAATTAAGTCTTTTACTCTTGGAAGTCCCCTGAGCAGAACAGGCAGGAGTCAGCGCCCAGCAGCGATGCTTGCTGCAGAGCAGAAGGTGAGTTGTATTTTTTTTTTTGCTGTTTTCAGCCTCCCAAACTTTCATTTTTGTCAACTGACTGTGAAAGTTGTTGGTTGTCTCTGGAGCAGCATGGGCAGACTCATGCTGAAAGACTTAGCTCTCCTATGAAAGGATGAGTGGGAGTACTGGCACAGAGTTGAGTTTGATTAGTATTGAGCGTAAGTTTTTCCTTGACAAGCCTTTGGCACATTTCTGATTACTTACCTCTTCTCTGTGCCAAGTCCTTGCAAGACATGTACTGAATGTCCGGTGCCAAACAATCTTTTTAAATATTAATCACTAAGAAAGCACATAAATTCTATGGTTCAAAAACTGTGTATGTGTCATTTGATCTAAACCAAAACAACTTCTGAGTCTGCTCAAAACCAAAAGAGAAGCATAGCAGAGATGGAAAAACAGATGAATACCCGTTGAGAACTACAAGGGCATTGCCAGGGTGTGCAGAGCTGCAGTTAGAAAAGCAAAAGCTCAGCTCAAATTGAAATTGGCCAGAGATGTCAAAAACGACAAGAAAGGGTTCTTCAGGTATGTCAACAACAAGCAGAAACAGAAGGAAAATTCTGTCCCACTGTTAAACAGGAGGGGTGAATTAGTCACCAACAATGCTGCAGAGGCAGAGGTTCTCAACACTTTCTTCACCTCTGTCTTTACCAGCACTGTTGGGCCCCAGGCCTTGGGAACAGAAATCCGGGTTGATGCAAACACAGACCCACCATCCGTGAAGGACGAGTTGGTGTGTGAACTATTGCAGGAGCTTGACCCCTACGACTTGGTGGGCCCTGACAATGTCCACCCGAGGGTGTTAAGGGAGCTGGCTGACATCATTGCGAGGCCACTCTCCATAACCTTTGAGAAGTTGTGGAGATGGGGGGATGTCCCAGAAGACTGGAAGAAGGCTAATGTCACCCCCATCTACAAGAAGGGCTTAAGGTAGGATCCAGGAAATTACAGGCCCATCAGACTTGCTGGGCTGCATCAACAAGGGCATCCCCAGCAGAGACAAAGAAGTCATTACCCCACTCTACTCAGCGCTTGTCAGGCCATAACTGGAATACTGTGCTCAGTTTTGGTCCCTGCGATACAAAAAAGATGTGGACAGGCTGGAGGGGGTCCAGAGAAGGGCCACAAAGATGATCCAAGGACTGGGAAGCTTGCCATATGAGGAAAGACTGGGAGAACTGGGTTTGTTCAGCCTTGAGAAAAGAAGTCTTAGGGGAGACCTTATCACCGCGTTCCAGTATTTAAAGGGTGGCTACAAAGAAGATAGACACTCCCTTCTTACAAGGAGTCACATGGAAAAGACAAGGTGTAATGAGTACAAGTTACTCCTGGGGAGATTCCGATTGGACACAAGAGGAACATTTTTCACAACGAGAACAATCAGCCATTGGAATAATCTCCCCAGGGAAGTGGTGACTTCCCCAACATTGGACAGTTTTAAGATTCAGCTGGACAGGGTGCTGGGCCATCTTGTCTAGACTCTGCTTTTGCCAAGAAAAGTTGGACCAAATGATCCTTGAGGTTCCTTCCAACCTGGTATTCTATGATTCTAGGAACTTTGGGCCACGCTTGGTTTCAGTTTCTTGTCTTCTGTGGTTTAGAGGTTTTTTTTTCTCTCTGTAAACCGCTTATCCATGCAGACCAGATTATGGCTGGCCCTCACTTGTGTGTAAACAGGTGTGACTCTGTCATCAACCTTGTGCTAAGGCCAGCTTAATTCCCAGGCTTGGTGCTAGCGTGGATGGCAAGAATGAGCAGAGCTGGAAGAGCCTGCTGGGCCAGGCCCTTCACGGGTCACCCAGTGTCTGCACCACAGGTAACTTCTTGCTCCCGCCCTACCCCTGAAGAAGCTGACCCCAGATGACAAAGGTGCATAAGGCCCTTCCTTTGCGGTGGTATCTAAACAAAAGCAAGGATGGCAGGAATGCCCATAGCCTTTATTTTGGTGTTGCTCTTCTTAGGGGTGAGGTTTGATCAGACACCTGAGCCTGAGAAAAGGTTTGCAAGTGGCAAAAGGTATAGGACCTCTTTTGTCCTTTCCTTTCGCAGACAAGCAGCCTTCTTGCTTCACTTGCCCTGGCCATGGCTCTCATCTGGCCTGCTGGTGAATTGGTTTGGCTTCCTATAGTGGCTTATTAAAAAAAAAAAAAGAAAAGGACATTTGCTGCTGGTTTTATATGCAAGGGAAGAGCCATCATGTGAAATCTCCCCATGAACCTTACAGCTGAGCAAGGTTTACTCTGGCCAGGTTACACCATATGTTCTTCAAGCCTTCAACTCATGTCCGGGGGAACAGTTCAGAGAGAATCTCAACTTTGTAAAGAAAAAGATAAAAGGTTGAAATGGGTAAGGTGATCCTTCCTTCACTGGAAGGGAATGCATTCACTGGACACGGCTGGTAAATAGAAGACACCAATATTTTTACATTCTCCTCTTTTCGTTCAGATCAGTCAGCTTTGACTCTCGAGTGCTCCTCGATGATGAGATCTGAAGGCAGGAGATCCACCTGACCTGAAGCACTTACAGCCATACTGGAGTAGGAGGGGAAACCTGGAGGTAACTGGCCCAACTTGGCGAGTGACTGAGCTGCTGCTCTCTGTCATGAGCCATTAAAACCAGGGCCAGTTATTCTGGTGCCTTCTCAGAGTTGGGTGGCAGACACTAAGGCTTGAAAGTTTTGGGGCGATGATGTGCTACCCACACAGCCAGTGAGCAGAGCGATGTAGATTAGTGGTTCTGGTACCGCTTTTCATGTCTTCCCGTTGTTCCTGCTTCAGAGACATTATTCAAATGAATTTTAAAAAGTTCTGCACGCTCTTTGACGCCATTGGATCCACTTCCTCTAGGGACACTACAGAAATCTCTAGCCTATTCCCTTTATGTCTGCTCTCTGAGGTACTTTTGCCTGTAGATAATAAGTTTTTTGACTTCTCTGTGTGGGCAATGCCTCCTGTAAGATGTGAAGCCACTTCAGCCTAGTTTTGCAAGGCAAGTAACTGAAAAAGAGAATATGGGTTCCCCTGCCTTTGTCACCTGACAGTGTCTGAAGTCTGCCAAAAAGTCTCAGAATTTCCCTTTAAGTTGGAGAAGTCATCTTGATTAAAACTTGCCTTTCTCCTACTGGCCTATAAAACCTTCTGCTCTGGGAATCTCACCTCAGTTCACACTGGCGATGTAGGAGAAGCCACTGCTTTCAGGGAAAACACCTTGTTATCAACTTTCAAACTTTGCACATTTTGAAATTCATTTTTGTTTGGCTTCAGAACAAAATCCAGGATTTTCAAAATGTCACCTTTCAAAAAAAGTGTGGGGGGGGGGGGCAATAATCTTTGGAGGTCCTAT